>OZ010796.1:507851528-508451528 GCA_963932465.1 Maratus speciosus | reverse complement strand
AAAAAATCAGATTAAAAATAAACTTTTTAATTTTCAAGAAGATTCCATACAAAAGTTTGAATTGCAACAAAATGTGTACCATAATTTCCGGCGTATAAGCCGCGGCTAATTTAAGTCTGTTTCAAACCTGAAATTTCATTAAAAAAATTAAGTCAAATAAATGCTAAACAGAAGCAAGTTATATTTTCTTTTTAAAATATAACTTGGATAATAGGATAGCTAAGTATTAAATCGTAATTAATTTTAATCTTTAATTAATTTAATAACATCTGTATTATTAATTCATTAATAAAATTTGTATCTACAAAAGTATTTTTTTGCTAATTAATTTATTGCCAAATTTAGTTTCGATAATTATGTGTTTTTCCGAAATTATTTCAAAATTGATTCCTTCATATGTTTTACACGTAATTTGCAATTCATTCAAATTCAACAATAAGCTGCGTAATCTCACCTAGCACTGAAACTTAAGGAGAAATGCGCCATCTCTCCTAAGTAGCAGATGTGCAAACTCTCCTATTTTGGTAGGAGAGATTGTGCGGCCTTTTATTTAAACATAGCCACTTCTAAAATGAATTGTTGGTTTTCGTATCCTTAGTCTAGGTTAGTAGTTTATATGAAATCGTTTAAGTTCAAAATATTTTGTACTACTGACTTTTTATAAAAATTCAGACGAACAGTTATGAAAATTCAAGCACTTACTTTGGGAAAACAAAGCAAAATAGCAATGCTTTATCCAAGACGCTTGGAACAATCAATGTGCAAATTCATGTAGACACTGCACAAAAGCTGCTGTACAACTACCTGGAGTCGATGCGCGCGCACTTTACTCCTTCCCGTCGAATCTCTTTATCTCTTTGTTTTCTCAGTCTTTGCAGAAACATTCTCAAACATCTTCTGTCAGTCTATTTCTTTCAGTAATCGTTTCCAAATAATGGTCCTGAGAGTCCGTTGTGGTACGATTTTGATCTTCGACTTTTCACCAGTATACCGGGTGATTATAATTAAAGTTACGATTTCAAAAATCCATAATTTTAAAACTACTGGTTAGAATGACTTGATATTTTAGCAGAACAATCGTGAAGCAATGAAATTTTGTTTGGCGAAGGAAAACAATAGTTCCAAAAAATGCCGATAGATGGCGTTGTAAGCCTCATGCCAGAGGGAAGGACCAAACGTGTAACCGTTAAACTCAGGAATGTTGTTAGCCAAATGGAAAAAATAGAGTCCAGGGATTTACTAAAAATTTATTAGCGAAAAGACAAGAATACCCGTTACAGCGACAAAGCGATAATGACAAAAAATGAAAAAAAAAAAACAAACACCTTACTGATGATTAAGGCATAAGTTGTTCGATATGCCCTCCGCCTTGTTCCGCTACTAATTGGAAGGCAAAACGGCATGCTGCACAACAGATCAGAGTGTATCTGTACTGATGCAATGGGTGTGGTGTGTGATGCTTGCCTTCAGGTCGGCTAGATTCTGAATCCGCCCGTTGTAAACAACATTCTTCTGGTACTCCCAAAGCAGCACTCTGAAATTAGCACTCAGTAGCTGCTTCACAGGAATAGCAATGTGCGGAGGAGTGCCATCTTGCATGGATATTGTGCGATCCACACACTGACGCTGTTGAATTGCCGGAAGGACATGGTTACGCATACCGATTGCCAGTAACGGTGCAGGTAACGGGACCGGCAGGTGTGATCTCCTCGAAGAAAAACGGACCAACGATAAACGCTGCCGTTATTCCGCACCACACAGTGACATTTTCAGACTGAAGAGGTAATGTCTGTAGCTGGGACGGATTCTCGGCCGCCCATATCCTGCAATTTGGCGTTTTTACAGAACCTTGCAAATGAAAGTGGGCTTCGTCAGACCACAGATTTTTCCATGGCCATCCGTTGTCCACGTCCATCCGGGCAAGAAATTGTAGTGCAAAAGATTAACGTGCTTCCAGGTCTGCAGGTAGCAACTCCTGCACATGAGTTATCTTGTATGGATAACAGTGCAGGATGTTCCGTAGGACTTTAAGCACCGTGCTGTTCGGCATATCTAGTATTCGGCCCCGTGCACTGCTGATTCCTGCCTCACTGTTAGTCTGTTCTTGAATTGACTAGCCACATCTTCCACTTCCGCAGCCAAAACTGGTTTCCTTCCTCTATTCCGTTTAACGTTAAATGAACCGGTCTCTTCGAATTTAGCAATCCTTTTTCGCAGACCATTTATGATTATTGGACCCCTGTTTATGGATTTAATGTCCGAAACTTCCTAATAGCTGTAAAAGCACAGTCATCGTTCTTATAAAAAAGCTTCAACAGCAGAGCGCGATCCTTCATTGTCAGAGTCTGATGAAGCATTCAGGCAAAGAGTCAGTGCGCCACATTTTTATGGCAGCTATGACTGAGGTGCGCATGTCACGTATTAGTAATTTGCATATCTCCAGACAATGTGAACCCTGACAGCGCCATCTATCGGTACATTTTGAAACTGATTTTTTTCCTTTGCCAAACAAAATTTCATTGCCTCACTATTGTTCTGCTCAAATATCAAGTCATTCTGATCAGTAGTTTTAAAATTATCGATTTTTGAAATCATAACTTTAATTATAATCACCCGGTACTTCACCAGTACCTTTAAACAGTTTGCAGGTTCTTGACACGATGCTTTCAGATACTTTTAAGTCTTTAGAGACTTGTGTCAGTGTCTGTCTTTCTTCTATTTTCTCAATTAAACACCATTTCTTAAAATCCGTTAAATACCTCTTCAACGACGTGTTTCACCTTCCAAATGCGAAAATTGTATCCCAATACTAATCCTTGAAATTAGAATTTGAAGCAACCACACGTGCTGAAAGAATTGGCACAAAAATTAGCATATTTCTGTGTAGCGAAGGTGAATCCCATTGGATGAAGTGATAATGTTAACCTTGAGCTAACAACTTACTACTTTTCATTGGACTTCACTTGATAGAATTATCATAATGTACTTATTCATAGTTGTTTCCTTAATTTTTTCCACCAGTGTATTTAGTATGTAGAAAATAATCAATCAATCAATCTCAAATCAATTTTATTTTATGTCAGATGGTTTAGAAATGGGTAATCCCCTTAGTCTTTTCCTAGACGATTTATATATGCATTACTTTGAGGTTAAAATGTTTAACCTTATCAACTTCCCATTTTATTGTACACTGCTCAAAAAAATTAGGGGAGCAAGCAAAAAAGTGAAGAGAACAGTGCAAGACAGCCATGTATGGACATAAAATTTATAGTACACGTGTATCAATGCGCAATACAGAAAAAAAGACGAAAAAACATTTGTAAGGGAGCTTTTATTCTTTGAAAAGATGAGAAGAACATGAAAAGATGGTTTAGGGCAACAATTTCTTTTCATGTAAATGATAAAAAAAAGTATTGTTTAGAAATGATGCAAGATTTTTAATATGGCGTGTGGTCTCCTCGAACAGCTAAGACTGCTGCACACCTGTTTTCCATGGATGCTATGAGGTTATCGATAGACTTTGGGAAGTACTGTTCCACTGTTCAAGAATTCAATGTCCAAGTCCCGGACAGAAAAAGGAGGCCTCGGTCTCGCAGCAATGCGTCGTCTGAGTATGTCCCAAACATGCTCGATCGGATTTAGGTAAGGAGAGCATGCTGGTCATTCCATACGCTGTATTGTTTTAGCTTCAAGCATGTTTTTCACAAGACGAACTGTATGAAGTCTGGCATTATCATGCATGGAAAAAAAGAAATCACTAATTTCTGCAACATAAAATACGACATGAGGTCTCAGTATCTCGTCTGTATAACTTCGGATTGTCAAAGTGCCATTCCGAATGATACGCAGGTCCGTACGTCCACCTATGCTGATTCCAGCCAATAGCATCAACCCACCTCGTCTGTAATGTGACCTTTCACGAACAAATGTGGGATTATTTTGAGTGCCTCTTTCTCTCCATGCCAAAACACATCAGATGTCACATCCAGGGCGAATCGGGACTCGTCTGTAAACAGAATTTGACTCCAACAACGTTGCCTCCAAACTCGATGTTCAGTTCCCCAACATCTTTGGGCCGCACAGTGGCTTGAGGTCAACGGAATACAGACCATTGGCTTACGTGCATAGAGACCACCCTGATGAAGCCTATTTCAGACTGTTTGGCCGGACACCCTTCGTCCTGTGGCCAAGAACAACTGCGTTTGCAGCTGAGTAGCATTGTCCGTTCCGTCTCGACGAGCTGTTAACAGGATATATCGGTCATCACTTTCTGTGTTAGCACATTTTCGACCTTGCACTTATCGATGACTACCATTCCATGTGTCTTGGAATCGATTCCACAGCCTTTCATGGACACTTCTTATGACTCCAACAGCGTCCACTACACTTCGTTGTGTTTTCCTAAATTCAACTGTCCCGATAACACGCCAAGTCATGGATTGCGGTAAATCATGTTGTTGTGACATTTTCAAGCCACATCTTCTCAAAACACAAGCTGAGCAATTGAATTTTGCAACTGGGGCAGTGAAACAGACGTTTCTGAAAATTCCCGATTTCTGCACCTATCTCCTTTTTCTAGTTTTTGACGTCATAAACTTTAATTTACATGTGCAGTTTTCTTTATCTGTTTTCTACAACACTTTAAATTATGTATGTTTTATTTTACGTTACTTATCGGTGTAAATATTTGAGTAATTTCGTTAAAACCATGCGCTCCCCTAATTGTTTTGAGCAGTGTAGATATGTGGAGGATTCCTTTGCGCTCGTAGACCTATCTCTTTTTTCTGTTGAAAATGTATTGACTATTTTGAACTCAATAGGTTCAGTTATTCAATTTACTTCTAAAGTTGAAATTGATAATAAATTGTCATTTCTTGATGTGTTGGTCATTCGTCAGCTTAACACATTTGACACTTGCGTTTACCGTAAACCTTTTGCTGTCACACTCCCCCCCCCATTTTAATTCATGTCACCCCCCTTACCAAAAAGCTTCGGCTTTTCTTTATTTGATTAATAGAGCTCGCTTAATTTGTTCAAATAATAATTCTCTAGTTGCAGAATTATGTTATATTAGATCTGTTGCTATTGATCGTGGTTTTAGTTTATCTTATATCAATAGATTAATTTCTCATAGTCTTAATAAATGTGCTAATAATCCTGATTCTTCTGTTACTGCGGTTTCTTTTTCTAACCTTATCATTTTACCATTTTATAATAGTATTAGCTTAAAAATAGCTAATATCTTAAGAAATTATGCTTTTAGTGTGGTTTTTTAACCAGTTAATAAATTAACTTTTTCACAGCTTAAGGATCAAATTCCTCCTCAAAATCATTGGTGTGTTTACAATATTCAATGTCAATGTGGTTTGTCCTATATTGGACAAACTAAACGAAAACTCCGTTACAGAGTTAAGGAACACATAATCTATGTAAAAAAAAGAATTGCAAAATTCCTCTATTGCTCCTCATTTCTGGGGGGGGGGGGAGACATAATTTCCATTTTGACTCAGCTACTATTATCAAGAAATGCATTACTCCTCTAGATTTAGACTTTTTTGAAGCTGTTCATATTCATACATTTAAAAACTCCTTGGTTAATGATTTGTCTAGTGTACCTTACATCTCAACTTTCTGAATGGATTTGTTGTGTCACGATACTTCACTTCCGCTTTGATTTCATTGGCTGCTGGAACTTGATGCTCTTTCGGTACTGTGTTTACTGACATTTGGGTTTTCGCTGTGCATGTAGTTGGAGGGGGGGGGGGGGGTGGTATTGTATTTATACATAGATTTTATACTCTGATGATGTGAGTCCTGGAACTCACAAAACGCATACTTCTGGTTTTATTCACATTATTTAATGTATTTTATTGTGTGTTTAAACGTTGATTTTTGGTGATTTATTTAGTATGTATTTCGTGTATACTTCTGGCAAAATAATGTAATTTTTATTTTTGATTGCTGATGACTAAAATAATAGTATTGTGTTAGAAAACCAATGATTATTA
Source organism: Maratus speciosus (assembly GCA_963932465.1). Lineage (NCBI taxonomy): Eukaryota > Metazoa > Arthropoda > Arachnida > Araneae > Salticidae > Maratus > Maratus speciosus. The sequence continues at coordinate 508,445,520 of OZ010796.1, read as the reverse complement.
AAAATATCGCATTACCTATATTTTATTTAAAAAATTTACACCTATGTGCGGGTCACGGCGTGAAAGGAAGGCATTAATATACAAAGTCCATGCTCATTGAATTTTCAAATAGTTCTTTTATTTTATAATTAATTTAAGTTTTAGTCTACAACTTTAAACTTTCCTGCTAAACATCACGGGCCAGGGATAGTTAACGATACCTCCATAAATAAAGAGAAATGTTCGGTGAAAAAAGTAAAGTATCTTTATTTTTACATTCTAAAAATCAGAAAATATTACCTTTAAAAAACATTTTAGAATGAATGCACAGTCGTGTAAAAAAAGTAAACACCCCCTACTAACTCTAGAAGAAATTTACTGGTACCAAACAATTGGAAATAAAGTATACTTTTAAATGATGTATATAAAATTTTTTAGGGGGGGGGGGTCATATACAAATCAAAACCAGATCAAACTTTGTTTTTTTTTCAAAGGCAATCTTCAATTTTGACAATATAAATCTTCGGTTCAACCTATGCCTAGAAACGAAATTTCAAGTCATTTGGATGATAATTTTTTCAATTATAAATATTCAAAATTTAGGTCTTCTAATGTTAAATTAAATTTTCATATTTTTATTAATATCTCCTTGAAATTATAATCCTAATGTGATAATTGTTTTGTGTGGATATAATACTAAAACCCCAAACATAAATACACTGAATTCGTAATTTAAAAAATTTATAATATGAATTATGAAATTAGTATTCGAAAAAAATATGAATTGCAACCTACAATTTTTGATAGTTTTATATTTATTATATCCTGCTTGATACGAATTCTCAATTTCAATTTTTTCAAGTAGTTTTCGAATTCTGAGTAAAACACTTCAAAATGATGGTTTAAGAAGCCGTCTATGATGTTCAGAAAATCATAATTTGCAAAAAATATATTTTACTCATTTTACTGATACATTTGGGCTGGCAATAATCGAAGCATGTTAAGCGAGTGAAATGATCACATTGGCAAGAAATAATACATTAATAGAAGTGACATAGTCATTCTATAGCATTTCAACAATCGAATATTGAACATAAATTTGGATACAGCCCCTAAAATATGCTCATTTTAAAATAATTAATTTCTCGGAAACTAATCATTGGAATTTCATGAAAATTTTGATTAATGCTAATTGAAGTTGTAGAATATATTTTAGGTGTCAAACTTGGGTATTGCTATTGAAAAAAAGTAAAGTTTGGGTTTGTTTTGATATGTAGATGGCCCCTTAAGCAAATTTTATATGCATTATTTAAAAGTAGGCTTTATTTCCAATTGTTTGGTAACAGTCTCTTCTACAATAATTTGTTGCAGAGTTATTAGGGGGTGTTTACTTTTTTCCCCACGACTGTACATCTGATGTTTATACGTTTCGATGTTCACTTAATTCAGTTTCTGACTCTTCTTTCGTACAAGAACTAGTTGGAAATTGCTCGTCAAAGTGGCAAATGAGGTGTGTTCGTATTATAACTAGTTTTATAAATATTTTGTGCATCGCATATTTTACTGAATGTATATTTTAGTGCACTTCATAAATGCATATCAATTTTATTCTGTTCGAAAGGCTGTAACATTATTAAAATGCACTTGCAATAATTTTTTTCCATTGACCGTAATGTAACAGAAAACTTTTGACTGTCTCTGTCATTAAACTATGCATTCAATTTTCATAAAATTTGAAATCACTCAACAAAATTTTGCAACAATTATATATTTAAAATTTCAGACTATTCGGTTGGGTAGTTTTTGCTCTGTTATATGCGGACAGACGGACAGACAGACAGACCGAACGACGATAATAGGTACTACGTATTTATATAATTACGAACGCACCTAAAAATGGAAGAAATTGTTGTATGATGTATGCATTTTAGACAAAATTAACTTTGCTTTGAATTCGCTAACTGCATTGAATACTTAAGAAAGAAACCTTTTTCAATTTCTAATTTTTTTGCATCTCACTTTAAATATAATTTTTTTTAATTTAATGGCCGCCATTTTGAAACAAGATGGCTGATGAAGCTGGCCAGCGAACTTGGTCGAGATATTGATGTATACTATCCACATGCCTTCTTCCATCGAAATAGGTGAATACGTGTGGTATTGCATGACAAATACAAGATCATTTCAAAGTGTTAGCCATGATAGAAATTCAAAGTGCTATAATTCAACCACTTTTTAAGATATAAACAAAAGAACAAATTTTCAGAAACAAAAACTGCTCCAGAATCTTTGTATCAAGGCGAAACACATAAAAAAAAATCTTTTTCATTTTCCAATTTTTTAATACCTAATTTTAAATTTTAAATTACATTTTTTTTTAAAAATGGCAACCCTTTTGAAACAAGATGGCGAATGAAGCTGGCCAATGAACTCGGTCGAGACATTGGTATGTACTATGTACAGACCAAGTCACATTCAAATCGGTTCATAAATACGCCTGTTATCGCGTGACAAAAATCAGGTCGTTTTAAAATGTCAGCCACAATAGAAATTCAAAATGTTATAACTCAGCCATTTTTTTAGATGTAGACGAAACAAAACCTGTTCCGGAATCTTTGTATTAAGGTCAAACACATACAAAAAAAATCTTTTTCATTTTCCAATTTTTTGGTATCTCATTTTAAATTTTATTTATTTTTTATTTTTTTAAATGGCCACCATTTTAAAACAATATGGCGAATGGAGCTGGTCAACGAACTCGGTCGAGTTATTTGTAAGTACTATGTACACACCAAGGTACATCCAAATCGGTTCATAAATACGTCTGTTATCACGTGGCAAAAATCAGGACGTTTCAAAATGTCAGCCACGCTAGAAATTCAAAATGCTATAACTCAGCCATTTTTTAAGATATAGACGAAACAAAAACTGCTCCCGAATCTTTTTATCAAAGTCAAACACATAAGAAAAAAATATTTTTTCAATTTTCAATTTTTTGCTACCACATTTCAAATTTAAATTTTTCTTAAAATTTTAAATGGCCGCCATTTTTAAACAAGATGGCGGATGAAGCTGACCAACGAACTCGTTCGAGACATTGGTCTGTACTATGTATAAACGAAGTTACATCCAAATCGGTTCATAAATACGCCTTTTATCGCGTGACAAAATTCAGGACGTTTCAAAATGTCAGCTTCGCTAGAAATTCAAAATGCTATAACTCAGCCATTTTTTAAGATATAGACAAAACAAAAACTGCTACGGAGTCTTTATATAAAAGTCAAATACATAAGAAAAAAATATTTTTCCATTTTCAATTTTTTGGTACCACATTTCAAATTTTAAATTTTTTAAAAATTTTTAATTGGCCGCCATTTTGAAACAAAATGGCGGATGAAGCTGGCCAACGAACTCGGTTGAGACATTGATATGTACTATGTACACTCCGAATTACATCCAAATCGGTTCATAAATACGAGAGTTACAGTGTGACATAGGTCAGATATATATATATATATATATATATATATATTGATATATATATATATATATATATATATATATATATATATATCAATCAACTTTTGAACGGAGGGTGGTTTCGGGGTCTGGGGGTCATGATCGATGAAAATATACCAAAATTTTTTGAAATCGCTTTCCTCCGAACGGCTGCAATAGGTAGCTTTTTGTAATGAAAGCTACCTAAAAGACAGAATGCGATCTTTTGACATCCGCGAAAAGCTTGCCCTTCATTCCACATATACGTGTGGGCAGTTCCGCTTTTAAGGTTATATGAATGTTCAAGTTCTACGTCCAAAGTTGACGTAGGTAATGACCTTAGAATTGGTTACATGTGGAGTTGGCATGATCTTTTTCAAGTCAAAGCATATCGCGACCTTTGAATCATCCTTTAAATTTTGGAATGTGTCTTTGGCTAATCTGGCAGCTTCTGCTTTGCCGAGATGTAGTTCCTTTTGAGTTCCTGCTTATTGTTTCTCATCTACATTTCTATGTTCTATTTTCAATTGTAGCTTGTCACACATAACACATGTATCAGTCTCCGGTCGGTGAAAACTGAGATTAAAATGGGTGTTAAAAATGTGTCTATAGAAACTTTCCTTTTCCGGCTATACGCCCTTTTCATCTAGGTAAATGTGAACACAGAGTTTGTACATCTCCTTTAAATTGAGTTTTGGATTCAGGTATTTACTTTTGGGGGTGTTTTCTCTAGTGTAATAGCTTATGTATCGAGGAAACTTGTTTATGTGTTCTTTGGTGACATCAATACGGTCTTGTGGAATTTTATTCGATGGTCCTATTCTTCCTCTTTCATCGCGAGAAGGTGCGGCAGAAGCTGTTTCTTTCTTTTTGTTTACTATGTTCTGCAACCATTTGTTAGAAACATCTTCATCTTTTTGTGCCAATCGCCGTTTAAAGATGATTAAATTCGTGTGGCGTTTTAACAGCCATGAACTGGTCTTGTATGTCGTTAGTCTCGATTCAGCTATGTAGATGTCACCGGATACAAGTGCACTTATACCCCTTGGCCTCCACGTGTTTCACGGTTTCGGGAAAGAGATTAAGTAATTGACCCCTAGAACGCAGCGCATAATTAAAAAATCACTTATATATCTTTATTTACAAACAAATAGACTTATATCCAGATAGCATGTGCACTTAACTCATTTTTTTTTTTAATTTTGTTACTTATACCCCTTGGTTCCTGGGGTCCTCATATGTTAAATTCAGTTATACGGAAATAATATGACTCCATATTAAATAGGACGTAATCACAATGGCAACCTAGAATCATTACCTATCATGGGATATCATTGAATTAATTACGTATGATAGAATTTAATAGAATGAAAAAACTTTTATTAATATCTCTTTAAGTTTTGATTCAATTTTATAAAATTTGAAATGACTCGACAAAATTCTGAAACGATTATATATATTAAATTTCAAACCATTCGGTAGGGTAGTTTTTGCGCTGTTATATGCGGGCAGAAGGGCAGACAGACGGACGGACCAGACGGCGACAATAGGTGCTATGTATTCATATAAATACGAACGCACCTAAAAAGGCAAACATTTCTATTAAAGTTTAGTGGTAACAAAAAAAGCATCAAAGTTTCCAGCTATGATTTTATAAAATAGCTAACTGTTTTTTATTTCATTTTTAGAACTTCTTATGAATTTTTGATGGATATAATTAAAATATGCCACCGAGTAAAAATGGATCAATCGACCCCAAAAGTCTATCTGAGATGGATGAAAACGGCTCGTTTTGCACTCTTTGCCGAAGATTTGCAATACAGAGCTCAGCCCATGGTCTGAAAAGAGCTGCCACTGCTAGATCGACTTATACAAGGATATTTTGGGTGGTTGTTTTTTTCTTAGCATTAACTGGCTGTACATTCCATTGCTCATTTCTCATCAAAACATACCTCAGCTATCCACGTATGACTATCACAGAAGAAATACATGCTGATGAAATAAGTTTTCCATCAATAACTGTGTGTAATTTAAATGTTTTTAAAAAGGTAAGAATTTTTCTGCTACTACTTGTTAGCGTTGAAGCAAAGCATGAGACCTAGAAAAGAGTATACTGTCATGTAATTTTATCTAAAAATATGTTTAAGCTTATATTTTTGGAAATATAGGTGGCAAGAAATATATAGAAATATACGTGGGAAATGCAAAGTTGGAAAGCAAAACCTTCGTCAGTCTGAAAACTAATCATATCTTTCTTTTTTAAACAGCAGCTTTTTGTCATATTGCTGAAATATTTCAAAACAGTGATTAAACAAGTGAATCGAGTGAAACCTTAGTTTAAAAAATAAGTAAAAAGAAAACCTTTCTAAAAGGATTTTGAAGATCTTTTTTAAAAAATTGCCAAGAACAATAATTTTATTAACATCTCTATTTTATAGCATGTGCAGTGTATGCATTTTTAAATTTTTGAAAATTAATTCCAAAGTTATTCCATACATTTTACAAAAAAAAAAAAAAAAAAAAAAAAAAAAATCTCATGAGCTTTACAAAATATTTTTCTTTGACTTTACCCCTAGCCTAACGTAACCAACATTTTATTAATAAGTCAGTAAAATTCAGGTAAAATTTTGCATACTTAAAATACAAATTTTATTAATCTTACATTACAAAGACTTAATAAAATTTACAATTGAACTTAACTTTTCATCTTTCATTCTTTTTTTTTTTTTTAAATAATCATAATCATTTTACAACCTTTAATTTTTCAGGATGAAATGCTGTTATACAGTCCCATGTGCTCGTCTTTCATGTTTTTCATACTATCAATAAGGGTACTTTTTAGTGATCCTCGTTGATCAATAAATCTCACGTTAATCTACGGATAAATTTGAAAACACGACTATTCGTTACTTAATACAATTTTCTCATTTTTTTTTTCATCAGGATACTTAAACTCTACATGATAAAAAAAAAATGAAAGTATTTTCCACGAAATAAGCATAAAAAATACATGAGAAACAGCCTCAAATTTGAAGAAAAACAGTGGTACTTACATATTATCCATTCCACATCAGCCCCACCCGTGGTTGAGAGGTTCTGCTCTCGAAGCTGGTAGACGGGTTGTGCTGGGTTCGTGCCCGTTGGCCTAACCGTTTCAGAGTTTTCGTGGTTTTCTTCGAAACTTTGGATTTCCATGCGTAAATACGGGTTAGGTTCCCTTAGAAAGACCCCCACGAAGGGCACCCCCCTAGGGCCTATATCCCAAGAGTAGATAATCTGCCGTCAAAAATCAACCAACCAACCATGCCAGGCCATTTACACCGCGCAACACTGGCGCTGATGATATTAATTACAGTAACCCTTATTACTATTTTTTGAAAATTGCGACTTAATTTTACATTCTGTATTTTTTATTATGTGTCTTACCTTATTTTCTTTATGCGTAATTTTATATTACGCATCTTGAATAATGAGTTTGAAAAAATTTCTAAGAACTGAAATAGGAACTATTCTATATTTCCAGGAACGTGGTATTATTATGCCAAAACTACCAAAAGTGTTCCGATTTCAATGAAAGTAAATTATACTCGTATATTAGTAATTATAATTGCAACGTATTTAAATAAGAAAGATGGGGAAGGGTATGACGGAAGTAGAATTTCATTTACAAATTCATTAGGTTGTATATTTTTCTGGAGCAAAATATTGACTTTATATGAGGGGCTCACAACTATAGTAGACCAAGTCCCTTTTGAAAAAAACAAAAAAAACATGAAATAGTCCATTTAGAAGGTGCATAAAGTATGTTTTATCCAATCCCACAGTAATCCAAGTCTGTAGACAGATGAAATATATGAGAAAGTATGTGAAATCAGATTTGGTTTACTGTAATTACTTGGTTACTTGGTTACTGTACATAATATTGAATAAATTGGAATAGAAACAGTGGCAAGTCGAAGATAGCGGCCGAAAAAAGATCCAAAGGGTCTAGCCGGATAAGCATAGCGAAATGGCGCCCATTGCCGATGTTTGAAATAACATGTGTGGTAATAAGGCTCACCATGAGAAGACAATAAAGAGTGTTTTTAGCCCTTGACCTTAAACTGTCCTTGAGATAATCGGGGAAGTATGCGCCGGCGCTACTATTTTTCAAATACGTTTTTCTTAAAAAGTACAATAGTTACAATAAGGAAACCAACGCCAATTGTTGAAGAATATATTAGTTCGCATTATATATTTTTTTCACATTTTTTTACAATTTTTAACATAAAAAAATAAACAGAAATATTGTTAAAAAAATTATTAATGTAGTAATTTTATATTTACACCAACCAAAAAATTACAGAATAATGCTCAAAGTGTGTACTTTTACGAAAAAAAATTTCGTTAAATTCGAAGATGCGCTTTTTGAGTTATAAAAAAAATAATGCTAGCCACTTGCTAAAATATTCGTAACTTTCCCTCTTTGCATTTGCAGAAATACGCTACTACCAATGCATTGGTCAATTCGTGACATTTCCACTCTGACAGGATGTGTCAGTGTGCCAAAATAAGAGAAAGTTTCCATACATACCATTTCCTTTTAGGTTTGTTTAGTGTTTGTAAACATTTTGTTATTTTGGCTTATTGTGCATCCTTCTCGCGTAATAATATCAAGTTGATTGTGCAGCTGAAGCTGAATAGGGCCTGTAAATATACAGTCGAACTTGAATAATTCGAAGTGCAAGGGACCACTGCAAAACTTCGAATTATCCAAAAAAATTTATTTTTATGTCGTAAAATAATCAATCGCAACAGAAATTGCGAAAAAAATGTGTTTATTAATTTTAAATATAAAACTACAGCTTTTTAAAATATTGAGATATTTCAGATTGCTTTAAAGAGCTTACTTGATTCTTTTTAACAAAATCTTCAAGGATATCAACAGCTCGAAACACAGCTTCACTCACGTTAGATTGTCCTTCTACATATCGACGATATTCGGCTAGATGAAAGACCGCCTCACTTGAAGTTGGAATCGTTCTCTGTTCTTCAGCCTCATCTTCAATATCTTCATCGTCTTCTGTTGTAATGTTCTTATTGTTTAGATTTTCTGATAGAATATCTGTATCAGACAGCTCTCCACAAATGTCTATGTTTTTATCAATGTCGACGTAATCATCAAATGGTATGCTGTCTTCCCATGCAACTGGGGGAGGTAAATTTTCTTCTTCTAAAAGCTCGCTAGGGACAGTGTTCCTGATGAATCCTGCTTTCCGGAAACAGTTTGCTATTGTTTTTTGGCTCACTTTGGACCATGCATTTAAACACATTCTTGATGCATCGAGGAGGGTAATGGGAAGCTTTTGGGAAGATTCAGTAAGGAGGTGTTGAACGACTAGGCATCTGTAGAAATGCTTCAGATTTTTAATGATGCCTTGATCCATTGGTTGCACCACTGAGGTCATGTTTGGAGGAAAAAATTCAACCGTGACATTTTCCATAGCGGGTATCGATTTATGGGCCGCGCAGTTATCGATAAACAGGATGCTTTTTCTGTTTTTTCTTTGGTACGTGCGATTGAGATCTAGAAGCCATTCTTCAAAAAGATTCCCCGTCATCCAGGCTTTCGTGTTAGAACGCTATTCTATAGGCTTTGTTCTGACATTGTTAAAACACCTTGTATTTCTTGATTTTCCAATCATCAGTAAGGGTAACTTCTCAGTGCCGTCCATGTTTGCTCCCACAAGTAGGGTTATTCGGTCTTTACTGTGTTTTCCCCCACTACATTTTTCACCTTTAAAATCAAAAGTTTTTGCAGGGGTACATTTGAAAAAAAGTCCAGTTTCGTCGACATTAAAAATGTCTCTGTCCTGTGTATGCTCAATGATTTGAACAACTTTTTCTTTCCACTCATTTGCTGCATCTTGGTCCACACTTGAACTTGCACCACACACAGACTTAAAGGAAATTTCGTTTCTTTCCTTAAATCCATCTAACCATCCAGGGCTTGCTTTGAAGTTGTTGTTTCCTAAGCTGACAGCAAATTCTTCCGCTTTTGCACGAACAAGAGTTCCACTGAGAGGGAAGTTTTTGTCCCGCGCTTGCTTAAACCACTTCAAGACACACTCGTCCACATCAGGATTATTTGGTTCTCTAGCTCGTTTGTGATTTCGATTAGATTTCAAAATTTTTTCTTTATTTTTCAAAAAGGTCGAAAGAGTGTTAGGTGCTATTCCATACTCTTTTGTTATGATGCATTTCTTCTTTACACCCTTTTCTACCTCACGAATCACAGCAATTTTTTCATCGAAAGATAAGATTTTATACGCGGCACGGGGCTTACTCAACGACATGCTTGCACTGAACTCCTACAACAAAAACTAAAAGCACAATGAAGAAAACTCAAGCGATTATAGTCCTGGTTTCGATGGAATTGCAACGCGTGTCATCTATGATTTATCGCATTGGCGAGAGTAGCATGTGTCACTTACAAGGGAAAGGGCGTTCGTTCCTCCTCCCTTTATCCCTGCTCTCTTTCCTAGAACAGATAAGAATATTCTCCCACCCCCTTCCTTCCCTAAAGAATTTTCCACAATAGCTGAAAATAACGCGGCCACTTTTCAAATAACTGCATTGAAACTAGATTTTGTCATTTTTGAAAGGGTAAAAACTTCGAATTAAAGAAGTTGGACTTCGAAATAACCAAGAATTTTTAGCATTAACTGAATAAGGGTTTCAAGGGACTGAGAAAAAACTTCGAATTATCCACGAATTCGAATTAAAGACGTTCGAATTATCCAAGTTCGACTGTATAAGGTTATCAAATTTTTGGCAATTTCGGACCCCCTCCCAACCTTCCGATATCATACGTTATCATTCCTCGAATCCCCCTCTCCCTAATAATACTGTTATCAGTGTCTAAAAGTTCTTTTATTTTTACAATTTTTTCCTTTTTTTTTTCTTTTTATACGTTTGCAATGATATACAGAAATGGTTGTACATATTTTATTCGCATATTTTACTGATTTAAATGAAGAGAAGAAATTTCATAAAATATCACTGTTATATAAGAAATAACTTTATATCAAATAACATTTTAAAGAAATACTTATTATTTAAAAGTTTTTAATAATAGCTCTTTGTTGCATAATGCATTGAACTATAATATTGCATAATATTGTCTTCTTGCACTTCGCTTTTGCACGGGGTTAAACAGAACTTGTAAACAAAACTGGTGGACAACATTCTTCCTCATCTTTTACTAGCAAAATAACAAGTATCATTTCGAATCTGGATTCTCTGACAACGAATTATATACGCATATGGCAGGAGAATATTAATGGTGAACATTGGGTTATTCTATTATTTTGGAATGAAATGTTTTATAATCATTCAATGGTTTTATTAATAGCTTTGCATTTTCATAAAATGAAGAAAACAGACTTAAAAAATTAAGATAATAGATGTAAAGTAAAAGATACCAAAAAAGTAAATTTTGGTTTTATTAAAAATGATAACGATATCAAATGACAGCCCCCCTCCTCCTACAGGTATCTTCCGATGTCAAGTGCCCGCCCCCCGCACACACATTCTCCCCTAAAGTGATGCGTTATGTATGTACACCGTACAGCTCCACAGCGTTCTGCTATGTGAAAATCATTGTAGGCCAATCTTACCAATTTTTTTGTCAGCTCTTGATATTATTACGCGTGAAGGATATGCACAACGCCAAAATAACAGAATATGTACAAACACGAAAAAAACCTATGGGGAAGTTGTATGTATGGAAACATTCTCTTATTTTGGCTCACTGCGCATCCTTCTCGAGTGGAAATGTCACGAATCGACCAATGCATTGATAGTAGCGTATTTCTGCAAATACAAACAGGGAAAGTTACAAATATTTTAGCAAGTTGCTAGCATTATTTTTGTTATAATTCAAAAAGCGCATCTTCGATTTTAACGAATTTTTTTTCTTAAAAGTACATACTTAGAGCATTATTGTGTAATTTTTTGGTTGGTGTAAATATAAAATTACAACATTAATAATTATTTTTTAAAATATTTTTGTTTATTTTTCTATGTTAAAATTTGTGTAAAAATGTGAAAAAAATATATAATATGAACTAATATAGTCTTCAATAAATGGCATTGGTTTTATTTTTTTAACTTTTTTACTTTTTCAGAAAAACGTATTTGAAAAATAGTAACGTCGGCGCATACTTCGCCGATTATCTCAAGGACAGTTGAAGGTCACGAGCTAAAAACACTCTATATTGCATCTCATGGTGAGCCTTATTACCACACATGTTATTTCAAACATCGGCCATGGGGGCCATTTCGCTATGCTTATCCGGCTAGACCCTTTGGTGACTTAATTATACGGACCTTAATTAAGTTAATAAACCAAATTTTACAAAGGAGATATTTGTTTTTAGTTGTTCATGCAGATGTTTAATTTTTAGTCGCGTTTTAGTTTTATACTGTATTTAAGAATTTTTCTTGATTAAAATTTGATTAATAAATAAGCGTTAGATATTAATATACGATTTACTAAGCGTTTACACAAGAAAACAGCATGTTCAATGATTTTTGTTCATTTATATAATGCAATAACCTTTCATACAAAAATGTAGCTACATCTTTTAACAGGCTTAATAATTCTCGAGAAGTGTTAAAAGGTTTTTGAATAATCAGAAACTGAAGTTTTAGACGTAAACACGATTTGCAATTGCCAACCATTTGGCGAACTATCTTTCTAGAACACATAATATGTAAATACCAAAAATATTCATTGCAGGCCTATGTTATTCTTCTACTCCTAAGCTAAAAGTAAATACATTAGCAATTGCTGCCTAGTCACAACGGTGCATAAAAATACCACCCCAAAAACCAAAAACCACTTACATTTTTTTAAAATCATTTATATTTTTAAATTTAACAAATAATAATACGCCTCAGACTGTAAGATAAAAAAATATATACAAGGTGTTTACCTGTTATTGTTGAGATGCTTCACAGCAGAAAAATATTACCATAGATCACACAAAAAAGATGGTAGCTAAAATTAGATACATAGGCAATAAACTATCCTTTTCAAACCTTTTTTACTTGACATAAATAATGTTATCTACGGATGATAGAGTGAAATATTTAATGTTGATTCTGAAACGTGCCTTTGGTAAGGGATGAATCGAATATTTTTACAACAGTATTATTCAACTGGTACTTTAAAATACCGTCGGAGAATAAAGGGTTAATGGAATTAACATAATAAATCTGAAAATTTAATTAACAAATAATTCCCGATTGTCATTTAATCTTTCTTTAATAATACGTTACTTAAGTTTGGCACTTTCTTTAAGATTGGAAAAACCTCGATAGAATATTTTGTTGTAACATTGAAGGGTTAATAAAAAATAGTAGTGAAAAAAATAACGAAAAAGGATCTACTGCTTCATTATAAAGTTTACTGAAAAAGAGAAAACATGTACCATATTGGGGTATAAAGATGGAAAGCGGATGTCTTCTTTTGACATTCCCTAAATCGTCAGAAAACGCGAAAGCAGAAACAAAAGTATAAAACATAAAAGAAAACAAGAAAGAAAAACCATTCATTCAGCATAGATTATGAAACACTTTCCAATGCTTCCACAATGATTTAATGAATAATAAGGTAAAAAAAAAATCTAAATATTTTAGAAAAGGCATAACACATTTGAAAACCAGAATTCAGCTGTGTCGGAAAAGTAGTCCAATTGTTTTGTGCAGTCTTGCATTTAATCTACAGATTTGTATATATTCTACATAGCATGCTAAAACTTAGTTTAGAAGGAAAAAGAGCAATAGGTTGAAAATTCACCATCAGCAACTTCCATTAATATATGGAAACATACTTGAATTCATTTTTACAGCTCTCTATATTACCAACAGATTTTTAAATCCGCCACATATTAAGCTAAAATTTATTTAATTCAGATTAAAACTACTGAAATCACACTTCCGGACATTATCATACCTAACAGCCTATGTATCCAGTTCTTCGTGTGTCCCTGTATATGATTTAGTTATATTGTACAGAAATCTTTTAGTATACTAAATATAGTTCAACTTGAAAGTGCATAACTCAATTAAGAGCCGCCTATAGCCATTTACGCTGATACTCCGGAATGCTTACAAATTCTTTTATGTAGCCCTGCATATGGTCTATAGGATTTATACACACCACACAGTAACAAAAAAAAAAAAAAAAAAAAAAAAAAAAAAAAAAGTAAACTTAAAACGCATGCCATAAATCAAATCGCACTTCCAGCAATTATCGATAATAGATAGTACTTCAGATACAGTACCGTATCCAAATCTTTTGTGTGTCCCTGTAAATGGATGATAACTGCTATGCACATCATGTTATATAACAAGTGTCTTGTAGTAAGCCTCAGTAATGTATATCAATCAAGTTATATTTGAAACAGTGTAACAGAACTAAAATACGCTGCAAAGAGGCTTTCCCCGTAGACTATTATGTAATGGAATCCTTTTGCGTGGCCATATAAATCAATAATAAATGCTTTTCACCCCACATTCCACAGAATGTAATTTTTAGTGCACTTCATAAATAAGTATAAATTTCATTATGTTTGAAATGGTCTAACATCATTAAAATGAACTTGAAAACGAATTTTTTTCATTGATCGTAATCTAATGGAATACTTTTGACCGTCCCTGTAAATGAACTGTAAATGCTACACATTTTATTTTCTGTAACGATCGTGCTATATTAAACGTCAATAACATACAGAAAATTCAGAGCAATCCGAATATATTTACGAGAGTTAGAGCTCGGCCAGACAAACAGAAGTCATAAACATTTTTCAACTATATTGGAAAGTGATTATTAAGATGATACTTGGCACAATATAATAGAAATAGAAAAAATAACGTTAATAGTGCCAGAAGTTTATATCTTATAGCTAGCATACTAGTTTCGGTAGCATTTAGCGATATAAAGAATAAGCTATAAACATCTGACGCTATTAACGTTGTTTTTATTTATTTATTTATTTATTTATATGTTGGAAAGTTTTAAAAATAATAAAAAATTCGAAAATCGAGAACTGAGATGCATTACGGACCTATTCATCTTTCTGAGAAAACATTGCGAACCTCTACGTGCGATAGATGCCCCTGACGATTGCAATCACAAACACACATGCTCGCGCGCTCATGCTCATGCACACATGCAAAAAATTGAAATAGTTGCATAGATAGAATGCACCGTTTTTGTTTTTCTTTTTAATTTTCTTATATCTTTACAAGAAGAAAGTATTGGATTCCTGAAGAATTTTGATATCCGGTTGTCGGCGTATTTATACGTTTTAGAAGGTCCTGAATATGATTTGACTGTTTTTAGAAAATATCTGTCTGTGAGTCTGTTTGTCTGTATGTGACAAAAAATTGTGGGCGCTCTACCACAAGAACTAATGCACGGAATTTAATAAAACTTTAGATTTAGTTAGATTTTGATATAAATTGGTGCTGATTAGGTTTTGTTGTAAATCGCCCAACAGATGATGCTGCTATGCTGCATTTTTCACGATTTCCGCAATAACTCTACCTTAAGACTAGTCGGATGTGCCAATCCCAAAACTTTCTTCTATTAGATACATGTTGATACTTCAAAATTCGCTATCACAGTGCCAAAAGTAAAATGGCAATCTACGCCGATCATGAGAATTCTAAAAATATAAAAGTCCGTGCATTAGTTCTTGAGATATGACTATCGCTAAAACCGCGTAGATCCTGCAAAATGCAGCATAGCAGCAACAGCTGTTGGGTGATTTAGACTAAAACCTATTCAGCAACAACTTATGTCAACATCTAACTGAATTGAAAATCCGTGCATTAGTTTTTGAGATAGATCTATTGCGGAAATCTTGGAAAATGCAGCTTAGCAGCACCACCTGTCACGCGATTTACAACAATACATAATCGTCACCAATATTTATGAAGATATACCTTAATCTGAAGCTTGATAAAAATTCATGCATTAGTTCTTGAGATAGAGCTATTGAAGAAATCGTCTCAAAATGAAGCATAGCAGCGCCACCTGTTGTGCAATTTACACTAAAACGTAGTCACCACCAACTCGCATCAAGAACTAACTGAATCTGAAGTTTGATGAAAATCTACGCATTAGTTCTTGAGATAGAGCAATTGCGGAAAAAATGCAGTATAGGAGCACCACCTGTTGAGCGATTTAACCCAAAAACTAATCAGCACCAATTTATATCAGGAACTAACTGAATATAAATTTTTATGAACTTCCGTGCATTAGTTCTAGAGCGCCCACAAAATTTGTGTCACAGACTCACAGACAGACATTCCGTAAAAACATGTTTTTCGGAATCTCTGACCCTTAAAACGTGTAAATCCGTCGAAAACCGGAAGTCGAAAATTTTCACGAATCCAATACTTTATTTTAAAGATAGAAGAAAGTAAAAAAATGCACGGATTTTCATCAAACACCAGATTCAGTTTGACGTTAAAATAAGTTGCTGCTGATTATTGTTTGATATAAATCACCCAACAGGTGGCGCTGCTATGCAGCATTTTTCAGGATATACACGATTTTAGCGATAGTCAAATCTCAAGAACTAATGCATGGAATTTCACCAAACTGCGTATCCTATTAGACCTCGACATGATTCGATGCTGATTAGGTTTTCGTGTTAATCGCATATCAGGTGGCGCTGCTATGCTGCATTTTTCACGATTTTCACAATAGCAATAACTCAAAAACTAATACACAGAATTTATCAATGTTCCTATTCTGTTACACTTTCACATAAATAGATCCTTATTAGTGTTAAGTATAACTGCTCAACACGTGTCGTCTTTATGCTCTACGGGTTGGAAATTTCGGTTGTAGACATCTAAGAGGGTGGATGCGGAAATTCAACGATTTGTTTGAAAAAGGAGATGCTTATATCTCCTTTTTAAAGGGTTTCGGGACTCTTAAAATAAGAAACAAATTTAAAAAAAGACCATTTGCACCATTAGTCCAGGCAATAGAGACCGTATAGGGACTCTACCTAGCAAAATTAATGGTAGTACTGAAAATCGGCTTTCTAGATGTTTTTGGGTCGCTGAATCCGAATTTGTAACTTCCCACCAAAATTTCCCCCGGCAACCCCTCCAAATTTTGGTAAAAAGCCCCCCCAAAAAGGTTTTTATTAAAAAATTCCATTTTTTTATTGTTTTAGGGGAAAAGTAGCTAGAAATTCAGAAAGTAGACAAAATTTGCAACAAATTAGATATATGACATTATAACTTAGGATGAAGGGGAAGGGGGATCTGCCTCGGAACATGCGCCGCAGTGCTGCGTGAACTAAGTTGCGCAATTCCATTTAACCACTCACACGTTTACATTAGCCCTCCCATCTTCCCTCCGAACTTTCTCTATAAGGTTTACTTTAAGTTTTTTGGGTCGCTGAATCCGAATTTTTAACTTACCCTCAAAATTCCCCCCCCCCGAAAACCCCCCCAAATAGTTGTTTTAACTTAAATTTCTTATTGTTTTAGGGGAAAAGCATTACGAAATTCAGAAACTAGACAAAATTTGTAACAAATAGGATATATGACATTATGACGTAGGATAAACGGGGAGAGAACCTCGGAACATTCCCCGCGCGCTTTTCTCAAAAACCATTTTTTTTTCAAAAAATCAATTTTTGGGGGGGTTGCCGGGTGAAATTTTGGTGGGAAGTTACAAATTCGGATTCAGCGACCCAAAAAACATCTATAAAGCCGATTTCCAGTACTACCACTAATTTTGCCAGATAAAATCCCCTATTGCCTGGACTTCATCATTTAGTGCACGTAGCGCCGCAGTGCATGTTCCGAGGCAGCCCTCACCCTCCCCGTTCATCCTAATTCATAATGTCATATATCCTATTTGTTGCAATTTTTGTCTAGTTTCTGAATTTCGTAATGCTTTTACCCTAAAACAATAAGAAATTTAAGTTAAAAACAACTATTTGGAGGGGGTTTCGGGGGGGAAATTTTTGGGGGAAAGTTAAAAATTCGGATTCAGCGACCCAAAAATCTTAAAGTAAACCTTATAGAGAAAGTTCGGAGGGGAGATGGGAGGGCGAATGTAAACGTGTGAGTGGTTAAGTGGAATTGCGCAACTTAGTTTACGCAGCACCGCGCGCATGTTCCGAGGCAGATCCCCCTTCCCCTTCATCCTAAGTCGTAATGTCATATATCTAATTTGTTGGAAATTTTGTTTACTTTCTGAATTTCTAGATACTTTTTCTCTAAAACAATAAAAAAAAATTGATTTTTTTAATAAAAACCTTTTTTGGGGTTTTTTTTACCAAAATTTGGGGAGGTTGCCGGGGGAAATTTTGGTGTGAAGTTACAAATTCAGATTCAGCGACCCAAAAAACATCTAGAAAGCCGATTTCCAGTACTACCATTAATTTTGCTAGGTAAAATTCCCTATTGCCTGGACTACATTTAATATCTTAAAATGTACATGATTTAAAAACACAATTTTAATTGAGATAAAATATATAAGTAGGTTCTTTCATTTTATGTATTTAAAAAATTGCAAGATGCAGAATTAGTATATTGCCTAATTATACTTCAGATTGTAATAATTATCCTGAACCTAAAGAAATGTGTATTTAAAGCATTTTTATATTTTTAATGCAAATTTGTATTTACCCCCCAAAGCAGAATACTTTGCAATGTTCTGCAACGAACTTCAGCTGATTAGGAATGTTCTGCGAGAATACAAAAGAAAGACACAGGGGGATTTTTGTATATATGAAGGAGTGCAATTGCATCTTTTATAGAAATGTAAAAGACATTTTGTAAAATGCTGGCATATACACACGAAAGAATCTACTGCCAAATTTTGCGATTTTACCCCGATCGAATTATGAATTATGCTGTTTTTCCAACAATCGACTGGTGACTTTCTCAATATTTCAGAATTTTCTCTCTGTCAACTGGCGAATTTTATTTTTTCTCGGACACGATCGTCGAATTTTGCAATTCTTTTCCCTCGGCTGATTGAAGAAATTCGAGGTATTTTCTGCAATTCACAGAAGAATTTCACGTTTTTTAAAAAAAAAATTGCGACCAATAGGTGAATTTTGCTATATTTTTCTTGAACCGATTGGCAAATCTCTGATCTACGAATTTTGTGGGTTTTTTTTACCGACGACTGATTGGCAAATGTTCCAGCTTTTTCTTGCGGCAGATTGTAAAAAAGCATGAACTTTTTCCACAATGAATCGAATAATTTCCTGATTTTTCTTACAATCTTCTGATTTTACACATGACTCATAGGCGAATTTCATTTTATTTTATTTTTACTGATTGGCAGTTTTTTTCTCTTTCTTGTGGCTGATTGGATCGATGAATTTCTGATTTTTTCCAACAATCCACTAAAAGATTTTGCAATTTTTTAGCCACAAATGATGGTCGAATTTAACGATATTTACTTCCAACCGATTGGCAAACTGTCACTCTTTTGCAACCAATTGGAAAAAATTGTGGATTTTTTCCATGGCTGATCGACGAATTTTTGATTTTTTTCCGACTTTACACTGACAAATTTCAATTTTTTTTTCTCACGACGTATAGGGGAATTTTGCGAAATTTTCCTTGTACCGATAAGCAAATTTTACAGCAGCTTCTTGCGACAGATTGTAAAAAATAGTGCATATTTTCCCGCTATTGATCGACAAAATTCCATGATATTTTCTTTCTTTTGATTAGCAAATTTTGATTTATAAAAATCCTGCTTTTTTTCTGTGGTCGATCGTCTATTCATGCATTTTACTCACAACCGATGGGTGAACTTTCTGTTGGATATTTTCTTTCTGTTGGTTAAAAAACTTTGGCGCTTTTTTGCAAACAATTAACCAAATCTGTTTTTATTTATTTTTTTTAAACGACTGATTGATGAATTTCCGATTTTTTCCCGACGATCCACCGACAAATTTCGCTTTTTAATCTGTGAACGATTTTAAATTTTCGCGATATTTTCTTACCAATAGGCAAATTTTTGCAGCTTTTTCTTGAGACCGAATAGAGAAAATCGTGATTTTTTTTCTGCTACTGATCGACAAATTTCGCAGTTTTCTCCGATGACCACTGACAAATTTCGTGATTTTTTAACTGTGACAGATTTGCAAATTTCGTGATTTCTTCTTTGCAATAAGCAAATTTTGAGCCTTTTTCATTCGAACGATTAGAGAAAATCATGGTTTTTCCACTGTTTCTTATAGCGATGCACTGACGAATTTAGCTTTCTTTAAAAAATTATTTTACCTGCTACTGATTGTTGATAATCGTGGATTTTTTTCTGTGACTGTTCATCGAATTTTGTATGTTTTTTCACAACAGGCTAAAGAATTTCATGATTTCTTCGTCATGATTACCTGAAGAATTGCATGAGTTTTTCTCGCGACCAATTGATGAATTTTACAATCTTTTTAAATGGACGATTAAAGAATTTTGGGATTTTTTTCCCTGGCCATACACTGTAAAAAAAATTCCGCAACGTTCCTGGGAAAAAATGGGCAGCTGAGTTGCTCATTACTTCCAAGAAACATTTCTTGAAAATGACTGGAACTTTACTGTACATCTTAAAAACTTTCTACAGAAATGCCAGTAAGTTTCCTGCGAAATACCAGGAATATTTCTGTTGACAGCAAAACATTACTGACATTTCACAGCATGCGGGATCCGCAGACGATTTTTACATTTCCAGTTGACAATTTTCGCTTTATTATCATTATTTGTTAGAATGAAAAAATATTTTGAAATTGACATCAAAATTATTATTTATAATTTACACGAAAAAATAAATTTTCAGTTAAAATTCAATAAAGTAAATATATATATGATATATTGTTTCTGAACTTTGCTTAAAATATAAAAATATATAAATGTAAATAATAATTAGAAAAAAAATCTAGACATAAAATATTTTGGATTTTCGTTAGTAATTATGTTAGTTTACAAGTTAGATAAAATACATATAAATTTTCATGAAAAAAAAACCTAAACGTAATTGTATATTTTTTCCGAAAAAAAAAATTCAAATTTGCAGCAATTCAAAGTGTCAAATATATATCAAATTTAAATCAAATTGTAATAAAGTGTTAAAATATAAAATTAATTAAAAAAGAAAAAAAAAAGGTCCAGAGGTAGCATCGAACTCGGGCCGTACGGGTGGTGTGCGAGCTTTCTGCGTCCACACTACGAAAGACACGTTGAGAGCTGCAAACTAATGGGTATTTGAAACGTATGCTAAACCTCGGCATCTAATTTCTGAAAATCTAAGTCCCATTTGAAGAAATCCTTTCACAAGAATAATTAGAGATAAGAACTCCAAAACATACTTTAAATTAATCAAAATCGGTGAGAATCATGTTTGATGGTCGCCTGGTTAATGGAGATCCAAATAATAGGTGTATTTTTTTACACGGTCTGCTCCTTAAACATTCCACAGACAAGTATGAGAGATAATCTCTTAGCGATGTCACGGAGGTATTGTATTTTCATCTGAATTGTCTTGACAATAGAGACGTAAAGGATTATGTCGTCTATTGATTTATTTGCATTCCATATTGATTTTTTTACATTCATTTAAGGAATTCTCTTTCGACACTCGCGCGCGAGCAACGGATTATAGCAAAAAAATAATAAATGGCGGCCGCAGCGTTTTGCTGTTTCCAACTTTTGTGTCAGGAACGTTTCAGATAAGAAAACCAGAATTTCACAGGAAAGAGCTAAATTATTCTGAAAACCTGAGAAAAGGCGAAACGTTCCTGGATTTTACATGGAACATTACCATTTTTTTTTACAGTGTAGAGTGACGAATTTTGAGATTTTTCCTTCAATTGAAGGGTGAATTTTCTTAAAAATGAGAATTTGAAATGTTCTGCAGAGAAGTCCATTGTTCTGCAATGTACGTCGCACTTTTAAGCATATTCTGCTTTGGGGTATTTACCTAATACAAAATTTTGGAAATTTTCAACAATATAGTCACCTAAAAAAATTTTTTTTTTTAAACAATAAAAATGAAATTTTAGGTTCAGTTTATACAAACTAACATGAAACATATGTTTTGAAAATTTCACGAAAAAATATTCAGCAGTTTCTGAAATATCCTGCGCGTTATGCCAAAAAACTTCACTTTTAGAAAAAATGACTTCAAATTTTAGGAAATGCCGCTTCAGCCATTGAGCAGATATAATTCTAAAAGCCTTAAATTCTGTTCTAATGGGAAATTCAAGGAAATAATTATATCAAAATGTTCAGAAAAGATAGGAGTACATCTAAAAAAATAAATTTTCGAAAATTTTGTAGCTTTAAGAGTCCTGAGACCCCTTAAATGCACACAATTCAGCGAACGTATATCTTTAGCATCTTCATGATGGCCATAGATTGCAATTTAATTTTGGCACTGTGGTATAGAGGTCTGCACGGGCCGGCCCGAACGAAAGCTATCTTGGCCCGGCCCGGTGTAAAAATTGAAAGTTTGGCCCGAGCCCGGCCCGGCCCGTTTGCATTTTTACAGTTCTCGGTCCGGCCCGTACAAAAATCAGTAAAAACAGGCCCGGCCCGACTCTACAAAATTTCTACAAAATTCTTGCCGATTTCTACAAAACAAAATCCGTTTTTTCTTGACATACAATTAAGGTTCTTTTAATGATACTACATACATATTTATGGGAGCATTTTACAGTATATTTTAGATTACTATGTGTTCTCAAAGCAGAAAACACACAATAGTAAACATTAACGATTACACAGTGTTTTAGTCATCGTATCTACAGACATTTCAAAATTCCAATAAGGATTCATTAAAAGGTTAATGTAGTTCAGAATAAAGGATTAAAAACATGATAACTTTTGAAGCTGTATAATAAAAAGTAGATTTGTGAAAATATTTCTCTCATTTTTAAGGCTTTTCTCAAATCCAAAGGAGCTACATTTCGACACATTTATGAATTCATTTCTTTTCGGAAACGCGTAAGATTGGCAGGTATTCTTATTCAGAAACTATGTAAATGCCGTCTTTTTCATAGATAAAAGCAATATATCTTTCTCTGAAAATACTGCCAAAGTTAGCGTTTTGAATCAAATTTGCGGAATCGATAGCACAGGAAAGGAGAAAAACGTACAGTCACTTGACAAGAATCTCTGTTATCTCTGTAAGTAATTTATCAAATATAGAGAAAGCTATTCGTTTCCAAATGCCTTCAATAGTCAGGCCTGTCAATTTTATGCCTTTATAGTTAAAAATGAGTCAGAAAATGTGTCTGAAAGTTTCGCATTGTTGAGCAGTGAATATGAGAACCACCTTAAGGTATATTTCCAAAGATACTGTTAACATAAGTTCATTATCACTATTAATACTTTTACAAAACATAGTGCCTGTCCTGCACATCCTGAGATCGATTAAGACCAGTTCCGTCCCGGCACGAGTCTGCTGAAAAAAAAATTAAACCCGGAATCAGACATCTTGTAACTGTACGATGCCGATCTCTAGACGATGGACATGTTACGTATCTGTATTGATGGTGTTAAACTCGCATCGGCTCGTGACGCACATTTATACTCCTTGAGAAAATCCTATTCATTGAAAATGGCTCGTATTTTATCTGCTTCGCTTGAATTCTTATATCGGGCCTATAGGCCCGATTAATTTTTTTATCGGCCCGGCCCGGCCTTCAGGCCCGTTCAATTTTTTTGCCGGCCCAGCCCGTTGGAAAATTCGCCTTCATTCCGCCGGCCGGGCCGGGTACGGGCCTGGGCGCGAATTTTGATGTATTAACATGCATGAGATAGAAGAAAATTTTAGGATTGGCACATCCGACTAGTTTTTTAATTTGAGTGGCTACCTTCGAAATATAATTTTTCGCTTACCTGGGTCATTTATCTTCTGAAAGAATCTTGTTATTAAAATTTTTGCGGTTACAGAACTATTTCCCCCTAGGTATTTACGCCAATTACAGATAGATACAGAATTTTTAATATACACTCTTTGCTATGTTTTTACTTTAATTTTTTCTGAAAATTCTATTTTGTCGGAAGAAATCTTCACCATTTTCAAGGTGCCTCCAGTAATAGGCAAGATAATTTAATAAAACTTTTGGAGAATATTTCAGTTGTCGTTGTCAGTGAAATGAGCCAGAAGATTTGATTTAGATGCAATATTTATTTATTTTTTTGTGCCTGTTTTTGTATGAAAAAAGTTCACAAAAATTTAATAACATTTTGGAGTATACAACCATCTGCAATTTGTTTTTGAATTATAGGCAAGATAATTTAATGAAACTTTTCGAGAATATTTCAGGTGTCATTGTTAATTAAATGAGCCAGACGATTTGTTTTAGATGGGATACTTAATTTTTTGTGCATGTTTTTGTTTGAAAAAAAATCACAAAAAATTTAATAACGTTTTGGAGTATATAACCGTCTGCAATTTGTTTTTGAATTAAACTTCTCATAGATTTTAGTTCATATTCAAGAATGCTAACAATGCGTAAAAAGGAGATTGAGATAGTTGTATTTGAAGTTACGAGCATTTAGGGCGATAAACGTTTTGATCAAATTTCACCAACAATTACTTTAAATCATTATTTAAAAACAAAAATATGTTAATAATGACGATTCTTTTCAAAACTTTATACTTTTATAAGCAGTGTTTTACCTAGAAACCCGGAAAACAAATAAAAACTTTTTTTCTTCCAAAAAGTGGTCTCGAACTTTGTAACGTTAAATGTTAAGGTTACCTTAACGTAACCTTAGAATTATCTATTTTCTATTTTTTTGCTTTTTATCTCCTCAATTTTGTTTTTTAATGTATTTAATTTTATTTCAGAGTTACATTGAAAATCAGCTTGAAATATTACAAATGCAGCTCGACAAGAATAATTCAAATGACACGAGGCAGACAGCCTTTTGTTATAAATCTGTCGATGAATTTCTAAAACGCAGTAAGACGATTGACCTCAGTGACATCTGGATGAGCTTAACAGTCACAAAAGATAGTCTTCTAAAGTTTGGACATCAGGAAGAAGATTTAATTATTCATTGTACTTACAACGCCAGAAATTGTTACAATACTACGTAAGTATTCTAAAACACTTCATATATAGTTTTGGAAGCAATTCAGCTGCATGCATTAAGTAATGCATGAAATTTCTATTCAAATGCAAAAAAGCAAAAAGAATGCTCACTCCCAAACTTTAGAGTACTCGACAATATAAAGTATGCATATTCTTAGATACATAAATTTAAATCTTGGAACAGGAAGTGAAAACCAAAGACAGTGTAACACAGGAAGTGCTGTATCTTTTGATATAAATATCTCATTTACATGCTGTTTGCGTCCTTTTATTCTAAAAACTTTAAAGCATTTTTTAAGTTTAATAATAAAAACTGATTTTTTTTTTTAGATTTTTTGTGTCTGATCACCTTAAACTTCTGTTAAATGATTGTGAATATTATTTTTTTCTACAGGCACACAATTGTTTTCATAAATGCGTATCCATCACCTCGCTATGGACTTTGTCACACGATTTCTGTGAACCAAATTTCTCTCCAAAATGTTACAACACCCGGCTTAGCTTTAGGTATGTCTTTCAAAACTGTTTTAATTTGTATTCATTGTATTTGTGTAACTAAGTAAACAGAAAAATCTAAACCATACGTCACATTTATGTAGACATTATGAGATATATAGATTTAAATCCTAAAAGAGGAACCGAAAACTACAGACAGTGTATCTTGTGATATAATAATTTCATTCACATGCTGTTTCCGTCATTTATTCTGAAAACTTTAAAGCATTTTTAAATTATTATGTCATCAATTAGTAAAATTAAAAGACGTAAACAAAAATACTTAATAGATATAATTCAATTATTCCATTGTATTTTCCTGCGGTTATTATTTATTGATTTTCATTTTCAAATAGCTGAATCGGTATATCTGTAATAAAACCAATTACAGAAATTTTATTTTGACGTTTTAAGAGTTATTTAATTGATTTATTTTACAGTAATTTTTGCAGTAGTCTTTGTCTAGACATAACAATCAAAACAATTACAGTACTTATCTAGTCTGGGGAAGATAATATTTTTTGTCAAAATTAAATAATATAATTGCGTAGGATACAGAAGTTGAACATTTGAACAGCTCCCCCCCCCCCCACCCCAAGGACAATTAACCTTTAACTGATGTGACAGAAATTGTTAGATAACTACTGTGAAGCGATCTGTGAGACCGCTCCAAGTAAAGATGAATAAAAGGAGCGTTCAACTCATAGGATAGTGTTTTTGTCCTAAACTTTTTGTACAGGACTGTTATAATTAAAATTCACCTATTCAAAAGTCTCTGCTGATAGTACTAAAGTTCCAAACGGAACAAAATTTCGGTAATGTTTGCAGCTAAACCGAAAGTTACAAGTTACAAGTTAAACTATAAAAACTGAAAGAAATACCGGTCTGTGAGACCGGTAACATCAGTTAAGGCTAATGTCATACGAACGTCTTTATGCACGCTTTTTTCCCTACATATCATCCCTACACAATGCAAACGGCTTTGTGCATTGTGTAGGGATGATATCTAGGGAAAAAAGCGCGCAAAAAGATGTTCGTCTGATATTAGCCTTAAGGTTAACATTAACTGATCCATTAATCTCCAATTTACATAGCCTTAAACACCTTCAGGACGGGTAGCACGTATACGTCCCATACAGCGTTGCCAGTAAATACTACAAAAATACTTTGAATACCACTATTTCCGTACAATTCAGGGTATTCTTAAAAGAATGTCCCCGTTATAAATTTTAATAGTATCAACAGCAAGCGTTGTAGAGTGCTGGTTCAAGGTCACAAATAAAGAGTAACTCAAACAGTTTTATATAAGCGCATACGCAAGTACTGCTTTGTAATTGACTCGCTTGCCGTGCCACATACTCAAAATGGCGACTCCTGAGCGTAAAGCGTTATTGCTGGGCTGAAGATTTAAAAGCCGTTACAGCCATGCGATATTTTTGCTTTAAGGCTTTATAAAAGATCGTGTCTACGTTCTGCCGCTACCTAATTATTTGCCAGAGTTGTGACATAGAATTGAAGAGGCTATTGTTTCCATAACTCTGGACTTGTTAACTAAAGCGTGGGAAGAATTGGACTTTAGGTTGGATGTGTGTCGTATAATAGTCTAAGAGCTAGCAACGTTTTCGTACAGAAGGTAAACTAACCTAGTTGTTCTTACAAATGTTCAATATGTGAACCTTTAGTTACAGTCTAAGAGCTAGCAACGTCAAAAAACACTTCATTTTATCAAGGCTCATTTTTCTATATGTTCTTCAGTTTTATGGTGTAGTACGTTTGCGGACGGTCTGGCTGGCGGGAGGCGTTGCGTTTACTTGCGGGAGAAGGGGTTATGCAGGTCAAAAACCTTCAAAATTACGTCATTTTATCAAGGCTCTATATGTTCTTCCGTTTTATGGTGTAGTACATATGCGGACGGTCTGGCTGACGGGAGAAGGGGTTATGCAGGTTAAAAAACTTCAAAATTAAGTCATTTTAGCATGATTTTTGTTTATAACATCTGTTTCTACATACTATTTGTGATATTAATCCATTATTGCCAGACGTTGCCAATGTTGCTAAGACCCTGTCAGATCCACATTTATAGGTAACGTTTTAGGCTATCAGACAACCTATAATCAGACAACCAAGCAAAGTTAAACAGGCACTTTCATTGCCATATTTAAAGCCGTCTGGCATTAACTTTGCAACCGAATTTGTGTCTGGCAAATTAATTATAGGTTGTCTGTTAGCCAAAGAGTAATAACTTGTTATTTTTAAGCTTGATAAAATAAGGTAAAGACGGGTTGCCATCCCCCGGTCCCAGGCACTCAGAAGGCCCATTTGCCTACGCAGGGAACCACCCGCGAGACAAGCCCCGCGGCGCGTCCCGAAGGTCGCCGGCAGACAAGCCCCGACAGAGGAACACCCCACGCAAGCTCCGGTCAAGACCGACGCGCTGCCCAGCGCACGCCACGTCGGCTATTCCCAAGTCAAGACGAATAGCCGCTACGACAGTCCTCACCACCCAGCTAGAAAAACCAAGTGGTCCCTAAACTTGGTTCCCGAGCCGGTAGACCCCGCAAGCCCTGCAGGAACCAGACGCCTATAAAGACGCCGGGCCTACGAACTGAACCGAGGCTTCCCGACCCGGAGTTACTTTACGGGAGGTCCCCAAGATCAAATACCATTTTCCGGCAAAGACATTTATGTGAGCCAGCCGATAGGAAAGTTAATGAAGGGCCCCTAGCTTGAAAACCCGGGAGGACGGGGAAAGTCCCTCCGGCCGTAAAGCGACCCAGCTCCGGGCTTTTCGCCCAGACCACCCGGCTCAACCGACGGAACCCCTCGTGGATCACGCCGGGAACCAGTTGGCCCAGACTAGGTGCCGTTAGCGACCCCAGGCGGGCACGGAACGCTCCACCTAGACGGAATAGACTCCGACTCGCTAGGGGGTTGGATGGAACGGAGTCCCGCAGCCCCCTCCGACTCGACCCCGCCCGAAGACAGAGAAGCCAGCGGAGGCCGACAGAAGCCCGCCCACCACTACCTTACCTCACGGCCGTCGAGGGTACCCAGGCCCGAAGGCCCCTGACCCCGTGCAGTGACCGACCGCTACCTTTGTTAATGCGTTCGAAAGTTAGGTGTAGACACCTCTAGGTCCTCATCACTGGGCGAGGCAAACTCCAGTATCACATAGACACGAAGGACCTGGATCGGACCAAGTGTTCCTCTGAGGCACGATGAGCCGCCGCGTTACCGGCGAGCCTCCGGCCCGGTTCCCCGTGGGGACAGCGTTCGATGTTGGACCTGCCGGCCGACCCCCTCCCAAAGGTCACGGCTCGACATGGAGCAACCAGAGCCATACTGGCCTCCCCACGCGACCGCTCCTTGGTCAACGCGAGCACCGCCAAACCCTACCCACCTTAGGGTCGGCTCACAACTGCTTCAGCTGAGGTCCTCGGAGGGATGAGCCACCCAGGTCATAAAGTAACCTGGGCGCTGTCCGAAACCCTCGCCCTTCGGTTGCTCCGGGAGTCCCTGCATGGCGTTCCCGCGATCCCCGTCGTCACTAGCGAGCACCGAGGACTTTCCACTACAAACCTCTCACTCACACCTCAGGCTCCCTCTTAGTCAAATGGTGGATTGGGTCCTATCGCGTTAGCTAGTCTTTGCCCGGTGACACCGTCCGGCTATTAGACCGGCACCGGGATCGACCTATGGAGCGTCGCTACCCGGCTTGCCCAGAGAACCCGGGTGCCGGAGGACCGTCCTCCGGTGCCCGCCGAAGCGGGCTACGGCCCTATGCACAACGTCCGTTAACCGTGGCCACCGGACTCAACGCCTGTCGGAGATGAGCCTCTCGAGGAGGTGGCGATTCGTCCCCATCCGGCCCCCTCGCATTCGTACACAACGAACTCTGCCGGGCTTCCGGTCACCTCCCCCACTCAAGGGGTCGGGTCGGAACCACCCGGAGGGGCGGCCACGATAAAATAAGATAAAGATGACTTATACTTTTTAAACTATAAACCACTCTTGAAACAGGCTCTTTTGTTGCCATTTTTAAAGCCGTCTGGCCTTAACTTTGCAATCGAAATTAGGTCTTGCAAATTAATTATAGGTTGTCTGATAGCCAACGAGTAATATGTTATCTATAAATGTGGATCTGGCAGGGTCTTAGCAACATTGGAAACGTCTGGCAATAATGGATTAATATCACAAATAGTTAGTAGAAACAGAAGTTATAAAAAATAATCATGCTAAAAGGACGTAATTTTGAAGTTTTTTGACCTGCATAACCCCTTTTCTCGCAGGTAAACGCAACGTCTCCCACCAGCCAGACCATCCGCATATGTACTACACCATAAAACGAAGAACATATAGAAAAATGAGCCTTGATAAAATGACGTAATTTTGAAGTTTTTGACCTGCATAACCCCTTCTCCCGCAGGTAAACGCAGCGTCTCCCGACAGCCAGACCGTCCGCTAACGTACTACACCATAAAACGGAAGGACATATAGAAAGGTGAGCCTTGATAAAATGACGTAATTTTGAAGTTTTTTGACCTGCATAGTCTGGCCCCTTCCCCCGCAGGTAAACGCACCGTCTCGCGCCAGCCAGACCGTCCGCAAACGTTACACCATAAACAGAAGAACATATAGAAAGATGAGCCTTGATAAAATGAAGTGTTTTTTGACGTTGCTAGCTCTTAGACTGTAACTAAAGGTTCACATATTGAACATTTGTAAGAACAACTAGGTTAGTTTACCTTCTGTTTGATGTATGATTTGTTGCAAATAGTCTAAATTAAACTCTTATAACATACCATTGAAACTGGGACATTCTTTTACGGATAACCTGTGTTATTTTCCTGATTTTATGGCAAAATTTCTTTAATTAAATAAGGATTATTAATTAATAAAATTAAATAAATTAATTAAATATTTCTTTAATTATTACTATTTCTCTACGGGAATTCAAAATAAAATTTTAGTATTTTCCTGGTAACAGTGGTCCCATATAGGATGCGTACGGTTAATATTTATTTATTACCAGAATATTTTAGTCGTAACCTTTTCCTTCTCTAATCGTAGAATTCTTTCAAAATATTTTTGGAAGTTATGGTGAAAAATACTATTTGGAATTACTGGTATTAAAAATTTAAACGTTGTTAAATCACAACCATCCTGAAGCAAATAAAAGTCTCAAAATAGAAGAAAATCTTGGCGACGAATTCGGCTACTTGGAGATTTTGTTGGTCTGTATTGTAGCCAAACGCTTATCTAGAAAATTCTAGAAACACAAGCTTTAGACTAATATTAAGCGTGAATGATCTAGATTACGTAAGATGACGTTATATTATTTTCTCGTCAAAGCTACTCTTCCATCAGCAAAAAAAAAATATTATTGCTCCATAACAGTCAGGCGAACTCAGTGGAAATAAGTAAATTTTTGGTAGCATAATTGTCAACTTTTACGTTTTTTTTTGTTAACACTCGAATTTAATAGAAATATTTAGCTTAATCCCTGATTTCGGCGATTAAATAAGGCAAAATTTACTATTCAATTTTAGTGGTAAGAAAAAAGCGTAAAAGTTGGCAGCTATGTTGACAGTAAAAAGAGTGGCAGTTTTTTTAATCGCAGTTGGATTATTTTCCCAGAAATGTACAGTTTTAATAATAATTTAAAAAAAAAATGAAAATTTAGAATTTAAAAATTTCTTTGAAACTGTTTAACACCATGCCAGTATTTACCGATATAATTGGATTATTCCATTACCTACATGAAATTCCCGAAACGATGATTTTCTAGATTTAAATGATGATTTTCTAATTCATGTAACCAGCGGGGTCATTTTTTGGCTACCACTATTTCCAAACAATAAACTTTGTGATACATTTCGCTTTCAAAAGTTGTAGAAATCTACCAGAAATATTATTTTTCTTTCAGATGTTGTAGAAATCTACCATGGAGATTATTGGTTGGAAGTAGAGGTATTAGGTTGAACTAAATGATGCTTCTGAATTAAGTTTTGTGCAATTAAGGAGGTCCGGGACACAATTTAAAATAACTTTGTTAACCATATCATTTCTAAAAAAAAATCACTTGATAAAACTTCTTATAATTTTTTTAAAATTAAAAATTAAAAATTTATTAAAAATGTGGGGTAATTTAAAATCGTTATAAATCAAAATAGTACCTATTTGTATAATTTCAATTTTTTTTTAATTTAAAGAAACAGAAATAGATAAGTTTCAATTTTGTTTCAGCATTTTAAAAATATTAATTTAAATAAAAATTAAAAATATTTAAAGTAAATTAAAAGAAAAAAAATTATGTAACTTAAAAAAATCATATTTTCAAAAGTAAATATATATTTTTTAATTTGCTAAATCAAAATTAAAGTAAAACAATTGAATAAGACATGTTCCAAGTTTGAACCATTTATCTTTAACGGTTCTTGACTTATAAAATTTAAATGCGAGAAATAGTGAAAAAAAACTACCATGAAGAAACACGCATTTTCACAACAAGTCGTTTCCATGACACCCATTGCGTGAAAGCTAGATTTTGAAAACGAGCCAAAACGAAAAAAAATAATATTTCCTGTTTCAATTAAGATAGAAATAATAGAATTTAAATAGAATTTAAACGACATCTTAAGTGGAAAAAACAGAGAAAGTTTTAATGCCATAAATATATTTTTGAAAATTTGAAGACTTTTGTGTCTCGAACCTTTTAATCTGTTTAATTTTAAAATTTTATAATTTTTACTCTTTTTTTTTTTATCTTGATCCCTGAAATAATTATGTTATCCTGTGGTTCAAGGTATCTCCATATTTATTTCGAGAAAGCTGTTTTTATTTTTTTACGCATATTATTAGACTTGCAATTTATTACTGCATGCAAAATGGCTAACATACGTACTTCTTTTTCACACTGACATGGTCATCTGCTGATTTCTGTAAAGCTATTTAACAGCTATTAATTTTTTGTGCATGGACATAGCTCAGTTTATAATGATATTAACTATTTTATAAATTATTAAATGAAACCATAAATTACCAAAATTACTGCTTAAAATTTAATTTGACAGCAGTTTTACAGGCACTGACTTGAAAATAAATAATTTATCATGAAAAAATATCAACATTATCGACTCAGCAATACAGGTGGGGAACATCAGAATGTTTCCAATATTCCACCTAAGAAACCCTCAAACTGATGCAAATATCACTAGGTATAGGATACCCCATGTGTTTCCAAAAAAGGCATGAAATTTCGTCTACGTTCCAGCTTCAGACGGGAAGATCAGAAGAAATCGATCAATCCTAATTCACCTTAGGATGTAGCACTTTTTAGGCAGCGAGTAAAAAGCAAAGACCACCTGAGGTCCCTTTCATGAACCGCCAAACCGAAAGTGGTCAAAGTTTCCCACGCCCAGCTGAGCCGAGCAGAAACGTGTGCAAAAAAGTGGGCAGGGACAAGGTCATCCTATCTGGCGACGGCTTGGAGATGACGACACAGCAAAGCATTGCTAGTGGCCAGAAATTCTCTACTGTTTTCCTGAGAGAAATCATAGGATCTGGGAGATCCTGGATTAAGAAAAAGTTATTTAAGTTTGAACTCTGGTGAGTGTAGGTTACAGGTCTTTTACCTGGGACGAGAGAATAAATCTCTCAGAAATACGCTCAATTTTCTCAGAGGCAGAATCCGAGGGTGAAAGACACTTCTTTCACGCGGCGGGCTAAGTCGTGCGGTCAAATTCTGAAACAAGCTGTCTAAGAGCTAAGAGAGGCTCTTTACTTTTCATGAGCGACAGTTCGCCAGAGTAGTTTAATAGTATCTTGTGGACTCTGAAAATGCTGAACTATCTAATCACCATATTAGGACTTTAATATGACTGCTACATAATGAAATTTGTTTATCATCAAACCCATTATTTCAACTCATTAATTGTTGTGTATATATGCTTCATTTAGTCAAGAAAACATTTTAGTGCTTTATGTGAATAAAATCATTGTTCATTAACTATATATTTGTTATACGCCTCGAAGAGAACTACCACGCTACCGATCCTTATTTGATGCTCCACACAGGTAAAAACTAGCACTTTGATAACATACGGACATGATTTGTTGCACTCTATGAACGCATCTGTATTATAAAGCAAAAACATGTCCGTAAGTACCTCTGACGTCATGCTGATGGTAGAAACAACTGACCAATAAATCTAGCAACTTCTAAACATCGCACAATTTAAATTTTTACACCATCGAGTAGGGAAAAAATCTTCTTTAACCCATTAAGGACTAGCGTTACCATATGGTCACAGCACAGCTGCTAATACGTTCGTTGTTTGCATACCAGTAATTCTGAAGAGAAATAGTTGCTTTCTTTCACGACAGAAACTCCGTGATATAATAAGACGAAAACTGCTATTCTGAAAAAGTGGTGTGAAAAGCAAAATTTCCATTTTAAAGAGAAATATAATTCCTTCGTAATGGGTTAAATTGCAACTTGTTTGAAAACTCTATCTCAATTTATTATTATTTTTAATTGTTTTTAAAATAATTTTCAAGCATGATTTTTTTTAAAAATCCGTCTCTATCGCGTGCAAACCGATTACAAAACATTAACATGTTTGTACTAAAACAGTATAAATAGTTAATCCTTTATTTCAGGCTAATATACCATAACGAAATTTAAACTTCGCCAATAAATAAGTAACACACCATAAACTACTGAAATTATAAGAATTAAAAAGGCTGCTGTAAGTAGCTAAATCTTTGGTCGTTTCTTGATCTATTAAATCCTGTCATGCAGTTAATACGAAAGTATCACTTTCAATAAATTTCGAAACTTTATTTGTATAGATAATTGACATTTTTCATATAGAAATGCTTTTTGGTGTTCTTAATGGGTAATCTAAAAACATAAATGAAATTTAAAAAATCTATGAGTTTTCAATAATCTAATTGAGTTTTTCATTTAATTTGAGCTTTTAATTTTCAACCCGGGACGCGCGTGTTGGGTTCCTTAATTTTTTAAAATGAAAAATCAATTTCTTTGATCATTTGATTCGTTGCATGCATTTTATATTTATCCTATACCACATTTCCTTTATTGCATATTTTCAGTTGTTGTTATTTCTTTTACGATTTTCTCAACCCATCGTTTTGTATGTTTCTTGAAGAATGATCCCAGCAAAGAAAGAAACAGTGGGCCATCAGCTGGAAAAAAGATGGCAGCCAGCACTGCCATCAGCGGTAAAGTGCAATGGTGCCATTACTTAAACCTGTACAAAAGTGTCCGAGCGGAATGCAACTGGCCCATCAGTGATGGCCAACAGCAGGCCAACATTGGTATGCCATCACATTACTTCAATCCGGCACTTTTCCTGTAGTGCCAGCACCTATCCCACTGCTATTCCTTTGCTGGCCTAGCACGTTCCCTTACAAAAATTTCTTATAGAATTCTATAAAAAAAAGAAAAAACAAAGTATTATGGCTCTTTTTTCTATAAGCTAGCTTCACCAAGAGCTATAGAAATATCTGTAGAAGTGTCTATAGAAATGTTTGAACTTTTAGCAGTTTCCATGCGGTCACCCTCCCAAGTACTAACCGCGCTCTGACCGCTCGTAGTTTTTAAGCTCTCAGTACACTATTTCAAGTTTGTTCTTTTGTGATTTACGTTCCCAATCATTAAACTGGTATAGAAATTATTGTATTGTATAGAAATCCTATATATTTTATACGCTTTTTTTATTATTGATTCTGAACTGTGTAAATTACGAAAATCGAAATCTTTTGTAACTTAGTAAGACCAGATTTAAGGAGGAAAAAAAAGTGCGTTGAAATAAAGAATTTATTTATTTATTCATTTACTTATTTATTTTGGTGGTGGCAATGGTGCTATAATATTTACATTTTCAAAAAAAATTAGCTTCACAGTTTAAATTGTGTTAAGATATTCACTTCAGATCTGTGTTCAAATACTCAATGTCTTCGACATTCGCAACGACACCTAGCGTAAGGGTTCCCAGCAATAATACTGCAAAAGTTCGTGCACTTCCATGTAGTGGTGGGCCAGCGCATGAGATAAAACGGAAGCTTACCACAATTTTATCTGATGATTTCCAATAGCAAAGTTGACTGAAGCTGCCCAGCAGTGGTCATGCAGTGGTAGACCATTAGCCAGCACTTCTCCATCATTGCCAGCACCTATCTTGCTGCTGGCCAGCAATTTCCTCTTTGCTGGGATGTGTGTAGTTATATTTTGCTTTCTGCTTGTAGCCAGAATAGTTGCTAATTTGTTGTTTGGAAGTATAGAGATAGAGGTTTCATTCTAGATCAGTGGTTCCCAACGTGGGCGTACGCCCCAGGGGGGCGGGAGCTATTTGACTTTTTAAGGGGGCAATTACACATTTCTTACACACCATTCGCGATCAGTTTCCTTTGTCTTTTTTTTTCCTTTTTTAGAAAAGAAATGTTGGAGACACTAGCAATAAATGGAATACAAGCAAAATTAAAAAAAAAATCAGTTTAAAAAAATGGAATAAAAAAAATTCCCAATCAAAGGTTTAAAATTGAATCTATACCAGAATGATTATACGAATAATCTCTTGAAATATCTTGATATACTATGTTTTTGCATAATTAAAAATCTCTATAATTTTTTTGGTTAATAATGTATTTTATAATTTTTCGTAATGCTTTCGATTATTTATTAAATGAACTCTCTACTTCTATTCGCTCTGCTATATATCACATGAAGAATCTTTTATACGTAAAACTACTTAAATTTATATATAAATCTTACTGTCTTGGACATACACCTAAAAAATATATGGAATATCAAAACGATGTATTACCAGCTTTAAAAAATTTACAAATCTTAAATATCTTTAGAAAAGGAAATGAGTAGATAGTAAGTATCTATGGCTCTACTGCAGGCATCCTACACGGTAAATAAATTTATATGATGAAATATACACTTTAAATTTTAAAATCAGATAATACATGGAAGACAATGCTTTCAAAATTTTTGTGAATTACTTTTAAGATTTTAAAGTGGCCAGAGGAGACAAGACTTCTTCAGTAAGCGTAAGGTGATTAAGTTGGCAGAATCAGAGTGACCAAGCCACTTGAATCACTTTTGTACTGACAACTTGATATGCATGATAAGTTGGAGCATCTATTCAACTGGTTATATCACTTGGATAGTTTCGAAATTGTTAAAATTCACAATGGTGCGAATAGAATCATAGCATACAATGCTTTGACAACGCAATTTCATTTTTCAAAAGAATGTGGGATGGTCCATTTTGGTTCTCAACGCCTTAATTAACGACATTGGGAAAGGATAAACAGGAAAAATGTGTTGCTACGACTACATAAAATCGATAAAGATGATAATCTTGAAATGCTTCTTGTGAGTTGTGTTATCCATAGGAGGAAAGTGCCAAAAGATTTTCCACCAACTCTTAATAAGTTAAAAAAAAAAAAGAATTATACATATGTGAATGTTATCCATTTTAATGCTGAATGTAAGACTACCTTCAAGATATTTTGTGAGGATAAAAATGCAGCCCGTATAACAATTTTCTTTATCATTGAGGGAAGTTGGAAAAGTACAAAAAAATTCTTTTTGGCAGAAAGGCGAAGGTGTGTAGCCTCATTGCATCTATAGATTTGTGTTAACACTAGAACGCCCGATGGAGTCGTTTCGACTCCAAATGCTCTTAAAACACCCATATCTCTGAGAAATTTTGATTTTTTTTTTCTCCGCTTCCGTGACTTTTATTATTTTTATAATCTCTATTTATTCTGAAATTTATAAATTATTTGCACATTTAATAAATCGATAATGAGGCATTACCCCTAGAACGCCCAACGGAGTCGAATCGACTCCAAAGTAATATTTGTAAAATGCTTTCATTATTTTTGCGTAACATGACCTTGGGATTCATAATATTTTTATCTGTTATGAGGAAAGTAAATGTTTTTGCTCCTCTTTTCTCTACACCCCTTTTGTTGAGAAAAATGGTTAGTTCCATGCACCTGCTGAAATGATTGCGTACTGCTTGCGAAATTCTTTGTATCATTCGAATTGAATTTTTGTTTCAATTTTTATCAGTCTTGTGTTTCATCTTAGCTAAGCAACTCCGTTCTTCCTTTTTATTAGAAATAACACATAATGTCACGGAAAAAATTTCTAACACCGGACGAAATAACTGCTCTATTACGAGAGCTTTCAGATAATGAATCTGAAGGTGGTGAGTTATCAGAAAATGAAAACGAAATTCAAGAAATTAGTATTGGAAATAATTCTTCATCAGATTCCAATACAAAATGAAGATGCGCTAATTATTGCATCTGAAGGAGATGGAATTCATGTCGCTCCAGATAGCACACAATGGAAAATTTGTGCAAATAAGAAAATTTCTGGAAGACATCCGAAGCAAAATATCATGTGTCACACTACTGGACTAACTATTTATGCTAAGAAATTCGTGAAATCTGAAAGCGTTTTGAGTGCATGGCTGTTATTTGTAGATAAAAAAAATGCTGGAACAAATACAAAGATGCACAGAAACAGAGGCAAGACGTGTTCTTGAAACCGATAACTGGACAGTTACGTTAGACGAGCTGTATGCCTTTATTGGAATTTTGTATGCCCGAGGTGCATGTGGTGCAAATGGAATTGATATTCATTCTTTGTGGTCAAACTCATGGAGTTTGAATTTTTGCACTGAAACTACGGGAAGAAATAGGTTTTGTGAAATTTTACGCTTTTTGAGATTCGATTTGAAATCTACCAGATCTATACGCTTAAAAACAGATAAATTTGGAATGATATCTGGAGAAAATATAACAATAGATGAACAGTTATTTCCAAGCAAAACGCGTTGTCCTTTCACGCAATTCATACCTTCAAAACCGGATAAATACGGACAAAAGTTTTGGCTTGCAGTAGACCTTCGAACAAAGTTCTTACTGAATGCGTTCCCTAATTTAGGCAAATGTGAAGAACGGCCTTCAGATCAAACTTTATCAGACTATGTAGTTATGCGTTTGATGCAGCCATTTCTAAACAAAAGCATTAACGTCACTGTTGATAATTATTTCATGTCACTGCGTTTAGCTGAATAACTGAAAAAGAAAGGTACTAGTTTAGTAGGCACTATGAGAAAAACTAGGAGAGAAATTTCAAAAATTTGAAAGATTCGAAAGATAAATTATACGAAACAAAATTTCTAAAACACGAAGAACCGGTACTACTCTAACCGCGTATCAAGGAAAGAGAAAGAAAAATGTTATTATTCTTAGCACTCTCCACCCATTCATTGATATTGAAAACAACGAAAAGAAAACCCCAGAAACTGTTAGATTTTATAATGAAACTAAGTGCGGGGTTGCCGTTATTGATCAAATGGCTAGGAAATATTCAGTGAAGGCGCCCTCCAGAAGATGGCCAGTGCATACTTTTTACAATCTCTTAGATTTAGCAGCAATAAATGCCTGGATCATTTATAAAGAATTTACCGGAGAAACAAAAATAAGCAGACAAGCATTTATTCAGTTATTAGCAGATGAATTGCGTCAAAATTATACATCTGCTAAAAATGAACCAACAAGAAAAACACTCGCTGATACATCATCTGAAACAAAATCCCTAAAGAGAAGAAAATGCGAAGTAAAACTATGTAAAGGCAAATTGACTTTCAATGATTGTATAACACGCAAGAAAATGGATTGTGGAAAATGCTTGGCCAAAACTGACTACACTTGCAAAAACTGTATTTCAGATTGAAAATTCGAAACGATTCTGTGAGTATTTCCTTTGAAAATATTTTCCAATTTCTTAAAAATGCGTATATAAATATTGTTCTTTCAATTGTAAAATATATATATGAATCTTAAATTCAAGTATAAATATTATATATACAGTCTTCTATTCATTTGTATACGTTTCGTTTACTTTTTCTCTTTTGAAACAGACAGGAGTCGAAGCGACTCCCGCGGGCGTTCTAGGGGAAAAATGGTAGCGGGCGTTCTAGTGTTAAAAACATATTTGTGGTGGAAGATTAGCTTGTTTGAAAAATGTGAAATAAACAGCTACTGTTAAGGGTCTATTACGCTTCCATGAATAAAGTTCACTTTTTAAATAATAAAACGCAAAATGTACAGTGTGAGGTGAGGGGGAAGGGAGTATGGTGATTTTATAGTTGCTTTGGTGGGGCGTGGGCAATAAAAAGTTGGGAAACACTGCTCTAGATGGTACTTTATGTTTTGCATATTGCTACGCTGTTTTGTAATGAGAATTGCATTCATGATTCAAGAATTTTCGCTGGAAAGTGCGTTCTTTGATCAAGAACGCGTATTTACCGTACTGAAATACAAAGATTTCGTTACTGAAGTGGAAATGTAGCAAAACGCTTTACTTTTAATAATACACCATGTGCGACATGGAGTACCGGCAGGTACAGTCGTGGAAAAAAAAAGTAAACACCCCCCCACTAACTCCTCAACAAATTATCGTAGATATATTTAATATATATCTACGTAGATATCGTAGCATATATTTAAGAAGGAAATATGTGCTATTTTATATAAAATTATTAGCAAAATCAAATATTGTACTTTTTGCTCGTTCTTAGAGGAATTTATTTTTTATTTGTTTTCAATTACCTCTCCACAGTATATACTTTTCGTTGAAATTTGCTCTCTTTCAGTATTTAAAAAAGAAAGAAATATGGTTTAATAATATGTGCTATTTTGTATAGATACGTTAACAAAATAAAATGTTGCACTTGTTATCCATTGTTGGGGCGTTCTCTTTTGTTTTCAATTCATCTCCCCCCCCCCTCTCTACCACTACTAGATTATGTACAGTCGTGGAGAAAAAAGTAAACACCCCCTACTAACTCCTCAACAAATTATCTTAGAAGAAAGTTACTGGTACCGGACGATTGGAAATAAAGTCTACTTTTAAATGATATAGATACAATTTGCTTAGGGGGTCATCTACATATTAAAACGAACCATAACTTTGTTTTTTTCAATAGCAGTACACAATTCTGACATCATAAATGAACTCTACATCCTCCAATTAGCCTAAAAACAAATTTTTATGCAATTCGTACCATAAGTTTCCGAGAAATTAATTATTTTAAAACGAGCGTATTTTAAGGGCTGTATCCAAATTGAAGTTCGGAAATCGATTATTAACCGAGAGAGACCCAATCTTGATCAAGGCACCTTAAGAAGTCAATGCAGCCTGCTAGATTACAATGCAGCAGAAGAAATTTCGAAATATCTAGTAACTTCTATTATAGACGGCCCCTTAAACCATCATTTTGCCGTTTTTAAAGTATAATTTGAAAACTACTTGGAAGAAAAATGTGAAATTTTGGATTTATATAAAGCAGGACTTAATAAATCTAAATCCATCAAAAAAATTGTAGGTTGCAATTCATATTTTTTT
Organism: Maratus speciosus; assembly: GCA_963932465.1. Lineage (NCBI taxonomy): Eukaryota > Metazoa > Arthropoda > Arachnida > Araneae > Salticidae > Maratus > Maratus speciosus. The sequence goes on along the minus strand of OZ010796.1, from coordinate 508,404,939 downwards.
TCGAATATTAATTTTATAATTCATAATTCATATCATAAAATTATAAAAATTGCAAATTCAGCGTATTTATGTTTAGGTATATGAGTATTATTGCTACAAAAAAATTAGCACATTAGGAGCATAATTTCTGGAGATATTAATAAAAATATGAAAATGTAATTTAACATTAGAAGCACTAAATTTTGAATGTTTATAATTCAAAAACTTATCATTCTAATGACTTGAAATTCGGTGTCTAGGCATAATTTGAACCGAAGATTTGAAATATCTTGTTAAAATTGGGCATTGTCATTGAAAAAAAACAAAAACAAAGTTATGTTCGTTTTAATATATAGATGGCCCCATAAACAAATTTTATATACATCATTTAAAAGTAGACTTTATTTCCAATCATTCGGTACCAGTAACTTTCTTCTACGATAATTTGTTGAGGAGTTAGTAGGGGGTGTTTACTTTTTTTTTTTCCACGACTGTACATGCCGTGGACTTCCAATCAGGCAACCATTTTTCTCCAGTCACAAGCAAACAAAATTCGTTATCAAATTATGAAAGACATTAAATTCAGACGAGTTTATACCAACATTTAGTTTACAAAGTTAATTTTTGACAAAATCGTTACAATTTGGACAAAAAAGGCAGTTTTTTTTCACCTTTATTTTTTTACCATTTATGAGCTTAAAATATATTTTATTAATGAAAATTGTACTTTTTGGTGGTATAAGCTCAAGTAAAAATAATTATTTTAAAAAAGTGAAGAAAAGTGGTCGAATAGTTCTCAAGAAAAAAGGTTGCCCATTTTGAAAAATATGTTTTCGAGAAAAACAAGTTTAAATTTTTACAATAGCATTGTGTTTAATGAGCAGAAAATATTGTAAGCAATTGGAATATCACGAAATTATTTTAGGTCAACACTTAAAGTATCTACCTACGTTGGAAACGATTACTTTCGAGAAAATTATCGATTTTGTTTTTCTTATTTCATTTGAAAGTACAACTTTTTATGATTCTAAAACAACTTTGATTTTGTTCCTACTATATTTTAGAACAGAAGATATAGGCCTTATTTATAGTAAATTTATAGTAAAAATATACTAATTTAACGTTTAAATATATTTTTTTCTCCAAAATTGATTTTTACACTAAATTAACTCGCTTCAAAAATGACAACTAAAAATATTACTGTCATTCTTCCATAAAACTTTGTAAGCTTTGTCTATATATTGTTGTCTAGCGCATCTACTAAAAGAATTTTAATTGCATGAATATTTTCAATATTATGGGCTGTTATTTGAACAAAAACAGGGTAAAACTGTTGAAAATCTTACAATTGACTCTTCGATCATCTCTAAAATTTTTATTTACTAAGATATCACTTAACTTCTAGTAAATGCTCTAGATAAAAGCTTATAGTTTACTTTAGTAGTAATTTTTTTTATAATAACTTTATTTGTTTTTCATGTAGCATTTTTCAAGTTTTTGAAAAATTTCTTCAAATTTACATACATATTTAACATTTTTGTAAATTCATAGGGTATGTATATATATATATATATATATATAATTAATTAATTTCGGCGTCAGTGGTGTTTCTCTGTCCCGCGGATTCGTTAGCCTTAGCGGGGCTCTCAGGAACATCGGGAGTCGTGGGCGAATCTTCTCTAAGTTTCTGGATCCAGCAGGGTGTGCGGCGCGTACAGAAGATCGCTCTATACGCGCTCATTAGCATTTTCATGTAATCGCGGGCCGTGAGTGCTGTACGGTATCCAATGAAAGTCTGAGAGAAAGAGCGTGTCTGATTAAAGGAAGACACAGTCTTTTACGTACGTAATAAACACAGTCTTTTCTGGGGACCTGATTTATTGGTCTTAGTTACATCCTTTTGAGAAATCGAATCAGGCCCTTTGGCATGAGAACGGAGATTCGTTTACTGCTTGACGGACATCAGGCGTTAGTCTATGGCAACTCTCCCCCAAAGAGCAGACTGGAGTGAATATTAATGCATCATTTAAATGTTAAAATCTTCGCTCCTGAGACTCGTGCAACGGTATAAATATGAGGTATTTGGCATTATTTTTGCCAGAGATCCTTGCTATCAAACTGGGCGTATTTCTAATTTAATTGGCCGCGATCTCAATGATTGATTGCCCGATGCAAGGCGTTGGCTCAAATTCGGCCCACGGGATGCCGATCGAATTTAATGTTGCGCTAACGTCGGCAAAAGCATTCTTATGAAATGTGACAAAACGATCTATTAAAGTTATAAGATTCGATGCGGGAAAACGAACTTAACCCATTAACCGCTGGTGTTGCGTCCACGCAATAGTAAACATAAATGCACATATTTAAATTATTTACATACCCACCACTATTTTTCAACTATAAAATTGGCCTTACTTAATGGCACAAAATTTTAAGATCAAATAAAGCGAAAATTTTCTTTCACAGTTTCTGGTGGCAAACGACCGACCTTCAGCTAATAAGTTGAAAAATTGAACCTTTTAGTTTTGGCGGTTAATGGGTTAACAGAGGCAAAGGAAGTTTCAATCATTGAGACACAGTTACTAAAACATTTAAAAAGTTTGAGTTTTAATTTCTAAATTTAAATTTCTATTTTTTAAAAAGGAGATTTCAAATTTTAAAAGGGGCTTTTAAACTTCAACTTTTAAAAAGGGGCTCAGCTTTATCGATTCATATATGTATGTAATTATATATATGATATTAAAGATATATATATAATTTTAAAGGTAAATTGTTATTTTTTATTAAAACTAAATCAAAAAATGTGAATGCAATGTTTCTTTTCAAAGTTTTTCAAAAAAGTGCTTCGAACATAGGCAGGTACCTTATGTTTGAAGATATTCTCCTAAAAAATAAATACTATTTGCTACTTTCATATAAAATGTTCTATTATGACAGTTGTTTGTCTTATCAAAAATCTGAATACACACATTCGAAAAAATGATACTGGATTCAAAAAGTAACTAATGAACTGCCTCGATGGTTAAATGTCACATTAACCCTTAAATAGTGATGGATATCTGCATCACTTTTTATTTAACTCTTAGCAACCACTATATTTAAAGAGAAATACTAACCCTGTAAAAATTACAATAATATAGTACTAAATAAAGTTATCTTAAAATTTCTGCTGTCTAATCTTTAATATAAAAATAGAAAACACAATTCTAAAAGAATAGTTCATGCATTTAAGGGTTAAGTTTTACAAAATAAAACATTATATAAAATAACGTACTTAGATTCATACTTATTAAAATCTTTACTAATTTGCAATATTTTAGTTATGACAGTAGTTTTTACTTGTACTGCAGGTGTGCAACATAAGAAAAGGTTGACGTATTATATGAAAAATGTATCTCTGATTTTTGTTCATGATATTTCCTATAATAACGTAATAATGTAATAAACATTTCTGAGAATCATATATAATTTTTTCAAAACAGAATACAAAATCATGCATTTAAGGGTTAAGGCACTTAAATTAAAACTGGCTACTTTCTGACACATTTCTGGATCAATTTTTCTTCACAAACGCGTGAGATTTGCGCGTGCTCTTATTCAGAAGTTATTTAAACCATAGTTTTCCATTTTTCTGGAAAGGCAGGAGATCTTTCAGAAAATGTTACAAAAGTTGATATTTTGAACCAAATTTCCAAATACACCAGCGCGGAAAGAAAAAATAAAACTGTCGTCATGAGATAATAATCGCTTGTAACTTAAGATGTATTACATAATGAAAAATTGTTCGATTGTAAATCACTTTAGTAATTATGTCTGCAAATGCCATGCATCCAAAAATGTGTCAGAAAGTTTCGCGTCATTGAGAGGAGAAAAAATATTTTTTTTTGACAACCGCCTTAAATTAATATAACATTGGATTTTCAAACTTGAATTAATATCTGGAAAACATGAGCTGATATTTGTTACCATAAAATCGGAAAAATTTTAAAAATAATGAAGAAAGTTTTACAGATGTGACCAATACAACTTTCTTTGGATTAAATGAAAAATTTCAACTCTTATTGATGAAACTAAAATATTGCAGTTTTAACATATTGCTGAGTGATGATTAAAAAAAAAGTTTTTAGAAAGTAAATGCTATTCATTCTCACTAATTAAGGCCTTACAGAAAGTTTTACTGGATACATACAGGGTGGTCATAAAAAAACTTTGCCGATATATGGAACTCTAGCGGCCGTTACGTTAAACCGATCGAGATGAGATTTCAGATGTAGTTATTCAGAGGTATGAGCTCGGGATTCTGTGAACGGCAACAAATTGGCGCTCACGGTTACGGTTATAGGTACAGAAACTCGAAATTTTCGAATGGCAACGCCCATTTTTTTTCATCGCAAAATGCTCAGCGCATGCGAAAACCCTAAATAGCTCTGGAACGGTACGTTTATCGCAATGAACGGAAGCGTTATGCACGCACAAAAAACAGCTCAGCGAACGGCCAAAAACAACACGATCGGGGCTCACGGAGGAAATTTGCATATGACAGAGGCAAGAATCCGTTTTCTACGCTGATTATCTTTCAAACTGCATTCTATGATTGTTGTCTTGCCTCTGTCATATGCAAATTTCCTCCGTGCGCACCGATCGTGTTGTTTTTGGCCGTTTGCTGAGCTGTTTTTTGTGCCTGCATAACGCGTCCGTTTATTACGATACACGTACCGTTCCAGCGCTATCTAGGGTTTTCGCATGTGCTGAGCATTTTGCAACAAAAAAAAATGGGCGTTGCCATTCGAAAATTTAGAGTTTCTGTACTTATAACCGTAACCGTGAGCGCTAATTTGTTGCCGTTCACAGAATCCCGAGCTCATACCTCTGAATAACAATATCTGAAATCTCATCTCGATCGGTTAAACGGAACGGCCGCTAGAGTTCCATATATCGGCAAAGTTTTTTTATGACCACCCTGTATATCGTCGGTACCATGTCAAACTATCTAATGTGAAAACAGTGCGCTACATTTTTTTAATTCAGATTCCTTGATTGGCACCAGTTTTCGGAAATTGTAAAATTCCCCTTATTTTCGCCTTAATTAATATGCCATTAAATAAGGTTAAATAAGGCGAATTTTACTATTTCAAAAATGTGGTGCCAATCAAGAAATCTGAATTTTAAAAAAGTTGCCCCATATTTTCACATTGGGTAGTTTGACATGGTACCGACGATATTTGCACGATGCTTTGTATACTGCATCTTCAGATACTGAAGCAGTGTTGCCAGTGGGCAACTTTTTTTAATGCAGATTTCTTGATTGGCACCACTTTTTTGAAATGGCAAAATCCCCTTTGTTTTCACCTTAATTAATATGTTATTAAATAAGGCGCATTTTACCATTTCAAAAAAGTGGTGCCAGTCAAGAAATCTGAATTTTAAAAAAGTAGCCCACTGGCAACACTGTACTGAACCGTTCAAAATATCTTTTGTTAGTGGTATGTTATATCAGGGTAAGTACGCGTCAAGGACATTCAAGCACTTTTTACCAGAGTTCTTGTAAGAAAATATTTGGCTTATTTAATGGAAAAAAATTCTATCATCAGATATATGAATCAGTACTTTACGAATTTTCTGATTTCGATCCAACTGATTTCGATATAAAAATTTTGAGAAAAACTGTTAGACACTTGAGAACAATCGATTTATTTGTCCTAGTGGCACATACAGGTCCCACCAGTGGCTGAGAGGTTCTGCTCTCGAAGCAGGTTGCTGGGAGGTGCTGGGTTCGAACCCAATCGCGCCCGACGGCCCAACCGTTTGGAGTTTTCGTGGTTTTCTTTTAACCTTGGGGAAAACCTTGCGTAAATATGGTTCCCATAGGGCCTATATCCCTCGTGCCACAGAGTACTCGTGCAGATAATAGGCCGTCATAAATGAAACCAACACCCAGTGACACATACAAAGGACCAAGCTACTAATTCAATTTTCGAATATATTAAAAGTTGCTAAATAAACCTATGTTTCAAGTCTTGTATAACACGTTTAAATAAGCTAAAAAAGCAATACATATAGGTTCTAGATTATATTGAAATAATTAAATCATACTAAAAAATAATTGAAACTATCGGGAAAGTCTAAGGATGGGACTATCTACTCATGAAGGGCCAGAGCTTACCTACTCATCTCTTTGTTTATTAGACGTATGCTTAAATAAAAAAAATATTTTACAGGATTACGTTTGACACTAAATATACAGAGAGATGAATACCTCGATTTATTATCTCCCGAATACGGAGCTAGACTTCTTGTGCATCCTCCAGGTACATATCCTACTCTCCAACGAGGAGGCGTGGTTCTGCAACCAGGTACTAAGACGTACGTTAGTGTCCGTATGGTAAGTTTAATAAAGTTATTTAGATTATCAAAATTAAATCTTTTTTAAACTCCTAAAAAATGTAATGTTTGACAATTAGTTCAATAATTTACTCTGTCATAAAAATCCTCAAAGAAATTATCTTGTTTACCATAATCCATTTGCTATATAATAACTGAATAAAATGACATGCGATAATTATCTTGATTGTTAAATTCTAATTTTCAGTAAATTCAGATTATGTTCAATCTATTTTTTCCAGCCTGAAATTCGTTTATTTACACTTTATTTACAAACTAAGACAGTCATGTCCTTAGTCATAAGCTTTGAATGTCATGGGAACTGTTGAAGAAATAGACAAGAATGCTTATCAATATGCAAAGATTAATTAAGGAGAACAGATGATTTAGAAGGAGTACACAATCAGCGCTGGCAGTTGGGCTATTTTTTTAATTCAGATTGCTTGATTGCTACCACTACTTTGAAATGGTATATTTCAGTCTATTTTTGCCTTAATTAGTATGTCATTAAATAAGGTGGATATTACTACTTTAAAAAGGTGATACCAATCATTATTGTTGACATGTTGAACTATGAAGATTTTTTTTTTTTAATTTAAGAATAACGACATTTTGATTCATCTAATTGCTTTACTCCATTGAATAGTTTAACACTTTCAGACAAAAAACCCTTCTGTTGCTAAAATGTTGAAATTATTGTTGAAATGTTGAACTATGAAGATAGTTTTTTTAAATTCAAGAATAACGATATTGTGATTTATCTAATTGCTTTACTCCATTGAATAGTTTAACACTTTCAGACAAAAAAATCTGTTGCTAAAATGTTGAAATTATTGAATGACATCAGAATTTACGAACAAATTTATTTGAATAAAAGTAAAAGCTTTACTTCCAGTACACAACAAAGGGAATGCCTCCCCCCCCCCCCTCCACAAATTCTGGTGCCATTGAGGCATTTGTGGTTTAATATTAAGTGGGATAGGACAAAAAAAAACCCGCCATGAACAAAAGTGTTAGCTTTAAACTAAAAATTTTAATAGTGCCGAATAACTGTGGTATAGTACTAGTCGCCTTGCCTTCCTTTAACCCCTTAACGCTCGAATTAAATTACGGTTTAAAAATTCAAATTGCTTATTGGCACCAATTTTTTTAAAAAGAAACATTCACCTTATTTAATGACAGGTAAAACGATACTAAAATAAAGCCAATTACACTATTTTATAAAACTGGTGGGAATCAAACAATCTGAGTAAAAGACACAGCCCGTGAATATGACGGGAGCGAGAATTAAGGGGTTAAAATATGTAAAAGCAGCATTCATGAACTAGAAATACTAAAATACAATAAAACATCTATCGCAGTTTTAGGCATTGTATTACAATAGTTTGGTAGCTGATTGTGTCGCCCATTCTCATACTTATTTCTAAATACTTATTGTCGCGCAATAAGCACAAGCATGAACCTTACGTAGTGGCTGTTTATTAATTAAACATTTATTTAAAAAATAAATTTATATGACATTTAATTAACATAAAAACTGGTAGAAATTTGTTTTGCTAACAAGTGACGCTCAGGAACTGCTACGCATCGATTGTAACGAAATATTGTAGGTAAGTACAGTGGCGTACCCAGGATTTTATTTCGGGGAAGGGGGGGGGGGGTGACTTAAATTTCCATAATGTTCTATATATTACGAAACATGTTGAATTGTGTTGTAAACAGAAATCATTTTTGACAATAAAGCCGTAGCCAGAGGGAGGGGGGAAGGGGGGGGGCAGTAGGGATGGTTCTGTTCCGAATTTTCCGTAAATTTTAGGTATGAGGTTCCATACGAAAAAACAAAATCCGTCATCAGTCCCAAAATTCGGACTTAAAAAATATATCGCGATTTTTGACAAATGGTCGGCGAAAAACATCAATTTCATCAATCGTTCGAAGAAAAAAAACTCAAATTTCCTTATAGGATCGCGGAATAAAGCCGGAATTTTGTCAAAGGGCCGCCGATAAAATGCGAATTTTGTCAAAGGGCCTCGGATAAAACGCGAATTTTGTCAAAGGATCGCGAAAAAAGTCAAACGCGGAGGAAACGCGAATTTATTCTATTGACCGCTGAAAAAACACAAATTTCGTCAAAGGGCAGCAGAAAGAAAGTTAATTTCGACAAATGATTACGAAAAAAAAAAAAAAAAAACACGTGTTGTCAAAGGGCTGCGGAAAAAATGTGAATTTCGTCAAATGACCGCAAAAAAACCGTGAATTTCGTCAAAAGACCGCAGGAAAAAAATCGTCAAAGGACCACGGAAAAAACGCAAATTTCATGAAACAGACGCAGAAAAAGCGCGAATTTCGACAAAGAATCGCGAAAAAAATGCGAATTTCATCAAAAAGCCGCTGAAAAACGCAAATTGTGACAAAGGATCGCGAAAAAATGACAAGGGATCGCGGAAAGAAACGTGAAATTCGTCAAATGGCCGCAGATAAAACACGAATTTCGGCAAAAGACCGCGAATTTTGTCAAAAAGCCGCGGAAAACGCGAATTTCGTCCAAAGGTTGCGGTTAGAAATGCGAATTTAACAAAGAATCGTGAAAAAAACACGTATCTCGCCAAAGGGTCGCGGAAAACATTCATCAAAGCATCACAAAAAACGCGAATTCCGTCAAAGGGCAGCGGAAAAACGCGAATTTTGTTAAACAAACTCGGAAAAAGCTGGAGTTTCGGCATAAGATCGCGAAAAAACGCGAATTTCGTCAAAAAGTCGCGAAAAGCGCAAATTTCGCAAAGAATCGCGCGAAAAACGCAAATTTTGACAAAGAATCGCGGAAAAAGCATTGCGGAAAAAACGCGAAATTTCGTCCAAGGGCCACGGGAAAAAACGCGAATTTCAAGGAAGGATCGCGAAAAAAGGCACGTATTCCTCCACAGGGCCGCGGAGAAAAGGCGAATCTCGTCAAAGCATCGCAAAAAACGCAAATTTCGTCAAAGAATCGCGGAAAAACACGAATTTCGTCCAACGGCCGCAGTTAGAAATGCGAATTTCGACGAAGGATCGCGAAAAAAACACGTATCTCGCCATAGGGTCACGGAGAAAAAGCAAATTTCGACATAGGATCGCAAAAAACGCCAATTTCGTCAAAAAGACGAGGAAAAACGCAAATTTCCTCATAAAGACGCGGAAAAACGCAAATTTCGACAAATGATCGCGGGAATAACGGAAATTTCGACAAAGGATCGTGGAAAAAACGCAAATTTCGACAAAGGATCGCGGGAAAATGCGAATTTTGTCAAAGGGCCACGGAAAAAATGCAAATTTTGTCAAAAGGTGGCGAAAAAACGCGAATTTCGTCAAAAAATAGCGGAAAAACGGAAATTTCGACAAAGAAACGCACGAAATTTCGCGTTTTTTCCGCAATGCTTTGTCGAAATTTGCGTTTTTCCGCGATTCTTTGTCAAAATTTGTTTTTCGCGCGATTCTTTGTCGAAATTTGCGTTTTCCCCGCGATTCCTTGTCGAAATTCTCGTTTTTCGCGACTTTTTGACGAAATTCGCGTTTTTTTGCGATCTTATATCGAAACTCCAGCTTTTTCCGAGTTTGTTTAACAAAATTCGCGTTTTTCCGTTGCCCTTTGACGGAATTCGCATTTTTTGTGATGCTTTGACGAATGTTTTCCGCGACCCTTTGGCGAGATACGTGTTTTTTTCGCGATTCTTTGTTAAATTCGCGTTTCTGACCGCAACCTTTGGACGAAATTCGCGTTTTTCCGCGGATTTTTGACAAAATTAGCGGTCTTTTGCCGAAATTCGTGTTTTATCTGCGGCCATTTGACGAATTTCACGTTTCTTTCCGCGATCCCTTGTCGTTTTTTCGCGATCCTTTGTCAAAATTTGCGTTTTTCAGCGGCTTTTTGATGAAATTTGCATTTTTTTCGCGATTCTTTGTCGAAATGTGCGCTTTATCTGCGTCTGTTTCATGAAATTTGCGTTTTTTCCGTGGTCCTTTGACGATTTTTTTCTGCGGTCTTTTGACGAAATTCACGGTAATCGCGGAAAAACGCGAATTTTGTCAAAAATGGCGGAAAAACGGAAATTTCGACAAAGAATCGCGGAAAAAACGCAAATTTTGACAAAGAATCGCGGAAAAAACTCGAAATTTCGTCAAAGGGCCGCTGAAAAAACGCAAATTTCGTCAAAAAGCAGCGGGAAAAGCCCAGACTTCGACAAAGTGTAGCGAAAAAAACGCGCATTTCGTCACACGGCCTCGGAAAAACGCGGATTTTGTGATAGAATCGCAAAGAACCACGAATGTCGTCAAAGGGCCGCGGAAAAAACGCGCATTTCGTCCAAGAGCCACGGGAAAAAACGTGAATTTCGTCAAAGCATCGCAAAAAACGCGAATTCTGTTAAAGGGCCGCGGAAAAACGCACATTTCTTCAAAAGCCTCTGAAGAAAACGGAAATTTCGACAAAGGATCGCGGAAAAAACGCGCATTTCGTCCAAGAGCCACGGGAAAAAAACGTGAATTTCGTCCAAGCATCGCAAAAGACGCAAATTCTGTTAAAGGGCCGCGGAAAAACGCACATTTCGTCAAAAGCCGCTGAAAAAAACGGAAATTTCGTCAAAGGATTGCGGAAAAACGCGAATTTTGTGAAAGGGTCACGGAAAAAACGCAAATTTCGCCAAAAAGCCGCGGAAAAATTAAGCTAATTTCGTCAAAGGGTCTTCATAAAAACCTGAATTTCATTAAGGCTGTTCTCAACTGCTTTCGTTAACTAGAGCAAAACGTTTTTACACATTCACTAACTCATTTCTAAATGTATAGGTACAAAATTGGCAGAGCTGACTAAGGAAGCGATTTTGAATCGAACTATTTTTTCCTTTTTTTGATCAATAGATTAGGGGAGACTGGGGATGAAAGGGACAAGGGATGAAAGGGACACTCAAAATTTCAGGAAGAAAATATAATGTACAAAGTTTCACTTTTGCCTCAATCGATGACGATACTTGTTCTGTCTTAATAATCCTTATAACTAACATCAGCACTTGTAGGGTTGTAGGTGATGAAAGCAAAACTTGTTTTTGATATAAAAAAGTAAATTTTGATGTTGCTTCTCTTTTTTTCTCTAACAAAGTAATATTGTGTTTAGCATTATAATATTTATGTTATTTAGCACTGTAAAGTATGCACTTTATGTGAATATCAGTATATTTTGTTAGGTAAAATACTGTCATGCGTGAATACATTTTTCATTTCGCTAGGTGAGTATGGGGTTGAAAGGGACAGAAACGGAGGGGTTGAAAGGGATATGTCCCTTTCTACCCTTCAGGTTGACCCTTAGGCTGTTCCTATCAAGCTTCCTTTAGTGAAGCTCAATGAAAAGAGTTAGATTCATATTTGTTCCAAGCATCTAATATCAACTATGGTTTGACAACTCTGCATATGAGTATTCAATTGCTTTGAACTCTCCAAATACGTCTCTATCTTGCAAACGAAGAAGCAAGCTGGAATTGATTGGTTCCAAGATTTTATTCAGCGAAATTCATTTTTTTCTCTTAAGAAACCTATAGCCATTAGTTTAAAAAGAAGTACAAGTTTCATCAAAGCTAATGTTGATATTTTTTTTTAAACCTTCAGTTAGTTATGGATCACTATAAATTTACACAGAACATAATATATAATTGTGATAAAACATGCTTAATGATAGAGCACAAACCACCTAATATAGTAGCAAAACGTAGTGAAAAACAATTTTCTCACGTAATATCAGCTGAACGTGTCAAACTTGTCACACTTTTGGATTTTGTTTCTACATAAGGTAACTCTGTTCAACAGTATTCGTTTTCCCAAGAAAGAATTTCAAAGAGTTCATGCTTGGAGGTACCCCATCCCAAAAACTTGGACTTGCTCATGACAGTTGGTCAATGACTGCGGAAGATTTTTAAAGCAATTGTGAATTAACTAAATATTCTAGTTATTCCAAAACTGATCCAGCGCTTCTCTTATATTCGATAATTATAAAAGCAATATAAATATTAAGACAATAAAATTTTCGAAAGGTAATGGAATAATTATGGTGATATTCCAGTCGCACTGTAGCCAAGCTCCAGAAAAACACTCGTAATGAATTCAAAGTACATTTTTTCAGAAAAAAAAACCCAGAATAAAATCATTTTGTATTTACTGATACTACTGGCATGAATGACGTGAATATTAATGATACTGTGATGAAGTTAATTAACCCGCAACTGGTGGTGAGACAGCTAGAGCTAAATCTTTCTTAGTCAAGTTGGACTAAACATGTTATTTTTCTTGTTTTTATTTTATCATCTGTTGCTATATATTTTATTTTTATTTTCGTATAATTATCTTTTATTTTTGAATAATGTAATCGCAAATAAAAAGAAAAAATGTTCATAAAAGTGTTTTATTTGCAAGTGTCCCTTTCAACCCCGCACAGTGTCCCTTTCATCCCCTACAATGGGACATAAAAGGGACATTTCTCCCAATTTATAAAAATGCGTATATATTTTAAATTACTGTACTTGAGGATAAGAGGTTTTAGTAGTATCAAAGCAAAGGTTTTAGACGAGAATTAGGCGCAAATTTGAAAGTGATATATTTTAATGTCATTATTTTATAAGCTTATAAAGACAAAATGTCCCTTTCATCCCCACTCTCCCCTACCTATCGAGTTATAAGCGACAATGGGTCACGTGAAAGAGACGTTTTTGTCTCTTCCTGACTCTTTTCTTCTCTCGTCTAGAAATTCTGTTCAAAACGTCGAGTTTGACAGCATTTTCTAAAAGATCTATTACGTTTACAATAAAACAGAAAGAACAGTTCGATTACACAGTTTCTGAATAACAACACTTGCTAGTTTTATGCGTTTCCGAACAAAATTCAATTTAAACTTATGTCAGAAAGTTGCCCCTTTGGAATTGAGAACAGTCTTAAAGGGTCGTGCAAAAAACACGGCGGTCTCTTTAGAAAACGGCACATATACAAACAACTGTGTTTATTAATACATGTTTTTTAAGCGGAAATAATATTCTGAACTAACGTTTCAAAAGTCTGGTTAACCCGAACCCAACTTGCAGGAATGTATACTCAGCCTGAAATTGACCAGAAATGAAAACCCAAGTTAATGAAAACCAAGAAACAGAGTTAACCCAAACTGCAAGAAAAATAATTAGTGCCGGGAAGGGATCCCCCGTTAACCCCTCTGCTGTAACCTTACAGAAAATTTGCCGCGAATGTCAGAATTTTTTAAAACCCAGAATCACCTCTGGGAGGGGAGGGCTACGGGTCCGATCCTGAGGCCGCCCTACTCCGAAATAAGTTGAAAAGTGTTAATAGGTTTTATTTTATATACTTTCATTTAGAAGAAAGTCATTGTAACTTAAAATCTGTAAAATTGTTCTCCCCACCACTGAAAATAAAGTCTCCTTCACCTTCTTTGGGTATGCTGTGGTGTTTATGTAGACTAATATGGGACTAACGAGAATCCGCGGTAAAACAGAACACTAAATTACAAATTTATCTCAAACAGAAAGAAAAAAAATCAGCACCTTTTTCATTTCATTTTCGACTATTTCGAAAGGAGGACCTGCAACCCCATCAGTCCCCTTCCCCTCGTTGGGTAAACTGTGGTATAACCTCAGAGTAAAGATAAGAAGATTATATGAGAAGTCTATGGGTATAACAGTTCGCTGATATGGGACTAACCAGAATGGCTAGTTCTTTATATTGCAGATAAGAAAGTTACAAATTTATCTCGAACAAAATGAAAAAAATCAGTATTTTTTTTTTCATTTCATTTTCGACTATTTTGAGAGGGGGCTGCAACCCCATTACCCCATTGCACTTCTTTGGGTATAATGTGGGGTCACTGTGCACTAATATGGAACTAAAGAGAAGAGAGTGGCTAGTCTGTTGAAGGATAGGGTATAAAATACAAATTTATCGTAAACATAAAGAAGAAAAAACACTATTTTTTTTCATTTCATTTTCGACTATTTTGGAGGAGGGGGCTGTAACCCCATTAGCCCCTTTCACCTGTTAGGGTATAATGAGGTATCACTGTGCACTAATATGGAACTAAAGAGAAGAGAGCTGCTAGTCTGTTGAATGATAGGGGAAAAATACAAATTTATCTCAAGCAAAAAGAAAAAAAACAAGCACTTTTTACATTTCATTTTCGACTATTTTGGGAGGGTGCTACAACCTCATTTACCCTCTTTCATTTTTTTGTGTATAATGTAGTGTCACTATGTACTTATATAAAACTAAAGAGAAGGGAGCAGCTAGTCTGTTGAATAATAGGGGGGAAAATGCTAATTTATCTCAAACAAGACAGAAACAAAAATCAGCACTATTTTTTTCATTTCATTTTCGACTATTTTGGAGAAGGGGGCTGTAACCCCATTAGCCCCTTTCACCTGTTAGGGTATAATGAGGTGTCACTGCGCACTAATATGGAACTAAAAAGAAGAGTACGGTTAGTCTGTTGAATGATAGGGGGAAAATACAAATTTATCTCAACAAAAAGAAAAAAATAAGCATTTTTTTCATTCCATTTTCGACTATTTTGGGAGGGGGCTGCACCCGATTAGCCCCCTTCCATTTTTTAGTATAATGTAGTGTCACTGTGTACTAATATGGAACTAAAGAGAAGGGAGCGGCAAGTCTGTTGAATGATAGGAGAAAAAAGAAATTTATCTCAAACAAAAGTAAGAAAAAAAACCAGCACGAATTTTTCATTTCATTTTCGACTATTTGCGAGATGAAGGTGCTGTCATTTCATCAGTCAATGTTGACTAATATGAGGTTAAAGATAATGGCTATTTCGCTGTATGGCAGAAGAAAAAATTACAGATTTCTCTGAAAAAAGTAAGGAAAAAACACCTTTTTCACTTAATTTTCGAATATTTCAGGAGGAAAGGGGGGGGGGCTGTAGCCCCACCAGTCTCCTTTCTCTTCTTTGGTGTCAATGTGGACTAATATGAGACTAATGAGAATGGCTAGTCCGCTGTATGACAGAAAAAAATTAAATTTTTTTCCAAAAAAAAAGAAGGGGGAAAAATCACAAATTTTTTCATATCATTTTCGAAAATTTCGGGGGGGGGGCCTCTAGCCCCATAAGCTCCCCCCCTTGGGTACGCCCATGGGTAAGTATAAATAGTACGAAGATATGCATCCACCACCATCTTTTATTGGTAATCATTACTTGTTTGCGACGGGTTTTAATGAAGTTACGCTATTCTGAACATAATGAAATTAATATGGATCACTAACGAGGCACTACAACTTTTTTCTATATAGATTATGGAGCACATAGCATTTATCGTTTATTTACAGGGGTATACAAAAGGATTCGGTTATTAGTCATGAATGTCATCGATAATTGCTTGAAATGCGTTTTCAGCTGTGGTATGCATTCTTAAACTTAACTATTTTCAGTGCATTACGACGTGTGTATAAACTTTATAGCTAGTGTATAAACTTTGTATGTTATTTTGGTATAGGGCCGCAGAGAAGATTTCACAGGCATTACCGGATATAGACAACAATTGCTGTCAAAAATGGGTTTTTACAGTGTTATGTGTTTTAAATTGTCATTACCTCATTGTCATCACCAAATCTCATTACACTGTATTAAAAAAATGAAAGTAGAAGTGTAGGTAAAGGCAAATTTTTCCCATCAGCCATGCCACATGACGTTATTTTACCCAAATAACACACGCATTGACAAATAATAAAAATATAATTATTTGTAAAAATATTTTTACTTACATGGAAAAATAAATAATAAAAAATCTTTTCTTTGTATATCGTGTGAAAGCTTTAGTAACGCTGAAATCAAAAATATATTTAATTTAATTTTAGGTATCATATTTTCAAAGTTATGGTGGAAAATGTAGTGCAAAAATATGTTCCCCCCATCTAATTCTGAATCTATTGAAAGTAAAATTATGAAAAAATTAGAGGTAGTAGACATTAATTTAAACCTTGCAGGAAAATTATAGCGATTATCCTAGGTCACATAGACTTTGAGAAAATCGCATTTTTCCGTTACACTCAAATTTCAATTTTCGGGCTTCAGCAAAAGTGTTGAGCAGAGCTGGAGGTACCTATCGCAGCAGAAGTATAAAAGCATTGCTGATCTTGAATTTCGGAAAAAATCGTCGGTAATTAGCCGAGATATTAACCTTAAAGACACGGACGGTTTGGACATACATAATGACAGGGGCGGTGTACTCTGTGTACCATCGGCTGTTAAAGCCTAGATAACAACTTTTAATGATATATCTGTGTAATGTAATGCCCAGTAGCAATAAAAGCAAGTAGAATAATAAAAAAAATAATAAAAAAGTCAAACTGTTGAAAACAGTAATTTAATTAAAATTAATCGGATAAATACTATGGGATTCGCGACTAGTTTGGATTGAGTGGATCTCTTAATATGCCTCCCGTGTCTTTAAAAGTTAATTAAAAACCTATCTGCAAAAATGCGGCACGGACAAAGGTGGAGTTGCAACTATGCGACCTCCTTTCGAAGGGCGCTTAGTACAACGTCAAGTTTAAACTTTGAACAAGTATTTTGTTTTAGCTACACTGTAAAAATAAAAGATTATTACTACGCTGAATTTAGTTTTATGAAATGCCAAATGAAGTTTAAATATGCAGTACTTTAATTGTCAGTACCGAATTAAGTTCATCATAAACAGATTAAGACGAGATTAAAAAAAGAGTTATACAGTATAGCAATATTTGATATTTTTTAGGCTTCATATCTCTTTGAACTTTTGTGGTACCAATTCATACTTTTCTGTACAGCTATACCCAACCCTACGTTGTACATTTTTTTTACAGTCTTAATATTCTTTTAAATAATGCAGTTAATAATTCATATATTTATTGTACGGAACTCTCTGAGCGCGAGTAATACTCTTACATTGCATGTAATGCAATGCCCAGTAGCAGTATAAAAGCAATAAACGTCAAATTGTTAAAAACAGACTAATTTAATAAGAATTAATCACATAAATACTATGGGATTCGCGACCACTTTCCATTGAGTGGCTCTCTCAGTACACCTACTATGTCTTTAAAGGTTAACTAAAAACCTATATGGAATAACAAATATACAGAATAGCTATATTTTCTATTATTTAGGCTCTATATATCTTTGAACTTTCATGGTATATCCATTTATACTTTTCTAGTATACAGGGTGCAAAGGAAAATCCCTTTAACCTGAAAATACTTGTGAACAGAGATAGCTACAGCTATGCAACTGAAGTAACGGTATAGTAAAGCGACTACGATTTAATGAAAAGACAGCAACGCCTTCTAGTGGCAAAATTTGGAAGATAGCCACTGCAAATCGAAAACAAAAAGAGATAGGGCAAAATTTCCAGTTAGAAAGTTTTAGAGCATCAATTAATTAGTAGAATACGACATTTGGTTTACACGGATACGATGAATCTTCGCCTGTTTACCCAAAAATGTCCGAAATCGATGCACTCCATTTTGTGCAAACGTTTGAATGGAATAGTCAGAAGTATGAAGAAATACACACAATTTATGCTATAAATACGTACTTATCTCAATACATTTTGATAACATCACACAAAAAAAGACAAACTGTTTCACAGTGATAAAAAGTTAATATTCAGTATGTTCGAAAAGTTCGCCATTGCTCACGATACACGTTTGTATTCGTGAGAGTAATTCTGCATGCACATTTCTCAGCATGGAACGTCTATTGAAAGCCTCTTCAATACGATGACATAGATTTAACCCTTTCAAGGGCGTTGACTAGACGGAGTAGCCACCTAATTTTAATTCCAAAACTGGCAAATGGCACCAAAAATATTTTAATAAAATTTTGCTTTTGTAATAAAAGTGCAAATTAGCGGGTTTTTGTTTCCTGAGAAATTCGTTTGAATATTCTGGTGTCAGTCAATTATTTCATCAGTTTAAGAGCAGAATTCTTCTGGCCCTGAAAGGGTTATTTTAAAAATTTAAATGCATTGGAAATAAAATCTTTACAGACATTACAGTACAGTACAACGTCACAATCTGCAATTGTGCACTGCTACATTTCCGGAATGTGAAGGCAAAATAAAATCGTCGCTCATCGATTTCGGATATTTTTGGGTATGCAGGTGACGATTTATCTTATCCGTGTGAACCAAATGTCGTTTCGCACTAATTAATTGATGCTTCAAAACTTTCTATTTGGAAAATTTTCTCTTACTTATCTTTGTTGGGGGTTCTAGTAATTCTGCGCAAATTGCAGCAACTAATTAAGAAATGTTAATATAATATAATTTTTTTCAAAAATATCAGAAATCATTTAGTCCGTACTCAATCTCCATATCAAACTGTGTTTTGATAGACAATTTGCAGAAAATATATTCAAAGCAAGACTACAAAATGAAGAGAAATGAAATAAGATGAAATGAAAAAGAAAAAAATATCAGAAAGTAATATTTAAGAAATATCAAATGAATTGAAAAAGTTGAAGAATGAGATGCTTCGTCAGGAACCAATCATCTACAATTTACAAGTAAATAATATGGACAAGTAATTTCTATGATGTGAAAAATTCTTTTCGCACTAGATATTTTTCTCAGGAAAGACCAATTAATTGATATATATATATAGAGATGTGAAAGGTAATAAAAAAGGCCTTATTTAAAATTCAAAATTCAAATTAAATTCTCAAATTCCTTTTATATATTTTTTAAAACAAAAATATAGTTCTCAAATGTGAAGCTGCTCCTAATAATTTGTTTTTTCGCACAACAATTATTACTTCCAGACTTTAAATTCTACCCAACTTTACGATGCAAAGTGATGAAGTAAAGTGCTATCTTCATTTTTCTCCGACCAAGCCGGGCAGAGAGATGCCCTTGATTTTCTGCACGGACTGGCTCTGATATCAATCAAAGGATTCTAATCCAATTATTAAATATGTAACTCCTATTCTCCATCCTATCTCTCAACAATAAAAACGGACAATAAAAGCTGAAAAGATCTTTTTTTTTTTTTCTACAATGATTTGCTAATATATTTATGGACTCTCAAGGGACCGGTAGTGACTTATAAATGGACTTCAATTCAAGGAATAACTAAAGTCTGGTCATTAAAAGAACTAACCTCTGTATTTTAGCGTTATAAAATTGACATCGGCAATTCGTCTACACCACGGAAACCAGTATCCGGTGAAATTCATTATATGTACTATATATCCTGCTATTCAGACTGAGCATGCTCTTTCCTTCCAGACATCTCTAGTAATTTTTCTAATATTTTTTCTAGGAAGATTTTGCAATTAAATAAGGCGATCAAAACGATTAAGAAAAACTTGTGGTAAACAGCATGCCCAAACTGAATATCATGATTCGGCACTGATATACATATACAGCTTTTTTCATAAAAGATGGGCAAAATTTTAAGAGGTGATAGTACACATCCAAACAAACAATTTTCATCAAAGAATGCATGGTCTGAATTCAAACGCAAAGGTGCTAGAGGGCTCCAAAGGTGATGTTGTTATACGAGGCAAAAACAATTAAATGACAAAAGAAAGGTGGTAAACCGCTCTCCGTACAATTGTTGAGCCTCCGAGTAATTTCCATTTGCAATTCCGTAGATAAATTGTATATCAGCCTTTTCCCTATTAGTGAAGGGCAACATCTTTCGGTACGTTCCTACCACATTGACAGTTGCTCACTCGAATCAGCGGATTTTATGTTTTAATCGAAGCGAAATTTTGCATACGCGTTCTTCTTCTTCCCCATATAACATTTGCATGCCATTATGTAGTTCTTCTCTCGATAACACGCAACAGGAACGGAACTTTAACGTTTGCATGGGCCTAGTTTCTAAATGCGCCAGCACCTTTGCATTTTATTTCCGACCCTGCATTCTTTGATGAAAGTTGTTTATTTGGATGTGTACTGTCACCTCCAAAAGTTTTGCCCATCTTTTATGAAACCCCCTGTATATAAATTCTACAACCTATAAGCAACTTTATTTATCGAATTGCTTGCAATTATGATTATAAAAACAACTTATGGTAATGCCTGTAAGAGTAGGTTATCTACAATTTGTAAACTGAAAATACAAAACAAAAGCAAAAATTTTTCAAATAAACCTTTTTTTTTTCTTTCAGAGAATGATCGATCGATTGCCTTGGCCATATGGGGAGTGCACTGATCGATTTGAGGATTCACCCCTGTCTTTCCATTTACAAAGAACTGGTCAAAAAGATCTATTAAAACATAGAATCTATACATATGAGGTAAGATGATTACAAAAATTCAGAATGGTGCTATTGTGAAATACGACTTTAAATGTAATAAAACTATTGCACCATTGTTAATTATTGAGTTTGGAAGTAACTAGGGAAAAATGATACTCTTAAAAGACATTTTTTAAATTACAGAAATCAGTGTCTGATTACTGCGAAGGCAAACTTCCAGCAGGAAAAACGAACAGATATTTATTGCCTTAATTATGACAGGAAGTTTGCATGAATAAGGCGTTTAAATATAAAGGAAATTTCTATTCAAGTTTACTGGTGGAAGTTTGCCCAGGCGGTAATCAGGCACTGACCGAAATACTTTGAATAACTTTTAGAGTGTTTTATTTTTCAGTACTGCCAAACATTATGTCGTGATGCGTTTTTGCTGAAACAATGCGATTGTTCTGAAGAAGTCAGCGAAGGGAACAGTAGATTTTGTGATCCTTGTAATGACACGCAAAGTAAGTAGTAATAAGAAATCTCAATTCACGTGTAAAATTACACTGAAAATAAACTTTTTAAATTGATATCGGCACTTTGTATGAAACCATGTTGAAAAATAATATTAATTTCTATAATTCATTAGCTTTAGTATGAGAACTAGCGTAAACTGGAGTTACTTGTGTCCTCTTGGGTTACTCGAACCCACAACAATAACAGCAACAACAAAAACAAAGATTTTAGAATTAGCTGGGGGGAGATATTAACCCTTAATACTAGAACCGCCAAGGCGGTCATTTTGACCGTATCGAAACTTTCATTCCGTACCATTTTTTTTTCTATTTTAGAGTATAACTTTCAATTTCCGTGACTTTTCCTATAATTCGAAAAGCTATGATATGCCAGTGATAAATTTTCCAGTCAGCCAAAATTTATGATTGGTTGGTTGGATTTATGTCGGCCAATTATCTGCACGTGGAATATAGGCCCTAAGGGGGGGGGGAGTGCCTTCCGTGGAGGTCTTTCTAAGGGAAACCCCAAATTTATGAAGTATTGCAGTAGTATACCCAGAACCGCCGGAACGGTCAAAATGACCGCCGTCAATTTTAATGCACATTTTATCTACTAGATGTCGCAACAGTCCATACTTCATAAAACCATACTTCAACAAAGTTTCCAACATTACCACAGATAACTTCTTTACTTCACTGCCCCTTGCAGAAAAGCTGAAGTCACTAAAAACAAGCATTGTTGGTACAGTCAATCGCGGACGAAAAACAAACTTCCACATGCCATAAAATCTGAAAAAAAGTCTTTGTACAGTAGCCAAATTCTTGCCAAAGATGATATTAAGTTTAGTTTATAAAGGGAAGAAAAATAAATATGTTTTAATTCCAAGTTCCCGACATCCAATCAATTACATTTGAAACTGGTGATAAACACTTACCAAAAACTGCAAAGTTCTATAATTCTACAAAATTTGGCGCCGACGTGCTCGACCAAATAGCACGGAAGTATTCTACAAAAGCTAGATCTAGACAATGACCTCTGCAAGTGTTTTATAAATTCCTCGATCTAGCGGCCATCAATTCTGAAAAACACAGTCAAAAAAGATGTTAAATACCAGTATTTTGTTAAAGAGAAATCCGCTTTCTTTAATCCCTTTATATTATTCCTAGTATTTTCTAGAAGAAAATACTGGTAGTTTCCTATTTTTTTTACTGTTTTTTTCCTGACCACTTGCCACCTTGAAATTTGTATTGCTCAGGGGATAAATATAAACGTTTGTTTTCACCAAGTTTATTCTTGTTTTTAGCAATTTCGATTTCTCATAAAAAAATATTTTTTACTAAAAAAATATTCTTAAAATGAAAAATATAAATAATATATATATATCAATATAATATAATTATAACACAATAAACTATAAAAAATATATAAAAAAATATGAAATATATATTATTATATGGGCAATGATAGTAATAATAGTAATAAACGATACTAAGAGTAAAAAATGACAAGTAAACAATATTTTAGCATGCAATATTTTAGCAAACAATATTTTAGTATCAAAATGACCGCTTTGGCGGTTATAGGTATATGTTTTTGCCGGCGTTTCAAGTGTTAAAGACGCGGATGGTTTGAGCATACATAGAAACAGGGTGGCGTACTCTATGCTCCATCGACTTTTAAAGCCTAGATAACAACTTTTGGTGATATATTTGTGTAATGCAATGCCCAGTAGTAGTATAAAAGCAATAAACGTCAAATTGTTAAAAAGAGACTATTTTAATTAGAATTGGGATTCGCAACTAATTTGCATTAAGTGGCTTACTCAATACGCCACCCGTACCTTTAAAGGTTATTAAAAAACCTATCTGTAAAAACGCGGCACGGACAAATGTGGCGTAGCAACTTTGCGACTTCCTTTCGAAGCACGCTTAGCACAACGCCAAATTTAAACTTTGTATAAGGGTTTTGTTTTAGGTACACTGTAAAAAGAAACGATTATTACTATACTGAATTTGGGTTTATGTAAAGCCAAATGAAGTTTAAACATGCACTACTTTTATTGTCAGCATTGAATTAAGTTCATCATAAACAGATTAGGATAAGATTAAAAAAAGAGTTATAGAGAGTGACAATATTAGATACTATTTAGGCTTCATATCTTTCTGAAATTTCATGATTTATCCATCTTTACTTTTCTGGTATACATAGCTATACACAACCCCACGTTGTATAGTTTTTTACAAAGTCTTATTATTCTTTTAGCAACGATTTTTTTAATAATACAGTTACTTATTAATATATTTACAGTACGGAACCTTCTGCACGCGAGTAATACTCGCACTTGACCATTTATTTAACTTAAGGTATGAGAGCACGTTCTTTTTATTCAAAATTTAATCAAAATACTTTGTCTGGCATATTTCTTTACTCATTGTTACAATGCTTTTTAAAATTTCACTCTTAATAGAATACAACAGAGTTCCTACGGTTTCCCTGAAAATACCAGTATTTTCTTATAGAAAAACTCAACTTATGTAATCGAGCGATTGTATTAGGTGAGTTTTCCTCTGAGTAAATAGTGGTATCTTTCTGACCTAAAGTCAAAGAAATTCTCTGGCCTGTAGAACCCTGTGCATGAAATTGAAGAAAAAGAAAATAGCATGTTGTGTATGAGGCCGGGTCTATGAATTTCAGAACAGCCTTCACATTTTCTTTACGTAGTCTTTATATAATGATGCTTGAGATCCATAATATCGAAATTAATTCAACCAATGTCGTCCTTTTTAGATTTAACCTGACACTGTAAATGCAATTTTCAATAAATGAAAATTAAAATTAAAGTGCTATATTCACCTTGAGTTAAATAATTAAAATATACATAAAGCACAAATAATTGTACAAAAATTACTTTCAGGTGTATAAATATAACATAAAGATAATTAAAATACAAATTTAAAATATCTCAAAATACATCAGAAAAACCTAGAACGTTTTCAATCATTACAAGGCCGTCTTCAGTAGGATTTAAATGCTGTTATTATTTTCGTTGCGCTTATTCGAGAATTGTTCAAATAAATGTTTAAATAGATTGTTTAAAGAGATTAAATAAACCCCATACCATCAAGATTACCTCAAACTCAACCTATAAAAGCAGATTTTAATAAATCAAAAATTATCTTTCGTACAAACAATTACCTGGAAGCCATCATAAGAGAATCAATTGGAATAATTGATAATAAAGATACAGCTTGTAAACGATGCACTGTCATATGATATCCATGGTGTATGGATATATTTGCTGCATAATAGATGAAAGCTCGTTTTGTTGAAAATTTGAATAAACTTATCTGGCATCTCATCTGACGTACAACACTTAAATTTAAATTACAATGTTTTCTTCTGGACAATTCTCGAATAAGCGAAAAGAAAATAATAACAGCATTTAAATCCTACTGAAGGCGGCCTTATAATGGTTGAAAACGTTCTAGGTTTTTCTGATGTATTTTGAGATATTTTAAATTTGCATTTTAAATATCTGTATATTATATTTATGCACCTGAAAGTAATTTTTGTACAATTTTTTGTGCTTTATGTATATTTTAATAATTTGAGAATTTTCATGTTTGGATGAAAACAAAATTAAAGCCACTTTAGCAGGACCAAATTTGCTTGTGGGTTGTAATTTTTACTTCATAGGCACATAAAAAGTAATATCTCTTACTGTCTGTCTTAAAAGTTTAGATGCTTTTGAAATCTAACAATAACGAATTAAATAATAAAACAATTAAAAAAAATAAAACATGTTTTAAACACCTGCTTAACTTTTCTTATGATACTATTTTGAAACATTAATACCCATATTTAGACCAGTAACTTTTGAAAAATATGACGTCAGTTTAAATATGATTCTAACATTATGACTTTTTCAAAGAAAAATATTTCATTTTATGAATCGGATATCTATTTAAAAAATCAATTTTCTATTCATCTGTTATTTCAATATCAGCCACGTTATTCTTACATATAAATAACATTGAATCTTCTTGATTTTTCCTTTTTTTTAAATTATAATTTTAAAATAAAACTAACAGTTATAATCTATATATGTAAAACATAAGTCATCTGTCCCGTACAAGTCATATTTGCGTCATCTGCCCCGGGTTTTCTACTACACCAATTTTAGTAACATATATACATATATATATATATTTAATAGAATTATTTAATTCGTAGATCAGACGCACTGGCTATTTTTTTAATTAATTCCATTTTTATATTTTATTTTTAATTTTAAAACTTTTCAATGAAATTTCTTCAATATAGTGGCAATCGAATTAATTAAATTATTACAGAGTTTATTTATTTTACACATACATCTGACTTGTGTGCTTGACATCTAGGTCCGCTTATAAGTCATCGTCAATATACAGGGACGAGATAGCACAATGAAATTTACAACACAGAGAAATTACATCCGGGAGCTCCACAAAGAGCTCCACAATGGAGCCAGCGAGAGTCGAACTCACAGACCTCGGCCACTCTCAATGCTTGGCGGCTGGCAGCGCGGTGTCCTAACCGCTCGGCCACCGAGGCCCCCTTACAGAGAAAAGGAAAGTAGTAAAAATCACTATATATGTACTGATGCCATTTTCTCAATTCAAAATAACTTCATTTTCTTTAAATTTCAACAAAAGTGACTTCACGTTAAAAAAAAAAAAAAATAAGAATTTTCAGTCACAAAGTTATTGCATTTCAATATTTCTTTCATTCCGCTGATACAGAATTTGACACCAATTGAAATGAATTGAATGACATGAAAAATACACCGATTTCTAGACTTTTTACTCGCCGGTACTCAGATTAGAGCCCTTAGTCAAAAGTTCAAATGTTCGCAGGCAAAGTTGTAGCTGACACGAGGCTAACGAAAAAGACAGGCTACCGCGGTGTATCCCACGTGTCTTTTTTCACAGACCGCTAGAGTGACGTCATGCTCTTTTCGTAACCTGCACTGGTGCATTCCAGCATCATGTGACTCCAGCGGTCTGTAAAAAAGGATACGTGGAATGCACCGAAGTAGTCTGTCTTTTTCGTTAGCCTCGAGCTGACAGACATGACGTCAGGTTTGAAAATATAATAACTTATTGCGCTTTAAAATGTTTTTTAAGTGGTCATTATAAATATGAGAAATATGTATGTAAATTTTGCGATGGTAAAAATGATTTATGTTAGATTTTATTGAAAAAAGGTAAATGATTGTGTCAAAGTGACGTAATTTTTGATGATTTTTCCTTCCATAATACCAAATATCGAACTCCAACTGATAACTTCATAATTACTTATCTTGATTACATGTTGCTGATTAATTATAGGAACAGAGTTTAATTTTTAAATAATTTGAAAAATTGAGTTTAATAGAAATAATATTTTGCTAAGTTTGACTTGAAATAATATTTGTTTTAAGAGTGAGACTAGGCAATGTAAGATTGATTATTTATTGTAATTATAGGTATTGTAATTATAGTATTGTATTATAGGTTGATTACGAATTCAATCTAACAGTTCCTTTTTAATCCGTTTGTGTCTCGCGTATTATTAATATTACATGTCTTTTCAATGAGAATTATTTTGTCTTAACAATTACTTTGTTGCTATTTGCATGTAGTAAGGCTAGCATATGTCTATGCATTTCTTATTATGACTTCATTTATGTTTTGGCATCTAATAATAATAATAATAACTAGAAAACAGGAATTCTGCTTTTTCAGAATTTAGTGTCACCCCCGATGAAAAAAAAAATATATGTATATAAATATAGATAGTTCAGTTTTAAGACTTAAAACAGGCGCCTTTATTTTATATAAAACGACGTCATCTGCATCAGCTGAAGAATTTCTCATTTACAATCCATTCTTAAACAACATCTACAGTAAAGTATGCATAGGACGTCACTATCTCAGAATAATACACAAATCCGGCAAAAAGAAATCAGTAAGAAACTCGACGCCCCCCCCCCCCCCCCCCACACACAAAAAAAAATCGATTATCTAACGATTCATATGCTTTCATTTGTTTGTAATATTAATATAGATACTTAAAATTAAATTTAGTTTATAATAGCTCCATGTTTTATCAGAAATCATTGATTTATATTTTTTCAAAATAGCACGTATTTTAACTACATTTTTTCCAGTTTTTATGGGAAAATGGCAACAAAAAGATATAATTGCTATTTTCCAACTATTTTTCCTTTATTTTCCACAGAAATGGAATACTTCAGTTGCCACCATTAAAGAAGTGGCATTAAAAACTACAAAAATCATATATTTATATATTTTTTTCAAAATAGCACGTACTTTAATAACTTTTTTTTCAGTTGTTATGGGAAAATGGGAAAAAAAAAAAAAAAAAAAAAAGATATATTACAATTTTCCAACTATTTTACCTTTACTTTCCACAGAAATGGAGGTTGCCAAAATTAAAAAAATGGCTCTAAAAACTAAAAAAAAAAATTAATATCTCAAAAATAAATTAAGATGCAGTTTTCAAACAAATTTTCATTTAAAAGTACTTTTTTTCCTAATACGACAGTATGAAAATTTAAAATGTGCGATGCTTAGAAGTTTAAAAAATTGCATTTGAGATTATTCCATACAATGATACATCTTCTTTGCTTTACGGCTGGCTTATACAATGGAACGTTATTTTTAGGAGACGACACTTTAATTGCTGGGAGAAAGAAATAGTATACCGGGGACTAATAATAGTTTGCTTAATCTTTGCACCGTTGGCGATTATTTTATTTTAAACATATATTTTACTCCTTAAATTAAAAATATCGTAAATAGGTTACTTTTGTGGACGAATCATGTGTGATGAAACGCAAAAAATATTAGAAAGTTCTAATATCTGTTAAGGGGGCACGGGACCTTTGAGTTTGTCGAAACAATCAGAAACATCGCCTTCTTCAAAGTACCGAAACACAAACAATGTGCAATTAAGATCTTTTTTCCCCCTTCGTGCATAAAATATATATCCTTAACTACATTATCCTGAAAAATAAATGTTTTATGTACAAAATTAATATTTAAATTTTAAATTTTAAATTTAAAAATTCATCTCACTAATGCGTGATTAAATGCTGCGCGCATGATAAAACTCTAAATTATGCATAGAGAAAACAATTTTTGAAAAAAAAAAAAGAATCATAACATACCTACTTCTAACTTAAAACCAAAATATATGCAAAAAGTTTTGTTTAAAATTTAATTTTAGCACAAAATAAAAAAAAAGTTCAAAAATCTCAAATTTTTTTACAAGTTTTTCAATGCAAAAAAAATAAATAATGAAAATATGTGAATTTTTTTGGTTTTAGCCTGTAGACTATAAAGAAACGCATATTTGGTTAATTTTTTTAAAGCTGTAGCTTACATGTTTAAAAGTAACACTGCGCGCAAACACCAAATTTGCTAATTTTAGAACACGCTTTTTAAAGTTTCAGTATCTACGAACCTTCCATTATACTCACCGTCTAGAAATGATTATAATTCAAAAAATAATGCAGATTTTTGAATGTGGTTTTTTGCATATTGTTAAACATTTTCAAAACATTCAGAATTAAGCAAAAACCAAAAACTGATTTTTTGAAAAGTTAAAGGTCCTGTGCCCCCTTAAATCCTGTTGTAATACGATATTTTCCAAACGTCTCCTAAAACTCTTCCTTTGCCAAATATTGTCATGTGAATATGAATTAAATAGTACGCAAAATAACTACATTCGTTAGATTTCAGACAATGTCACAGTCGTCAAAATTCAGTAAATCTATTTGGATAACTACTATTAACGTTATTAATGTAAAAGTAATATTTTTCTCAAAATTAAAAAAAAGAGTGAGACCCGAAAATGTTAAACATTTTCTTTTGTTGAATTTCGAAGGGTTCCGCCCCGTGATATATTCAAATAGTAAGCATTTATTTTCTTCCAGCTCTATGTCGAACAGACTTTCTTAGAAGATTCAATAGAAATCCCAGATCGAGAGAATGCCATAAATTCTGCAAACCGGCTTGTTCGTAAGTATCCTTTAACTAATTTTAGGATTTTTGAAATTGACAAACAACCATGAGAACAAAGCATTTCAACCTTGAAATATTTCTTAGTATTATGGATCAAAATCTTTTTATTACTTTTTTTATTGTTAGAAATTCCAAAAAGTGATAATTTTGCCAGCAGATGAATATATTTTTTTTATAAAAATCATCACGGTATTTTTACTATTGTTATGAATATAAAAAACAAGGGTATTCTGCGCATAAGATGTAATATGTCATACACTGTAAAAAAAAAAAAAAAAAAAAAAAAAAAAAAAATGGGATTTCTAGAACTTTTTATGCAACGGCAACAACAAAAATTCATGTAACAGATACACTTTTGCATCGAAAATCAAAAAATGTGTAAGATTAATAAGAATTTTTTAGAACTAATTAGAATTAATTGAAACTGGGATGCCTAGAACTTTTCATGTAACTGCAACCAGGGTTGCAGATAAAATCTTAATACGATTACTGTAATTTTAGCAGATTCATTTGTAAAGCTACAGATTTCTGTAGCTTTACAAAAACTAGTTTTGTAGATTTACAGTTTTTTTTGTAGAGTTACAGATGAAAGTTTAGTAAGCATGTAACTTTACATCTGTAAAACTACAGATATATATATATATATATATATATATATTTTTTTTTTTTTACAGTGTACTGCAGTTAAAAATCTTACATTCAAGGAATACTTTCTGACAAATGTGCCATTGTATTGGTTTTTCGTTTTTATATATAACCTACTGCTTCACTGTGACTATACGTTATATGCATTTTCCAGTTGACTGTCGTAATGAAACACGTAAATAATAATTCACTTCACCTCATCAATAGATATTTACATTAATACATAAAAGACTAAACATAATAATATACAGAGATATAATTTATGTAAGTATGAAACACACCCGAAATATTGAATTTTTTAATTGCATGGATTTTTGCATTGCTAACTAGGCGTAAAAACCAACAGAGTGAAAAAGTGTCCAAGCCGGGGCTCGAACCCGGTCATAGACATAGCGCAGAAATGCTCTAGCAACTGAGCTACCCGGACTATGCCCGGCCTGACACCCTTCACCGTAATATGCTGGCAAGCTTGTATCTGCATCTATAGTTACATTTGTATGTCATTTCACATATGCTGAGATTAATACCGTCTTATGTTTACCACAGGGCTGTAGTTCATGAACATATTCCATCTTTTGATGCAGATGCAGCCTTGCCAACATATTAGAATGAGGTATGCCAAACTCAAGTGGTAGAGCATCGGTGCACCAATGAACAGGGCTTGGACACTTTTTCACTCTGTTGGTTTTTATTCATAATAAGCAATGCAATTAAAATAAATAATAATACTATAATAATATATCTCTATACTGTCGCGCAAATGTTTTTATTAATAAGATAACTTTTAAATAAATTTAAAACAAAGTTTTATAAACAAAGTTAGACCCTTTATTAATAGAATGAAAAAATATGCAAAATTTCTTATTTAATTATTATAATTTCTTATAACAACTTATTTTGTTTATTTGGTTTCAAACATGAAAAAATTAAAGTGAGATAGAGAAAAGACAGAAATTAATTAGCTATCCTAGTCGTTCCAATAGGATTCAAATTTAGTTTTTCTTTGTGTCGTTTAGATATATGACAGTGAACTAGTTTCCAGGACTTGAACCAGTGTTTTAAGAGGAATTTAGCACCGCTATCATTTATGAGGTTAAAATGTCTCATCTATAAAATGGCATTTTGCTTTAAATAAGAAAATAAGGCAATTTTTACGTCTTTAGGCTGTTCTCAAATCCAAAGGGGCTACTTTCTGACTCATTTTTTAATTCCTTTTTGTTCAGAAATGCAGGCAACTGGCAGGTGCTGTTATTCAGAAACTATGTAACCGAAAGACGTTTTTCATTTTTTTTTTTGTTAAACGCAAACAATCTTTCAGATAAAATAATCTTTTCAAAAAAATACATTAACCGACTTTAAAAAAAAAGCACTAAAAAGAATTAAATAATTCTTTAAACTTCTCTAATGACGAAACGTTATCCATTAACTGCACGTCGGGCATCATGTATCGGCATAAAAACGTTAAATTTAATATATAGAATTTAATATCTACCAAACATGGATTTTCTAGAGAATATTTTTTACAAAAGATTAATTTACATATTTATGATTTAATTTATGAATATATACATACAAAAAGTAATCAATTACTTTTTGAAGTTGGTGCCAACCTATATTAAGTATAGTAAAATTGTGAATATATTGTAGCTATTACCACGAATAAAGTGATGATGAAAAATGTAATACAAAATTTTAAAAATGCTCTATTTCTTCAGCAAATTATTTGTTTAATCATTATCGATTGTGAATGTTTGGCACCAACTTCAAAAAGTAATTGATTACTTTTTATATGTATATATTCATAAATTAAATCATAAATATGTAAATTAATCTTTTGTAAAAAATATTCTCTAGAAAATCCGTGTTTGGTAGATATTAAAGTCTATATATTAAATTTAATGTTTTTATGCCGATACATGATGTCCGACGTGCAGTTAATGGATAACGTTTCGTCATTAGAGAAGTTTAAAGAATTATTTAATTCTTTTTAGTGCTTTTTTTAAGTCGGTTAATATATTTTTTTGAAAAGATTATTTTATTTCCTACTTTTTAGTTATTCATAACGTAACACATAATTATCCGGATTTCAACATCTGCTGAATAAGTAAATTATTTGTCAAATAAATTATAATTTACAAAAATTATTTATTAAACAAATATTTTTTAATGAATTCTTTATAATTTCATTAGAATTATTGATTTTATTAGCATTTAATACTTATGATATTTTTTTAAACAAGTACATTGTATTCACAACAGTCTACATTCATTGATTTATTGATCACATACACCTGACTTGTGTGCTTGACATAAGGGGCCTGCTTATAAGTCATCGTTATTATACAAGGACGAAATAGCGCAAGGACTTTGAGCTTTGAAGGGAGGTGGGATTTCTAGATAGCACAAGAAAATTTACAACGCCAGAGAATTACATCTGGGAGCTCCACAAAGAGTGTGCAACGGAGCCAGCGGGAGTTGCACCCACAGCCCAACTACGCTCTCAAGCGATTAGTGGTGTGGTGCCTTAACCATTCAGCTACGGTCTACATTCAAGAGTTATTTTTTGTAGGACTCCGTTGTCAAGAAGGAAACTGCAGACTATGTAGCAATATTTGTATTGACTCTTCAAGTATACTGACCAAGACCCAGATATATTTTTCGCTGTTAGCGAAATGAGATTGACCAATCAGAAGCCTGCCTTTTTGCGAACTTGTAATTTTTATAGAATGTGCCCTTTTAAATTTCAAAAATTCTTCTCTCAAATAAACAAAATTTTCTGTACTAAAATACTGGCATCCAAAAGCTGTAGACTTGTCAGGTTTGAAAATGTGCTCCACGGCCCACCGTGTCTGAGTGGTCAAGGCATCATGCCGCTAATCGCTTGAGAGCGTAGGTGGCTGCGGGTTCGAATCTCGCTGGCTCCGTTGCACACTCTTTGTGGAGCTCCCGGATGTAATTCTGTGGTGCTGTAAGTTTCCTTGTGCTATCTCGTTCCTGTATATTGACGATGACTTATAAGCGGGCGCTTAACGCCACGAGCCGTTAATTCCCAAATTGGCTCAGCCGATCTCAGCAATCTGATTGCTCGTTAATATTAATATTTTGGATTACTTTACTGTGATTTTGATCATATTTCACAAAATAAATCAATTTAAATCATTATAATTGCATTCTATTTTACATTACACTACTTCATAAGAAAATAACTATAATTTCTACCATATAAATATCAGTTTTAGCCAATCAGATTGCTGAGCTCGTCTGAGCCAATTTGGGAATTAACGGCTCGTCTTAAACGCCAAGTACACAGGTCAGATATATGTATTCAATAAACCAATCATGTGGTCCATAATTCTACATTATTCTTTTCCGATAATCTCCACCAATTGCTTCCTCATGTAAGGTGCCTCTATTTGAGAGTGGTGACATACAGTGCTCAGACTCTGGTTATACATACAAAACAGCAAAACTAGACATTTTCTATTCCAGAACTTGGCGATACTCGCTTGGACAAGTTTGATTATACGAGTGGCGTACAATTTAACAAGCATTAGTTTGGCAATAATGTCAAGCTCTTCAAGATTCATGGCGATAGCTTTTGTCCAGAATCTATCAATCAATAATTTTTTTTCCGTATGCCACCATTCTCATACCAATATTCCCGATCTTAGACAGTAAAGACATCAGAAATGAGAGTCAATGATTAGGTGTTTAGTCTGAATCTGTTAACCGAAGACAGTGCTGCTACACATAAGAAGGCACTTTTATGTATACTGTATATGGATGAACTTTGCAGTGCACCGACTAATGGAGACACTTTTCTGAACTCTGATGTATAAGGCCACTTTGCTATTGAATTGTAAGCTTTTTGATACCCTTTTCCGATGTCGGTTAGCATCGTTTTAGACGCTTGGGTTTTTCTAAATGCGGCATCTTTTCTAGGCAAGATCTCGCACTTCGGAAAGTTACCGCATCCAGTAAACTATAAGGTCCACATCAATACCTACGGACATCTAAATTTAGTGTGGAATATAGATTAAAATACAAGATGGGACATTTGAGGCAAAATATGTAATGGCAACAGTACTAGCGTCACTACCGACAATGGGGAAGAATTAACAAGTCTCCGAAATTTACCTATGTTGATGAAATATGTTTACTCTCTATGTTTTGAATATCTATTCTTTCCTAAACGAGCCAGTGACAGACGATATTTTATTTATGTTTGATTTATTTAGCTGGGTCGCTGGGATTTTTTTGTTGTTGTTGTTGTATTTGTTAGTTCAGCTTTAACTTACAAAATGATAATTATAATATAAAAGAAAATCCCCAGGAAATAGTGTTCAAAACGTAAATATGTATGCAAGAAATTAAATTCGGGTATTGTGTTAATTTGTTCACATCGAATACAATTTTATCAGTATCTCTATGTTTTGCTTTATTTTAACATTTAGATTTATATAATTCTAAAAATTTGTGAAAAGGAATTTTTTGCTATCTATAATTTTATTATTATTTCCTATATGTTAATATCATAAATATTATTGAACTGATTGTATCTTATTTAGATTAAAAACAATCATATTATTTTATCTGTGAGAAAGTGAAAATGCGTAAATATTTCAAAATTATTGTAATGATTGTTTAATACATTAAACTTCATAAATTAATAAAACATCGTCTGTAAAAATTTTTGTACCAAATGGGGATATTTATGAAAGATTCTGGGAATTGTAGAGTGCAATATTTTGTATATTTTTACATTACACCATCGCTTTATGCAGCTTTAAATCCAATTATATCATTTTTACTTGACGAATAATATTCAAAATGAAACTTTTAGCTTGTTTTTCGTTGATCCATCATGTACGAAATATATATATATATATATATATATATATATATATATATATATATATATATATATATATATATATATATATATATATATCAGTGCATGAGCATAGAATAGATATTAGATATATAGAATATAATATCTATTCTATGTTCATGTATCGGTGTATGTAACATTCTGTTGAAAACATAAACATGCAACATTAAAAAAGAAAGATTACAATAAGGTAGACGCTCCATAACGAAAATATTACAAGAATGGGAAGTTTCCTCCCCATTGGCACTAAAGGCGCTGCGATCGTAATTGCATTACCATTACGTTCTATGGGAATGTCCGATCTTGTATGTTAATCTATGGTGTGGAAAAGCTGACAATCCATCAATAAAGTTTACACATCAGAGCGCGGGAAAGTGCTTTAAGAAAAACTTATGTCCAAACTGTAGCAAACATAGGCATTTTCTATTACATAACTACAGGGTCTAGAATGTATAGTGTGGAAATGGGCTATCCCAGTAATACTTAAA
This sequence comes from Maratus speciosus, assembly GCA_963932465.1. NCBI lineage: Eukaryota > Metazoa > Arthropoda > Arachnida > Araneae > Salticidae > Maratus > Maratus speciosus. Next base: position 508,369,719 of record OZ010796.1, on the reverse strand, counting down.
AAAGTGCTGAAAAATCGGATCCCTTAAATGTCAAACGATGGTGAAATCCAATGAGTTGATGACAGCGTCATCTGCAGGATATTTTCTAAAACTCCAAGACGATTGGTCAAGACACTGTAATAATATGATGTTTATTTTGAAATCTGAAAATATATCGCAGATGTCTCTGCGATCGGCACCCTTGATTTCAGCGTCATTGCACATTTAAGAATACAACTTTTTAGCGTTGTTTGGATAGCAGATTTCCACGCTATGTATTCTAGACGCTGTAATTTGGTCCAGCTCTAGATTCTGTAAGCATGTTCGCAATATCTACTGGGTTCCGATCCTGAACCGTTCTCATCGGTTCCCCAGATTCAGATATCTAGAACAAAGACTTTTAAGATACATAGACCGGCAAACTGTCAGTTTAACTGAGGATTTTTCATCACAGCTGTTGTACGGCTGTATATATGTTTTATATTTTAATTTACGTAAGAAAATGCTTTTATCAGCGTATTTTTTCATTGCGGATCATTAAGTAAAAGTCTAACCTATTTCATTTAAGCCTTTAAAAAAAAAATACCGTATTATTCATCAATTTTTTTGTGTTTTTTTCGTATAGCAAGTACTTCAATAAACATCCTCCAAGGATAAAAATATAGTATTACTTTCGTTAATATGCATTTTTTTAATTACCTTTTTGCATAAAAATTAGTTTAAAAAACGTAGATTTCTTTATAAGTAATTTAAAATTTTGTAAATTACTATATTATGTTACAGTTGCTACCTTTAATCTAAACTTCCCTACCAGTTACTTTTGTAAGTCAAACTTAAAAAGGTGGAATTACAATCTTTAGTAATCTGTTTCCATATAAATTTCGCCTTTATTTAGGTTTATAAGGCATGTTAAAATTAGATACTCTTTTTCAAAAAACGATCCATAAAAGTATTAATAAATTGCCTTATTTAACTTTATTTCTGAAAATTCAGTATTTATAACGCATATTTAGATATAAAAAATAGCTTCATGTAAAAGCATATTCCATAAACTTCATATATATTGATAAAAATTATTTTTTAAGCTCATTTTAGCCATAGCACTTAATGGTAAATATCCACAGTTGACGTACAAACCTCGCGGTTCAGGTGTTTCAATTTACTTCAGATGGCTGCCATGATTTCGCATGCTTTTGAATGGGAATTGCCGGTCTGTGTATCTTAAAAGTCTTTGATCTAGAACATATTGACTGACTATCGCAGTAGTACAGCGTCTAGAATACATAGTGTTGAATACATAGCCGATCGCAGCGACATCTGCGATATATGTTCAAATTTCAATGTAAACATCACCGTATTATTACAACGTTTAGACCAAATTGTCTTGGAGTTATAAAAAATATCCTGAAGATGTCGCTGTGATCGACTCATTGAATTTCAGCATCGTTTGACATTTAAGGGATCCAATATTTTAGAACTTTTTAAAGTATTACTGGGATATCTGATTTCCACACTATATATTTTAGACTCTGTACCAGTAGTACAGCAACTAGAAGATACAGTGTGGAAAACGGCTATTCCTATAATGCTTTAAAAAGTGCTAAAAACTTGTATCCCATAAATCTCCAACAATGCTCAGCGGCAATATGCTGATACGAGCGCCATCTCGTAACTCTTTTCAATATAAACACTGTGTTTTCAAAAATTATAGAATGTTAAATATCGGAAACCATAAATATAAGATATTTTGGTCTGTTATAAGCTAATTTAGTTAAGGAATGATGTGGAATAGGTTAAAGAATCTCTTTTAGAATGACTATCGTTTTTAAATCACTACGATGGCGCTACGATCGACATCTTGTTATTCAGCATCGTTGTACATTTATGGGATTCAATTTTTTAGCACTATTTTGTAGATGTTTTCCACACTGTATCTTCTAGGCGCTGTAGCAGTAGTACTTAGAAAGGATTATAATATTGTATCCCTTAAATGTAAAACGATGCTGAAACCCAAAGAATCGATCCGAGCGACATCTGAGGACATTTTCTAAAACTCCAAGACCATTTGGCCGAGACGCTGTTAGAATACAATGTTTACACTGAAATTTGAAAATATAACGCAGATGTCGCTACGATTGGCTCATTGGATTACAGCATCATTGCACATTTAAGGGATACATTTGTTTAGTGCTGCTTGGATAGCAGATTTCCACACTATTTTTTCTAGGCGTTGTACTTGTGCTCTGATACATGAGAAATACAGCGCCTAGTAGATACAGTGTGGAAAATGGCTACAAAATAGTGCTAAAAAATTGAATCTCATAAATGTACAACGATGCTGAATAACAAGATGTCGATCGTAGCGCCATCGTAGTGATTTAAAAACGATAGTCATTCTAAAAGAGACTCTTTAACCTATTTCACGTCATTCCTTAACTAAATTAGCTTATAACAGACCAAAATATCTTATATTTATAGTTTCCGATATTTAACATTCTATAATTTTTGAAAACACAGTGTTTATATTGAAAAGAGTTATGAGATGGCGCTCGTATCAGCATATTGCCGCTGAGCATTGTTGGAGATTTATGGGATACAAGTTTTTAGCACTTTTTAAAGCATTATAGGAATAGCCGTTTTCCACACTGTATCTTCTAGGCGCTGTAATGAGAAACTTTAAAGGTTGATTTTCAACTTCTCGACACCGACTTCCAATATCGGTTTGTGTCTTTGTGGGCCTTCCGGTTTGGGGGATGACATAATGGCCGGGATCCTCATAGATTTTTCGCTCTTAGCGAAACGAGATCAACCAATCAGAAGGCTGCATTTTTGAAAACAGCGAAAAGTTCTCAAAACAGCAGGTTTCTGATTGGTCAACCTCGTTTCACTACCAGCGAAAAATCTATCTGGATCTCGGCCCTTGTCCAGCTAAGTTTTCGCACTTTGAAAGATCTCGTATCTCTGTAAGAGTAACAGTATGAAAGATGAGTGCATATATATGGGCGACTGCTTCAAAAAGGATTTGAATTTTAAAGTTTTTATTTTTTTTTTAAATGTTCTAATCATCAGATTTTGATGAAATTGGAATGGGACCAAATGGGTGACTTACACTTTAAAACAAAAAAAAAAATTATCAAAATCGGTTCATATTTAAGAAAGTTATGCGTGAACATGGACAAAACATACATACAGGTCGAATTGATAACCTCCTTCTTTTTGAAGTCGGTTAAAAATACTGTAAATGTTGGCGATTTGGACCAAATTTCCGGACTTACAGCGAGAGAAAGGAAAATTCCTGTCGTCACGTGACAAAAATAGCTTATAAATCTATAAGTAATTTACTTATCAAAATATGGGAAAAGCAATTCGATTCCAAATCACTTGAATACTCAGGACTGCCGATTTTTTGACTTTACGATTAAAAATGAGTCAGAAATTGTCGCGTTTGTTGAGCACGAAATTTGAGAACCGACTTAATTGAAGCATAAAAACTAAAACTTTACCAGTTTTTTAAAAAGTTCTCTCTTCAATAAAATTAATCTGTTTATTCCCCTATTTTGAATTTTGCTTATTGAATATATTGAAATAGTTAGAGTTATATAATCTTACATCAATCACTTTTATTTAAAAATTACTTTCCATAATATTCCTTAACTGGTTCTTATTTAGGCTGCATACACATCATTGTTGTGAGATTTTCTAGAATATTCTATTTTCAACACGTTGATTTTCTAGAAGAAATTATATTACTCTTGATTTGTAATTATATTTTCCCAATATTTTACACTGTTAAAAATTTTGTGCTGGTTTGGACCAACTTTTGGTGGTGTAGTAGCTGCAACCACAAGATGGTGAAACTTCGTTCTAACATTTGGAGCTCCTGTTGAATCATAGCTCCAAACGGTGAAGCACGATCTCTCACCTTATGGTTGCAGCTACTGCAACACCAAAAATTGGTTCAAATCAGCACAAATTTTTTAACAGTGTACAAGTTTTTTATTTTCATAGTGACATCCGATATGATTTGACTATATCTCGATCGGAATGGCCAAACAAGAGACATCACTTTTTCGTCTTAAAACGATGGAACGATACTCGAGAAAAGTTTGGTTCAATGGCTTCTGAGGGAAATTACAGTGGAAATGGAGAAGGGAATGTAAGTCTGCCAGTCGACCTCGTTCATTTAAGGTAAAATGTGTTTAGATTGATTATTAAAACATGTATATATATATATATGTCTTTCAGATTTAAAGATCCTCATATTACGCGAAAAAATCTATCTAAAGAATTAATCGCAATGAAAATGTTGTATTTTCTTAGATTCTATTTAATCTTGATAAATATTAACAACAGTGGCAGGCGATCAGTTGAAGTAGTGTAAAAATTGCTTGCCCATATCTACAACCTCCCATTTTTCTAAAAAATTAAATTAAACTTGAAATTTTATTTAATAAAATAAATTAATAAACACATGGGTACATATAAGAAATTTTTCATTAAATATTTTTTTTCTGCTTCAAATTATATTTTAATGAATTGAAAAATACCTGAAGGTTGAGCAATGTTCACATTGCTTCTATTGACCGCACGTCGTCGATGATTAACAACAAAATTTACCTGATTCACTTTTGTTTTTTATCATTGAATTATTAATTAATATTAGAAAAAAGCAACTTTTATAGCAGGTAAATTATTTTATCCAGCAATTTTTAAGAAAAAAAATTCAAGTTTACATTTCTGCAGAAATATATTTTAAAACTGGGAATAATGAAAAAATACTGTGAACGTTCTTCTTTTCTAGAATTTGGACAAGTCACAATGATATTATGAAAGTCATTGTTCGCTGTTTTATTCTTTACTGACAACTAACGTTGTCAGGTCCAGTGTTACAAAAAGTGGGACAGTATGACGAAAAAACGGGACACTGGCTTCTAAATTGGGACTTAAAAATACAGTAGAGTGCCGATTTTCGGAACTCTAATTATGCGAAATGCCTATTTCTTTCAAAAAAAAAATTTTAATCGAACTTCCAGTTATCCGAACAGCCTATTTCTCCCAAATTTATTTTTAACCGAACTCTCAATTATCCATTGGATTGGAATAAAATTTTAAATAAAGAAAAAACTGATAGTGGATCAGAAAATGAGGGATGTAAAACAATAAAGGAGATGGGAAGAATCAATCATAAGCTATGAAGAAAATGAAATTAACGAGTGGTTAAGTAACATGACCCTGAATAACAGATTTTAAATGATGATGAGATTGTGCATGAGATTCATGATGAAAAGAAATTGAAGAAAATAAAAATGAATGCTTTGAAAATAACCCAGGTCCATCACATAACGAAGCCTTTGAATGTTTGGAAACAGCTATGAAATGGCTCGAACGGCAGAAGAACGTTGATCCTATTCAATTAACGTATTTCAGAAGAATTTGAGATATGGCAGCATTGAAAATAATGTCTTCGTTAAAGCAAGCAATCAAAAGGTTTTTTGCTTAGATTATAATCGCAGGCGTTCAGAAAATGATAAAAAGAGAAAAAAAAATTATAAAAATGTAAAAAAAAAAAAAATTATAAAGACAAACATTTTTAAAGATGATAGCACTAACTGGTGATGCCAGTTCTAAGCTTAGATAACGTGTGACAGTTTTAGTATAGTCAGAAACAAACCTTAAATTGTCTGTCCATTTATCCGAACTTTTGCATATCGGAACTAGGGTCGGTCCCGACTTGTTCGGATAATCTACGCTCTACTGTACCTTAAACCCTATGAAAACGGAACAACTGTCTATGGAGGAATTCTGCATTGATTAAACATAAAAATTTCACCGTCTCTACGACAGGAATATCATACAATTAGACGAAAGCGAAAAAAGATAATTTTTCTCATGTCACTTATGATTCTGTCTTAGCAGGTTTTATTACACAAAAAAGAGCCACAGCAATCTTATACAGTAAAATCAGTGAAAGCGAAATCGCTAGGAACGGCTACAAAATTCCAATTTACCGTAAAGTACAGAAATTAAGCCCCTCCCTCCCCTTAGCAGACAGGCAATTTTAATGATTTTAAGGGGGCTTATAATTGGAACTTTTATGAACAGAATAGGAAAATTGGGAGAGTGGGGGGGGGGGGGGACTATACTTGGAATGTATGAAATTTCACAGAATTTTTACAATTTTCAAAATAAAATCTGATCAAATTAAGATTTTTTTGGTTTTAAAATTCCATTCACATAGAAGCTAAGTAGTTCCATTAATGAAACAAACTTACATAAAATTATTAAATTAGATATCAAAGAAGTATGAAGAAAAATTATAAAACTTAAACTCAATATAAATATCTATTAAATCTTAGTGCAAGAAAAAAATCAATAGTATGATCAGTCATCAAGAAAAAAATTAATAGTATCCTTCAAAAGGAACTTCCTTTCAAACGTCTGGTAGCGCTCATAGCGAAATATGTCATTCTATGATACAATGATATGTAAAAAGATTAGATAAAAATAAATTGCATAAGATATGTTCATTTTGGAGATATGGAAACAAAAAACTGAAGGAATTTCCAGAAAAAAAAAACAGGAGGATTGAAAACGTCAGAAAATATAACTTGAAGGGTAGGGCTTATAAATGGCTCATTTACAAAAAAGGAAAAATTCCCATATATGAGGAGGGGCGGTTTATATTCGGAGAGGGGCTTATTTTCGGTACTTTACAGATAATTGTATAGTATTCCTATCGTAGGGACAATGAAATTTTTACTTTTAAAACAGATTCCGTTGTAAATATGTTCCGTTTACACAGGATTCACTGAACAAAGTACAGTAAAACTTGCAAAAACAAAATCGCTAACAAACACAAAAAATAGGTTTCCGCCCAAGCAAGTAAAATATAAGATGTTTCTTTGGAAGAGCCTGTAAAAATTTTCCGTTATAGACTGGTTCCGTTGTTGACACATTCAAGAAGTTATTTTCATCGGAAAACTACGGAAATTGTACAGGCAATCAAGAAATCTTATTTATTTATTTTTACAATGTAGGGGAGGTAGGAGAGATATGATACAGTTTTTTTTTTTAAATAATGTTTTTTAACCCTTAGAAAGCTTTTTTTGAAACAAATTTTTCGTGTTTTCCTATAAAGTGACTGTACTGTAGATCGATGAAAAGGTTAGGATGATTTTGTTTATTGCGTCGGTGATTCATGAAGTAGCATTATATTTACTTTCCATTATAGATAAGGTTGCGTGGCCAGTTCTTCAGATGAAATAGGTAATCCAGACGTTGTAAATAAGATTTTTTATTCTTTACCAGGTTCATACAAATCGAGATTCCCGACTATCAATAGCCGGTGCTGGAGAAGCGACCCTCTACATTTAATCTTTTACAGAATCAAGATCAAGACAAGAGTGATGTAATTACAATTCTGAGAGAGCTGAGTTATTGGCGAGCAGCAATTTACAAAAACCATCAAACCAGTAGATATCTGGCGAGAATTAAGTTGAGATGAGACACGTGTTAATTTCCGTTAATGGATTGTCAATGAGGATGACTACATTGTTATGTAAAAAAAAAAAAAAAAAAAAAATGCAAACAATTCAATTTATGTCATATAATTTTTTATGGTAAATCTTGAAATATTTTAGTAAAATTTAAAAAGAATTGACATTGACATATGTTTGTTTCAGAAATGTTTATTACAAAAAATTTAAACAATCCTATTAACACACTTTTTAGAAAATAAGTAATGAAAAAAACCCTAGAGATCTTGCTGCAAGGAAAAAATGAAGTGAACATTGCTGATTTGCAAACAATTTAATATAAATTTAGCAAAGTTGGGTGGATTTAATGTTTTTCAATTTGTTCTTCGTCAATTATAGAAACATCTTCCATTTCAGGCCATTTAAACTTTTTTTCCCTCCACACGACGAGCAAAGTGAACTAAACCTTCCATCATCGCACTGCTTTTCTATGTAACCTACATAATGGAAAATAGTCTTTTTAGTAGAAAAGGCCTCGATAATCTATGAATTAGCACTAATTGGATTATATAAATCAGCATCATCATTATCAGAAGTATCTGATAAAAATTCTACTTCACTGCTTGAAAATTAAATTTTTTTCTTAACATTTTTGATGTAGATAGCCTTTTTTTGCTCCAATATTTTTTGTCTTTTATCTCTAACTTTAACCCTCTGTCTACCAGAAGGGTCCAATGGACCCGACATGTACATTCAAAATATTTATTCAAACCAGAAATTTCTTCAAAACAAACTAAATGTATAAATTAGACAATAATAAGTTAAATAAACAAATTAAATAGTTTTAAGTAAAAATTCTGGTGTAGAATGTTTTTATAAAACTTGAGTAAAATTTCCGGTAGTTCTAGGGTTAAGTTATTAATCAAGCTTTTTTTTACAGGTGTATCTATCAATATTAAAGATTTTACTTTATGTTTTCCACCCTTTGTGGTTGAAGCTATTTTCTTGGGATAAGGTTTAATGTCCCCGGGAGACTTGTAAATTTGGTATGACGGTTCTATATTTTCATCTGCAGATTTTTAAACTGCCGTGTCAGTAGATAACTGATTCATATTTTACACACTGGTTTCGTGGAGATGATCATAAGAAGGTGTTGAGGGTAAAAAAAATAGGTATCGTCGACACAATTAAGATCAAAAGGATAAATTCCGGTCTTTTTAAATCCAGATAAAATAAAATATTTGTTTGAGTAAATGATTTCGGAAAAGTTTTACCAATTAATTCTTTTAACCAGTTTCATAGCTCTTGCTGTAAAACAATAATGAATATTACAGTCCTATATTAGTTTTCAACTTAAAAAAAAAACTATTAAATTTCAAATATACAATTGTATCATTTCTCCCTATCATGCCTTATTGGATTTTCAACTGCTTTGTATAAATGCGGTTGAAAAATAGCAATCTACTTTCTAGTAAAACTAACCCTAACAATGTGCTTTATATTTTTAAAAAATTACACGATTTTATCTTCACAATAATAAGAGTTATGAAAGAAAATCAGTATTTGAAAAAATTTACATTGACATTCCAAAAATCTTCAAAATTAAAAGAAAAGAAAAGTTGTCAGTTCTTCACTGCTAAGTCCAGCTAATGATGGCTTTTCAAATAAAGTAAGCCTGTAGATATGTTAGAATGGATGTTAATGCCATTTGTTGAGATAAATTGTCAATGTATCAATTCTCCCTATGTATCAAACCTCCCCTACCTGTTCATCTTTGTATGAGGACCCTGTACTTTTGACTGAATAAATGGATTGCCACTTTGGTTTCCAATTCAAAAATTGTTTGTTTTGGCATATATTTCACCCTTTACAGCTCTGAGCATCACACAGTGGGACATAATGGTCTAATTACGCGTCAAATTACGCGATAATTACGCGATGCGTCAAATTACGCATTTTTTTTTTTTTAAAGAATACTCAAAAAACTAGATGAATGTGTTCTATACATTTCGGTGTCCGCACTTCTCAGTTTATGAGAAATCGGTGTACGGGACAAAAATACAACATTTACTTTCAATAAGCCTGTCCATTTTATAGAATTTTGCATAATTTTGAGGTTTTGCCAAATTGTTTGGTTGAACGGGCAGTTGATATTTCCCTATAAAAAATGATCAGTTTATTATTATTATTCACTTTCACTTTTGGAACTGGTTCCAAAAGTGAAAGTGTCGTCATAAAAAAAAACTGCAACCAAAATCGGACAAGGAAAAAAAAAAGCTAATGTAGAGATCGACCTCAGCTATCCAATGCAAAAAAAAAATAATTATTTAAAAATATCGGAAGGCAAACGAGATATTTGAAAAGAGCCATCAATATGTTTAACATTCGCTCGAGTGTCTTAGCGTGATTCAACGAGAGCCTTAACTATACGCATGCGCAGACCTACCCACTTCGGTGTTAAAATTTAGATTTGTGTTTTAATATAAATGAATAAAATACCTGCTCTCCTAAGCAGCATATGATAGATACTTATTTACCAAAGAAGCATGTTATCGTCAAAATGAGTAAATCATAAGAATCTTCTGCTTTGGATTGCAACAGAAAAGCACCAAAAAGCGATCTTTTCTTATGCTCAGATCAGCCGAAATCGGTTTGCTTCAGGTTTGCTTTTTAATATAGAATTTTTTCCCATTACAAAATTAAGAATCCTTTCATTATCAAAATTATCATAATTTTTTACTGTCGTGTTTTGGTGCAGTGCTAGTCTAAATTTTATAACTAGGTGTGACTCTTTGTGATAAAAAAATAATAATAATTTACACATTTATAACGTTGCTTATTTCACCTGCTTTATGTTTTTTACTTTTCACAGTGTTATAAGCAGCTGCATTCTTGTTGACATCGTTTACATTAGTATTTAAGTCTTGCCGTGAGCGAGCCTCGATTATGGAAATTTAGCACAAAACTGTATTCGAAGATTCTTTTTTCTATATTTTTATCAAATGTAGAAAATCTAAATTAATTGCGATATCTTTTTTTTTTCTTTTTTCAATATTTTCGTCGTATTCATACTATATTTTACAAGTTTTTCAGAAAATGTAGAAAAGAAAAATTGCTTTTTTAACTTGTTCAGTATTTTATTCACCCATCCATGCATGGGTCTTTGGCATCATTATTTTATATTTTCAAACTTTTGCTTTCATTTCATAGTTTTCATTTAATACGTTATATTTAATGCTAAATTAGCTTGATACAAAGATAATGATGTTCAAACTTTTCCATGTATTTAATAGTTTTAATTTAAAACGGCTATATATGACTTAATTGATATTTTTTGTCTTTTGCATAATAGCAAACCATTACTGATTCTATTAGTTATAATTCTGGTCAGCATTACTTCCATTGAAGTACTAAAACTGATTAAATACTGGCTTTATATTAAACATAGTTGCAATAAGGCGACACTTTTACAAAAATATTGATTTTATAACGGAAACATTTCCAAAATTTTGGTTTTCCATTGTGTTTCATTGTTCCGAATTTTCGTAAAACTCTAATATTGCCAAAAATTTGGATTTACACTGAAAATATCCTGATTTTAATAAATGTGAAACTAATACAGAGACAAACCCCTCTCTCCCCATTTCGCATGTTTTAGTTTACGATTCTATTTCCAGTTCTAAATAAATTTGATATACATAACTAAATAAGTTTGATTTAAGTTATTCTAAATAAAGTTTGATGTACATAAAACTACCATATTCTTTAAAATTTAATTTAATTGCATCATTTCATTTACCTCAGGGTTCGTACGGGTACCGTTATTTTCAAGGCAAAGTATCAGTATTTTTTTTTTTTTTATAGAAAAATAACTCTAGTTTAAGCGGCCGAAATTTCGACTTATTTAAGAAGAGACTTTCCATAAGAAAATACTGGTATCGAAGAATTTTTTAGGCGGGAATTTCAAGGACCCGTACGAACCCTGTACCCACGTATCATAGTAATTTTAAACATTTGTTGTTCTTTACCTTTTTTAGGTCAAACTTTATGCGGGTTCATGTGTTCATACAAGAAATGAATTATCTTTCAGTGAAAGATGTTCCAGCCTATTCAGTACGTAGAAGGATGTTTTTTAAGTCTATTACCATAAAATATAATAAATGCGTTGTTATTGATGAGGAATATAAAAGTGGTGTTTTATTAATGGAAAATTGTTATATATTGAAGATAGTAAAGTCTAATATTTTTCATTATTCATTATTAATTACACTGATATCTAAAAGTATCGCATATTTCAAGAAATAATTGTCTTCTCAAAAGTTTTTGTTGTAAAACGTGAAAAATTTATAAAAATGATAAAAAAAACAAGGTATGCAAACGAGAGGTATGATTTTTTTTTTTAAACCAATCAAATCAGTCGTTTCAGAGAATTGGACGACAAAAGCATGAATTGCAAAATAGTTGGATTATGAGAATGCATGACTCTTTTACAATTTGTTGTTGTTTCTAGTGGTGATTTCGATCATTTTTGTTGATGATAAGTTAATTACGTACCAAATAGATGAATTTACGCATGGTCGTGTTACCGGTATGATTCAGTTTGCCCTGTGTCAGGCCGATGTTGCGGAAGCTTTTGGTATCGACCACTCTACGATTTCGAGACTGTGGCAACGCTGCATTTCAACGGGAAAAGCTTTTAGAAGTCCTGTAGAAAGTCATTCGTGTATAAAAGTATCATCAGATGACCGATTTGTAGCATTAACGACTCGGCGCAAGTGAACAATGCCAGTAACAGCGATAACAATATAATTAAATACCGTTGGTGGGCCACTTGTTTCGCGACAAACTGTATACAGACGACTTAATCAGCATATGGTTTTTAAGCCAGACGTCGAACAATATGTGTTCTACTTACCTCTCATCACAGGCGTGGTTGGTATCAATGGTCCATTGATCATAATTCCGCCCCATAGATATATGCCACCTCTCCTGTGTTGGTGCAATTCACGTATAAATGTTGGATTATATTGCTAGCCAGGTTCTCTCTATATAACACGTCGACTGTCACTCTGTAAACTAAATCAGGATCCGTCAGAGAACATTAAATTGCTCCACTGGTCGGCACATGCTACATGCTCTCTGCACCATTAATACCGATCACGCCTGTGATAAGAGGTAAGTAGGACACATATTGTCGGACGTCTGGCATAAAGACCATGTTAACTAAGTCGCCTACAGTTTGTAGCGAAACTATAGTGGCCCACTAGCGGCATTTAACCCTACTGCAATCGCCCTTGCTAGCATTGCTCGGTTGCGCCGGGACATTAATGCCACAAATACGTCATCTGATGGTGTTGTTACACGCAGACGACTTTTTACAGGACTTTTACTAGCATTTCCTGCTGAAATGTAGCGTTGCCACAGTCGCAAAACCTTAGATTGGTCGATACTAAAAGCTTTGACAACATCGGCCTGGCACCAGCCAGACTCCACAATACCGATAACACGACCACGCGTAAATTCATTAATTTGGTGTGTAATTAAATTATCATCAACAAAAATGATCGAAATCCCAGCTAGAAACAACAACAAATGAAAAGAGTCATCCAATAATCCAACTACTTTGCAATTCATGCTTTTCTCGTCCAATCGTCTGAAAAGGCTGATTTGATTAGTTAAAAATCATAATTATTCCTAGTTTTCAGACCTTTTTTAAAATTATGTATATGAATTTTCAACATTTTCCAATAACAACGTTTTGAGAAAACAATTATTTATATGCAATATGTATGCAATACTTTTGGACATCAGTGACAATAAAATAAATATGGCAGAGCCAAGGCATGATGCTGCTTTAGAAGGCAAACTTTTTTTACTCTGTCCGATAAAAAACATTGATCGGCGAACAACTTTTTTGAGCAGTGCTGTGTTTAGTTACATTTACACAAGATATCCCAAAAAGGTTCAAGGGCACTTTAATTTTTCACCCGCTAAGTAGGCAAAGAAAATTGCGTAAGCGTTCAAACAAAAGTAGAAGATAAGATTATGTTTATGTATGCTAAAGTCCTCAAATTAACTTTTAAAAATTACTCTTTTTAAAATTTTATACGACATTTGACAAACTCCATTCGTTAGAATTTTTTTCTTGTACTCCAAAAAGAGCATTATAAAAAAACTGCATACCTGTATCTTTAAAATGAATTCAATGTAGATAAAGGAGAAAATGTTTATACCACTTTTTAATACTGTTTAGATTTATGTTTCATATGTTAAATATGGATCATATGCAAATTGACGAGGACATTCTTTAGATCAAAGTTATGTTAACAAATGGACATAAATTGCATTGCAAATAGATACATCTAAATAAAGTATTAACCCTAGATCTACCGGGAATTTTATTCAAGTTTTAATAAAACGTTCTACACCAGAATTTTTATTTAAAACTATTTAACTTATTTATTTACCTTATTTTTGTCTGGTTTATATACTTAGTTTATTTTAAAGAAATTTCTGGTTTGAATGAATATTTTGTATGTACCTGTCGGGTCCAATGGACCCGTCTGGTAGACGGAGGGTTAAATAGGCAGAGATAATGTAAAGGGACAGATGTTGTTTTAAAAACTAGAAACATAAGTAAAAGAAACGCAAATCACAAAGCACTTTCTAATTGTATTTATTCTCTCATCTCTAATACATACTTGAGCTGTTATAATAATGCTTCTGTCAATATTTCGGAATTCTTAGGCACTAATATTGTTGCAAGCATCTATTATCTCTTGTTTAACACCTTAACCTACAACTATGTGTGATACACGTGGTCTTGTATTCGGGCCAAAACTGATTATCACGGGCTTGCCCCGTAGTACATCGGTCGGGCCAAATGTAAATATTACGGGCCTGGTCCCTGGTACAATGATCGAACCAAATGTAAATATCACCGGCATGGCCCGTGGTGCGACAGTAAAGGCTAACGGGATTACTAATAAATGTTTTGTGGTATATCTACCACAATTAATACATCAGGTTGTAATTACTTATAAAATATTCCACAAAATTAAGCCAGTTGTGTTTTGCACATGTATTTACATCACGTAAGTCATGCGCGTTTGGTACAACTTAGGACCAATTTGCCGAGCCGTGGAATGGCTCAAAGGCTGCGCGATCTTCTTTACGTTTTGGAATCAGACTGTTGAAACTTAAATCGCAGGTTAAGGGGTTAATGACAATTGCATATGTAATAATCGTCCGTTTTTCTTTTTTCTGACAATTTCCCACAGATTTACATTTTTAATTTGATCTAGAGCCTCCATCCACAATGTTCCCTTTTTAATAAGCATAACCCATTCAATTTTAAAGATATAAATAAGCAGTTTTTTGTAACGATCTTGTTTCGACAAAAGGAATTTTTTTTTCTAATCGGTCAATTTCGTCTAGTGTGTCAAATATAGTAGGGTAGTCGTATACAAATTTTAAAACTACTACATTTTGAAAATTATGGACAAGATTATTTCATTAAAATAATCTTATTTCCTAACTTTTTTAAACACTTTTTGAATTTACATTGCCTATTAATCTTCAACAGGTAAAAAATTAAAGCGCGTCTCAATCATTTTGAGATACCCTACAGTTTACCCAGCATCGTTTAAAGTGCATTAGTCAATTAGAAATTGAATATTTTAAAACGTTAAATGAATTACAAAATCATAGTCCTTCGAAAAGAACATTTTAAATGATTTTGTTCTTATGTTGTTTCATAATTTTGATCGCACAACATTTTGAAATTAACTTTAAATGTAAATTAAAATATTCATTTTTCCTGTACACATCGGGTAATTGGTGGACAACTAAAAATTAAGAGATGTCATGTTTTGGCATTTTCTGAGTATTATTTTTACAAAGTTGTTTAAAAATGCACAGTGTCTCTTAGAAGTATAACAAAATAAATAAGAAAATTTGGGTTTTTTTTTTAAACCCTTTAACTGTTGTACTCCTCTCTCATACGGGGAAAAAAATCGATTAATTTCCACAGTGTGAGAGCTTTCCTCCTTTTACAAGGAGCAAAATCGTAAATTTAATCAAGCAGTAACTATTTCAACTAAGGATTGACCGAAACAGGTTTTTAAAACCGAAACAGAATTTCGGTAATCTTCCTATTTTCGACCGAAAACGAAAACGAAAAAGAAAATGTCCAATTGTTTTAAATGTAATTAATACATATAAAAATATACATAATTATTAATTTATTATACCTGTTTATTAAATATACATAATTATTAATACTTAGTTAGCTTTGTGTGCCTCTGACCAAAAACTTTTTATTTTCATGTAAAATAAAATGAAATTAATTCATCGACGACACAGAATGATTTAAAAATTAATCGAATTTCATCTAATTAAAAAATGTTTTAGGTATACATACCCCGATTTATCTTTTATAATGATTTTTGTAAATGATCATCTGTTGTACCAGAACTTTCTCAAAGGGCATTCGAAACACTTCTGCGGTTTCAAACTAAAATTTTTCTAATACTGTTAAGTCTGCAGCTTTTAATGAGCACCTGAAATGCGTTTTCAAAGTTGACTCATATATGCATTACTTGCTTTATAATTTGCACTCACGTCTTGAGTCGTTCATGACTTATAATTATAAACAGTGAAGTTCATTGCAATAAATAAAGAGCGTCTCATTTGAGCAGATACAGGAGTAATGTTGAAAATTTCCGAAGGAAGGAACGAGATTTTTGGAATACAGATAGTTTCGGTCCGGCCGAATTATCGGCAACATTTTCACCGAAAACGAATTTTTGGCAAAACTCAGATATTTGGTCGAAAACGAAAACGAAACCAAATTTTCGGTCGATATCTAAATTTTAGCACATTTAAAAACAATTCTTTCGAGTAGATTCCTAGAATTAAAAGTTTTATGCATACCATGCAATAAAATATGTCGGCACCCGCGGAAGACTAACTGATTTAAAAAATAATAATAACAATTACAAATTTAAAATAAACATTAATAAAATGATATCATTTTTTCATCATTCAAGTTACAAATAATTAGAAAGAAAGAAGAAAAATAAAAGGAAATAAAATAAGAAAGGAAGAAAAAGGGAAAACCTTCGGTAAAGAACAAACATCGCATAGAAACTAAAATTATGTTAGAAAAAAATAGCCTAAAATATTAAATATACTATCTTGATTTATGTCACTTTGTTTTGCTTTTGCGTGGATCAAATATTGTCATTCTCTATTAATATATATGCGTGTGTCTACATATATGTATATATATTGCAACTTTATCTCTTCACGCTTTATTTTTATTTTTTCAGACGTCTCAGTTATTTGCCGATCTAGGTGGTTGTCTAGGACTGTACATTGGAGTATCTTTAATAACAATTTTAGAAGTTTTTGAACTGTTCAAAAGTATCGTCTTCATCATCCGAAGTAAATTTCAGTCGAAGTTTAAATGTCAGAATGACAAAGAAAGTGGAATTGTGGAACTTCGTTGGGTTTCCACTCCCCCCATCCGCCCTTTCCCGGTCCTATACAGAAGAAATAAGAATTCTAAGGCATGTTGCCCTGGAATATCCATTCCTCAGACAAGTTCAAATAGGTATTGTTATAACTATTTATTTTATTTTATTAATTTACTGTCTGTTACCAGTTTCGTATAGGTTATTATTATTATTACTTATTTTAATCAGAATATACAGGGTTATCAACTGGTTCATGAATGATTAAAATCTAGTTCTGTTTAAGTTTCTTCTTCTTTCTCCCTTCTCGCAGGCCCGTGCCTAGGAGACTTTTTAAAATCTAACAATCTTTCTCTGTCCTGAAAATATAAAAATAAAAATAAAAATAGTTGAATCAATTTCAGGTTGACGGAGGAAGCGATACATGTATAGCTTAAAAATGTCTAGGACATGAAATTATTAATAATAATAATTCTTAATAATGGAAAAATGACATCCTTAATGGGAGTATATGCCGTACAGTTTCAAATGTATCTAAATTCATCAAATTGCAAGAACCTACTTCGGTACATAGTTTTCGGAACATCTAAATGTGGTACTTTAACCTGTGAATAGAAACTGGGCAATAAAAATTATCGCAAAACTCAGCTTGTTAACTTAGCTGGTAGGCTAGATCTGGAGAGAAACAAATAGCATTGTTGACGCTTAGTTATTTTGTGCTTGAGCAAAGACTTAAACACGCAGTCATATCTTTTCTCTCACTCCATTCTAGCATATCAATTCAACTTATTTGGCGGTATTATTAAAACTAAGGGATCCAATCAACGCCCCATATATGAATATAGGGGGTGCTTCCTGACTTCCTGGGTTACAGAATATATGTGAAAACCTTTTTAAAATAAAAACTAATAGCTTTTTCACGTTTAATGTATGGGTATACGCAAATACGCCAAAATGATGAAACGGAAGCACATTTTATTTTTTTTTTTCAACAGAAAAACCTAATATTTTTTTAACATATAGTTTAGACAAGGGTTTATTATATTTGCTCATAAAATTAAAAAATACATATATATATATATATTTAACCTATGGAATATCATTCCCTCACGTGAAATCATTACCATCGAAAAATATAAAAAACTAGTGTAAATGCCCGTCCTAGGACGGTGGGTAAAAAATGTGTTTTTCACTTAAAATTTGAAAAAAAACTGATAAAAATAATTGACAATATGGAAGCGTTTAGATGAGCAAAGTTCGGCTAGTTTATGTTCTAATAAACACACTATTAGCATTTAAAATACTTCTGGGAAAACCAGGATATCCGGTTATTATATCATAACGAAATTAAGATTTCTTAATAGAACAAAAATTTAACAAATATGCAATAAAACTGCGTAGTTAAAAAAAAAAGTTTGTTGTGCTGCAACTATTGAAATAATACTAATAATTAATATATTTTTTAAATAACACTTTGAAATTGTATTTTTATCGTTCTCCCCCCCCCCCCCCCTACCTCTTTTTTTTTTAAGAAATAAAAGCCTCAGTGTGTTTTAAATCTGCCAATAAAACTTGTAAGCAAAAGACGAAAGCTATTTTTGTTCAAGGATAAATTTTATAAATGCCTTTTAGTGTTTCGTAACCTTAATTTTTTTATATATCTATGTAGTTTTTTAATTTTTGTAGTACAAAGAAGAATCAAACTTAGTTAATGCCTATTTTTAATAACTGTACAAAATGTTTTTTGCTCGAAAAAGATGTTACATTAAAAAATATTCAGACTAAAATTAGCCGCTCCCTTTTCAACTTATTTAAGTCAATTTCACTAAATGAGTTTAAATGTATGCCTCTTCAAACTTTAGTTTTATCAGTCATATAAATGTTTATTTATTCTTATTATTTAAGTATTTTTAGTAATGTTTAATTTAATATTTTTTTTATCAATGTAATTTTGTTATTTTATACAATATTTATTTATACAACTAATTATTATAAAATTAAAGGCTTTTATGTGTATTTACCCAATATTTTGCAAATAACACATAAACTATATAAAATGTTTACAGAATGGAAAATTCATATGTTAGCTTTATAGCTTATAATTTTAGTATGAATAGATCTCTTCACAATCAGATTTCCTTTTTTATTTAAATATAACTAATAGTCTAAATGAAAAATATAAATAAAAATAATAGTCTAAATGAAAAATATAAATAAAAATAACAGTCTAAATGCAAAATATATAAATAAATAACTTTTTATGCTAAAATAAATATTTAAAATAATATTCATGGTTATTTATATAAATTTCCTGCATTCACATTAAATTATTTTAAAATACACGTAAGACATTCTGCTGATAGTGTAACTCCCCCCCCCCTCCCCCGCCCTGATCGTTTGTTTTGCTATCAGAAATCAATAAACATTTCGAAGGCGATCATCTTCTTAATTTTGCTTACACTCATCTGACTGACTATCAATTATTCTTAAGTATAACACAACTAATTATTTTAGTAAATAAATAAATAACAAACAATTCTAGGAATATTGAGCTAAACTTTAGACAGACATATATTAAAGTCACTACAATTAAAAACAGGCATTAACTGTTTTTTCTTCTTTGTATTACAACTCTTTTAAACTACATACATATCTGAAAAATTAAGATTTTTGGGAAACAGTGAAAAACGTTCATAAAACTTACCTGTGAATAAAAATAGCATATGCAGTTTTTTTATGAATTTAATGTTGGTAAATTGTGCTTACCGTTTTACTGTATCAAACGGAAATAATCGTATAAGGAAAGACCATGTTTACAAACAAACACTTCCGTCAACCAATCTACCACTACATTTTATGATGATGATGACAATAATGAATGAACAGGTTTTCTCATTGACTAACAGTAATTCGACCAACAGTGACGTCAGCTGCCCTTTCCTTATTCTTCCAAGGAATGCCACATATATGAATATAGGTGGATATAGATTCCACATATATGAATATAGGGGGTGCTTCCTGACTTCCTGGGTTACAGAATATAGGTAAAAACCTTTTTAAAATAAAAACTCTAATAGCTTTTTCACGTTTAATGTATGGGTATACGCAAATACGCCAAAATGATGAAACGGAAGCATATTTTATTTTTTTCAACAGAAAACCTAATATTTCTTAAACATATAGTTTAGACAAGGTTTTATTATATTAGCTCATAAAATTTAAAAAATACATATATATATATATTAAACCTATGGAATATCATTCCCTCACGTGAAATCATTACCACCGAAAAATATAAAAAATGCCATTTACTGAAATACTTATACTTTTTTGTCTGACTTTTGTCTTTTAATATGAACATACAAAATATTATTTCTATGTACTGAAACACTTTTTTGGTCTTTACATGCAACTTTTATTTGGCAAAAAAGTTTGCAACTCATATTTCAGATTATGCCGTCACTCATTAGTAACACGGGATGTTTCCGATAGGTGGCATTACTGTAGATTGAAACATTGCACATGTACTGAGCACATGTCCTAAACTGTCTGTAAAACAATTTTTATCTATCCTAGAGGGAGTGTAAGGACGGATCCAGCCCTCCATTTAGTAGAGGGGGGGGGGGGATTTTTTTTTTTTTGTGTGTGTGTGTGTGTGGGGGGGGTGATCACATCTCTTAAAAGACAATTTTTAAATGGATGGCTGTTCCCATACCCAAAATGGCCACTTTTCTTACACTTTTGGGAAGTCATTTTCATTCGTAAATACAAAAAAATTGCATTAATATTCGTAAAAATATAAAATTTTCACACTTTGTTCAGATACCAAGAAATCGAAGAATTTCCTAATTTCTTATAAAGGCAAAGAATCATTCAGAAATTCAGCATTTTAAGCCAATTTTTAGGACTGAACAGTTACAAAAATGACGTCATGAGGAAGAAATTGCCTGTCGCGGTCTGAAATGCAGTTTTAAACCCCACATTTTACGAGATTTCCCGAAAGATTCTTTGAATTTATCGAAAAATGGAAAACGCTAATCAATCAAATTTGTTCTGAATAAGTGCCCTTGCAAATGTCTGGCATTTGAAATTAAAAATGACTTCATGGATGTTTCAGAAAGTACCTACTTTGGATTTAAGTAGAGCTTCAGAAAGATTCTCATTGTTGAGCAAGGGGTAAATTTGAAAGAATTTAATATATATTTCATTTTTTAAATGCCCTTTAGAAATTTTCTCCGTTCAGGGAGGGGGGGGGGGTCATGACCCCCGTGTGACCTCCCCCTTCGATCCGCTATTGAGGGAGAGGTACTTAAGGAAGAATTCAATAGGCAGATTGGGCAAGTGTTAAGGGGACTGGTCACTCAGCTTCCGTTTTCCCCTCACTAATGTAAAGTCTATGGGCGTTTGATGCATTCGTCTATTTAAAATATCTCCTCGGGAATTTAATATTTTTCACTTCTATTTTTTGTGTACACTTTCTAAAAGATGTCTCTTTTTTTCTTAGTTAACTAAGAAAAAATGGAGAATTATAAATATTTTGAGAATTCTCAAAATATTTCTAAAGTATAGACTTAATTTTATAGGAAGTGTTAAAACTGTGAGTAAGAACTCACAGTTCGCCCGGTTTAACACATAAAATATTAAATTCAGCATAGATTTTAGAAATATTTTGAAAACTAAGAAAAAAAAGAGACATCCTTTAAGAAGAGTAAACAGAAAAAAGATGTTAAAAATATGAATTCCCCGAGGAGATATTTTAAATATACGAATGCATTAAAAGTCCATAGACTTAACATTACGGAGGAGAATTCCAAAGCTGAGGGACCAGCTCCCTTAAGACAATATTATAAATCACTCATTTAAATTTATAACATTAATTTATTTCCTAAAAATGTATTAATAGGTATTTTAATTTTCCCTGAAGGGACAATTTGAGAATATGTATTTTTTTTTAAATTTAATTCATGAGTAGAAATTTCAGAAGCTAATAATATATATTGTGTCAGTCCCTCACTCGTGCTTATATAAGGGAATGGTTCTATTATTTTAAAAAACTAGTAGAAAACGTATTTTCGTTCTATTTTGTTATTTTTTTTAAAGCAATTAGTGATTGACTTATACTAAACTATTTAAACTATGTTCTCAAATGAATCAAAGTATATTTAGGCCGACTATTAGAAGGAAAAAAAACAGGTTATATTACAGGATATTGAACATTCTGTATGCTAAACTTAAATTTGAGAAGTTAATTGTTCCACAGTGACAGATGTTAATGACAAAATGTGTTGTGATCTGTACAAATTAGACAGTTTGCTAAAAAAAATGTCATAGGGGAGACCGAGCTAGTTGGCTACAGGGGTAAGTAGGCGCAGTCCTTATAAATCGGCTGTTTGTGGATAGATTGCGCACCCAGTCGCAGAGTACCTTTCTTCTTGCTTTTTACAATCCTCATTGTAGTTTTGAAGTGTTACCTACGTACAGTGGACATTTATTACGATTTTTCTGTTTTTTTTTTTGCACTCATAAGTAAATTTTTGTTGCTTCATTCTTTTTCTAATTTCTAATACTTATCTTAATAATTGCGATTTAACTTGCGCAGTTTTTCTTAGTGTATGATTAACTCAGTGGCGTGGCGTGAAAATTTTCGGTGGTCATCGCAATTATTTAAGTTTCTGGTGAAAAATTATTAACTCTAAAATTCAATGGTTGAATGTTCAAAAAAGAAACTTTAAATCTTACCTTCACTTATACACGAACTCCAAATGTTCTGCTAAAACTGGATCGTAGAGTTTTAAAAGTTTATTAAGAGTTTTAAAATATTGCTTGGTCATCGCCGCATCCAGCGATGACCGGACGCCACGCCACTGGATTAACTGTACCTACCCCATTTGTGATTTACTTGGATTATTTATGTTTAAAAGATTAAGTGTCCCTTTTGTGAAGAAATTTATTATGGGGCTAGTAGGCGCATTGCACATGGGGCAAGTTGGCTCGGTGTCTGGTGTGTGCTGAAAGCTTGAAAAACAGCAAACACCGAGAAAAGTGATTGTAATGCAAGATTTTGGGCACGTGAAGTTTGCTCAAACGGAAAAACTCGATTTTTTATTTGTGACAACTGTAACTCTGATGGTGATATCGAGTAGGATAGAAGTTACTCATTGTTAATGTTTTATTCATTATTTTTATGTCTGTATAATTTAGAATTTACATTGAACAGCGATAACGCCTTTGATTAAACCTACTGGTAATAAGGAAATTGATTTCTCTTAACTGCGTGTCTTATTTAAATTTTTATAAAGCGTGTGCCAACTTGCCCCATAGGTATAGGCAACTTGTCCCGTGATGGGGTAGGTTGGCTCACAATTTTCCTTTTACTTTAGGCTTCCGCTAAACATAAACTACAAAAGCTACAAACTCAAAACTCCAGGTATTTATAGACCAATGCTTGTTCTTTGAATTTGTGAGACTAGGTCAACGCTCACAGCTTTAAGTTCTCTCAAGACTTTGGTTGCAGAAAAGCTTACGAAATTCAAGTACTGTTCTGACATTTCATTTGATATTTCGGGGGCCTTCGATGTCCTGGACTGGTTGGTTGCTTCTCGGATTATTGATAACCTGTCCATTTACAGCTATCTAAAGTATACTTTTAAGAGTTATATTTCTAATCGGAAAATCGGTTTTCGTTTTCTGAGGAGCATCCGATGGTTCAGGATATTCGTGGGCTGCCCGCAAGGATCATGCCTCGGCCCTTTGATTTGGACGATAGTGGCTGACGAGATTTTGAAGAACTCACGTAAGGTGCATATGGATTTGATTTCATATCCAGATGACTCTGTTGTTGTTGATGGTGCAGACACAAGATAGTCGCTTGAAGACAAAATGAATAATCATGTGGAAAATTTTAATAATATTTGTAATAATCTGAATCTCGCCATTAATCCCTCAAAGACTGTTGCTATGATGTTTGGCACGAAAACGTTGAAGAAAAGAAGACCAATCTTTAAAATTTTACATAACAGCATTCCTGTTAAAGATACAATGTTATACTTAGGTTTTACTTTGGATAACCTGTTTAATTGTCTCCCTCATTTGGAAGCTGTTAGATCTAAAATAACAGATTTTTCCTGTAACATCAAGAAGTCGAGGATTCGAGACCGGGGTACTCCTCTTCAATATCTTAAATTGTGTTATCAAACAGGTCTTCTGAAACAAATAAGTTATGGCCATGAGGTCTGGCTGGGGGACTTGAAGTATCACGGTATTAAGCATTTATCCTCTTGTCAGCGAGTGGCTTTGTTCTCATTTATTCATGGCTATTGTACAACTTCTACAGATGCGCTTTGTGTATTAGCTGGTGTTCCTCCAATTTTTCTCCAGCTTTCGATCTCAGCCTTAAAATACAATGTGCTGCGTGGCAGAACGTCTATTGAATTGAATGGTTGTCGCATGGATTCGGATAAGCTAGTAAGAATGATACCAACTTTTGATTATCTGTATTTTTATTCTTCTCATAATGTTAATTTTATTCGTCCAATGATGAAATATAATACATTTGCTGGTCAGCCAGTTCTGTTTGCTGACGGATCGAAGATGGATCAAGGGATTGCAGCAGCTTATGTTGTGTTCAGGGGCCATGACTTTATATTTGAAAAAAGGATAAAACTTAAAAATTATATTTCGATCTATCAGGCAGAGCTGGTTGCAATTGTTGATGCAATAGATTGGTGCAGGTCATCACAGTTTTCAGTTTTCTATTTGCTTACGGATAGTTTTTCATCGTATTGCTCTCCAGCGTCTTTTCCCTAACGATGACCTTTTAATGAGAATTTACGATAATCTGAGATTAATGAGTGATACAATTATTAACATAGGATGGGTTAAGGCCCATATTGACAGTTATGGAAATGAAAGAGCGGATTTCCTTGCCAAATCAGTGATTCTTAACGATGAGTATGATATTGAAGAAAACATTCCTATGCCGATCTGCATGTTAAAAGCCGGCCTGTCTAAAAAACTTATTTGTGATTGGCAAACTAATTGGAATAATAGTACAAAAAGTCGTTTTGCATATGACTTATTAAGTAAAGTTGATTCCGATTATGTATGTTATTCTCAGATATGTGTTTATTTTTACACAGAGCATGGTGCCTTTCCGGCATATCTTTAAAAAAATGGGAAAAGCAGAGAGAGATAAGTTGTGGTACTAAGGGCGATGTTCGTCATTTTTTATTTGACTCATGCCAAGTGTCTGCTGAGAAATTTGATTTTATTAGGAACCGTCCAGTAGCATGGAATATCAGAAGAGTTCTCGCCTGTCGTGGGAACTATAATAAGTTACGAAATCTCTATAACAAGCTAAATAAGAATTTTTCATTTATTAAATATGTGTTTTGAACGTCTACTTCTTGTAGTTTTTACTGCAAGCTGGTAAAAGTACTATAAAGCTGTGCCCTTATTGTGACATTGAAATGCTTAGTCTGCTGGTCGGAGCTATCTTTTTATCTTCGGTGCTAATAGTGATTGGCATGTTGTGCAGCTACATATGATGGTCTTTTAAAAAGTTTTTAATAACATTATTTTGACTTTTTACGAACATTACGGACTAATTTTCTACAGACTTTGTGTTTCAGAGTATATGTGGTGTCCTTCTTTGGAACTATGATACGAACTATTATTTTGTAGGATTTTGGCGATAGACTCGTTTATTTTAGTCTAATGCAATTTACATATTTGCAGGTCAATTTAATTTATAATTTAGTTCAAAGTGTGATTCCACTTTTGTATAAGATTTCAAGTCAGTGACTTGAACATCTGTGATATTTTTATTTTGGTTCTGTTGGTGTTTAACGAGAGGTGTTCTCGTTCTTTGTTTAAATTTTATTTTGTCCTACAAATTATGTAACCTTATGTATGTAGATTTTTTTTCTAGTGAGAGTCTCACTACTGATTGTTAGTCTATGTTTAATTAATTGCCGTCTGGTTGTTCAGGGTCTGTTTTCTTGGCGGTGATTTTTCTTGGTGGTGCAGAGGTTTTCCGCCGGAGCAGTAGAACTGTAGAACCTATGCCGAATTTGGTGTGTGCTCCGGTTGGGTGATTTTGCATGTTCTTTAAAAGTACAGTTAAAGTTTCATAAAAAACTTGAACAAAAAATTAATAAAAATTAATAACTAAACTGCGCCTACTAGCCCCGGTCTCCCCTACTTGCAAAAACTGCGTACGAAAATTTAATGATTTTGATGAAAATAAAAGCGTATTTCTAAGCAAATGTGTGTATAAAAATGTGATTTATTGTGTAAAAGGTAAATAAAAGTCAGCAAGGAAACAAAAACAAGTGGGTAATTGTGATCACAGATCGCACAGAGGGTTTCGTTTCATATTCCTTTCAAAACACTTTGTCCTATTGCAAAATCTGTTAGTTCCACATTTCGTAACCAGGGGACGCACTCTATTCTAAACAAACCTCTATCCGAACGAAACCCCGTTTTACAAACAATCCGTAGATATATTAGTAGAGGGGATCGGGGCCATAGCACCCGAGATAGGTAGGCGCCCCTGGCGGTAAAAATTGGAACTAAAATATGTATGGCTATGGTTCATAATATGAAAGCGTGGTCAAAGGAGTGTCGGCAAAAGTTAGAAAAGTGCACCCCGGGTGAAAAGGGCGGAGGTTAGAAAAATTACTAAAAATACAGAAGTTAGAGGCCCGGAGGGGTAAATAATATAGAATTTTTTGAAAATTTTATGATTTTTTTTGTGATCGCAAGTGTTCTAAAAAAAAAAAAAAAAATCAAAATTTCACATCTCCAACTTAATTAGAGGCTGAGTTAGAATTGTTTAAATACACAAATTAGAGCCCAGAGGGCTAAATATAAGACTTTTTCAAAATTTTATGATTTGTCGTTTGATGTGAGGTGTTCAGCTATAAGTATCCAAAATTTCATGTCTTCAACTTAATTAGGGGCTCAGTTAGAAAAAAAAAGCTTAAAATACACAAGTTAGAGCCGAGAGGTGTAAATATAAGACTTTTTCAAAATTTTATGATTTGTCGTTTGATGTGAGTATTCAGCTATAAGAATCCAAAATTTCAAGTCTCCAACATATATAGTTTCTGAAAACGGGCTCTGTGACAGACAGACAGAGGAGTGAGACGAATAGGGTTTCGTCAGATGAACGAAACCCTAAAAAGTAAGTTGAGAAATTTCATTAAAAGAACTTGAGAAATAATTTGACATTCAGTTAGAAATATTCCTGGTACACAGAAAAATTGTAGCTTACCAGTATGAAGCAATTAAGGAAATAAAGTCATTTTTAACAAAAACTATATCTTATTGCATATAGATTTCGCCGAAAACTTTAATTGTAAATTCGCTGAAGAAATTAAGACTGTAGATTTCGGAAGAAATCGGTTACGAAGAGTTCTTTATTCGGGTGTTATGTAATATTAAAAATGGGGATTCATTCAGTTTCATTTAACAGGGCGTTTTAAACACTTAGATTGGCTAATTGTCAAGCATGAAAATGAAATGTATCCTGGAGAACTATTGGAAATTAATGACACATCACTCAAAGTTCAAAGTAGATGCTCCGAAACCTATAGGCAATGAAAAGTTTTAGTGGCTTTCGAAAAGGATATTCATGATTACCCAATATATGACACAAAACGTGTAAAAATAATTGAGCCTTGTGATAGCAGATTTAATTTTTCAGGACAAAAGTTTTTGTTAAAATTATTAACATGTTTTTCACAAAATTGTCATTTCCTCACTTTGTGATCTCCCCCCCCCCCCCATTCTAATAAAAATTTAAAAATTATAGAATTTATTAATATTAAGCATGACGGCTATTTTTTTTCTAATAAGTACTTTCTCTAGTGTCTTACTATAAAAAAATTAGAAACTTCTAACGTGATTTTTTTTTTTTACTCACCGCTAATTTTTTATTCACCACTTTTTTAGATCGCCCACTTACAACATCAAAAGCATCTTTATATGAAAAGAATCAATAATGTATTCAAATAAAATTTTCAAATTTAGTAAAAGCGATTCTTACCACTATTAGCCGCATATCAGCTGTTTCAGCCAAAGAAATCGCCAAAAATTTCGCTTCTTACGGCATCCGTTTGATTCTGATAACTTCAATGGTCTGGTAGCAGGGGCTCAGTTGGCAGAGCATCGGCCTCTTAGCCGAAAGGTCGCGGGTTCGAGGTTCGTCGCCAGTTAAAAATCCGTCATATATGGCAATGGCGCCTGGTGCATGTAAAATCCGTCGTGGGTGCAAAGTCCTCCAAGTTCCCTATGAATTATACCTCTGGAGATGCCTAAACATGTGAAGATCTCGTCACTTGATCAAGGTTCAAAATTACGAGATCAACTCGAGTGCCAACCTTTCGGGTGCTCCTAAAGAAATGGCCATCCCTACCGGCCTTGTTGTGGCGAATGACCTAGTTGCCAAGTACCCGCCATAAGCTAAAAAAAAAAAGAAAAAAAAACTTCAATGGTCTAAACGCGTAGTTCGGTTACATGTCTGTTACAGCTCTGTTTTATTTATATTATTTTATTTATGTGTTGATGCAACTTTAACTCCGTTATGAAATATTAGACGGAAACAAATGTTGGATTACTCGGTTGTTTTAGGCGAAAATGGGCGTATCTTTCGCAATTAAGCTGTACGACATTAAAAAAAATCATACTTGATTGAAAAAAAAAATCATACTTGAAAATTATTTTAAAACCATAAAAAAAAAAAAAATCATTAAACCGAGGAATAGTTTTTAAACAAATTGCATAAGAAAATATTTTTTCCCCTTTTCAATCGTGTAAAAAATTAAATTGTGATGTATAGAAGTAAAAAAAAAAAAAAATGCAATAAAATCGAAATTTATTTGCCAGATCTCGCCACCGTCAATATGACAAAAACGGTACTCATGGGCATGTTTTTGCTTTATAACATAAATACATTATTTCTTTAATTTTTTTGAAACTTCGTAATTTGTTGAAATTATCATATGGTTTAAATACTCCATTTATTAGTCTGATATAATTTCATTTTTCTATTTTCAGGAATGTTACATACTTGAACCCTAGATGTGTCTCACCATTGCGCCAGTTACCTAGCCCGATATTCTTGAAAGATGTTGACAACTATGGATCAAACTATTCTCCTTATTAAGGATACGTTTATTTATAATTGCCTGAAAAATGGGTCAACTTTAGGATTTTACTTTTCTTTTTTTTTTTTTTTTTTTTTTTGAGACAATAGAGAAGATTTGTGAACATTTTTTTTTTCACAAATGTTTATTAATTTTTTAAAGAATTCAATCATATATTTTTTAAATAAACAAATCAAGATAGCGTCCAATATGAGTGTCTGAAGAATCTTTGTTTTGAAAAACACGCCGATCTGCATAGGTTTCAGTTTATCCAAATTATGGTCTCAAATCAAAAATGCATTTTTGTATTAGTTAACACAATTCCTTATATAATAAACCTAAAAAAACATAGAAAAAGATCTCTTTTAATGAAAAAATGGCAGACATTTGAAATTAATGTTTTTTTTTACTTTTTCCCATTGAACTGCTGTAAAACTTAATATGGACAATTTTAACACATTATAAGTTCTTTCTATGTGTTCAGTGCAATTCATTTCACTAGGAATCAAATTTATGATTTAGTTGTTCTGTTTGATAACAGATGGCAGAACTATGCATTCTGTACTGTGTTGTCAAGTCATTATTATGACATCATTGAGTTAGTTGGCTTTTGGTTTCTGAGAGTGCTGCATGGGGCATGGTGCTCCCATGGAACTTGTAATAAAAAGGAAATGACATATCCTTAAAATAGTGAAGCTTCTACTGCAACCGCTTTCACAAGGGCTGATTACCTCCGGTCGAAGCTTCCACCAGTAAACTTATATAGAAATTTTCTCCATATTTAAAGGCGTTATTAATGCAAACTTTCAGTCATAAATAATGGCGGAAAAAGATTTTAATTTTAACCGGTGTAAGTTTACTTTTGCGGTAGTCAGGTCCTTCGTTTCTGCCTTATTGTGACAACCGGTAATGCAATCTGACTGTTTTAATAGTCAAACTGACACCAGAAAATATTTACATGAATATGACACTTAAGTAAGAAAAAAATTTCTATTCAATTATACTGGTGGGAAGTTTGCCCCGGCGGTATTTTGAAACAATAGATCCGATTTTTAAAAAAGCAGCCGCCATCTTGTGACAACCTCCTCAGTTATTTCACTCGCAACTGGTAGACAGTACACTATATGTCTCCTCTTTATTCATAACTCCATTGGTGCTCCTGTTGCATGATTGTTTCTTTTTAATTATTATTCTGTTTAATTTTATCTGCACCCAGTATAAGGAAGGGGATATATATTTTAGAATGTAATTTAAAGCTTTCATGTGATGAAAGTATACCAATTAGGGTGTCATTTTTAACTAGTGAATTTGATTCTGGAACCAGAACTTTTGCAACTGTATATTGCATTGTGTGTGAAGTGTTTGTAAATGTCAAGATCTGTGTTTTTGTGACTGTTCTCTAATAAATAAGAAAAATATCAAGAAGGATTCATTTCTTTAAAATTTCTCTACACCATGATCAAAAGTGTTTACCTTTCTGGAAAAAAAAATTAAAGTCAATTAGTTCAACGGTTGAGTCACTAGAACCTGCGCAAATTTTAAAAATCTTGTTCTGACCAAAAATGCGTTTAAAGTTTTCGCAAACTCTTTGATCCATAAAGGCTGGAGAATGAAATTCAAAAGGAACAACGTATTTAAAAAAAATATATTTTTATAAATATTAACTTACACCTAGTTGGCTATTCCTTTGCCCAAGAGTCCTTCCTCGGCCTCATAATTTTGCATAGGGGAGACCGGGGGAATGGCGACACCTTAAGGGAATTTAATTTTTTTCACCTCAAATTTTTTTTATTTTTTAATAGTAAAAATTCTAAAGCTCAATCATGATCTTTGGTATCTGTATAAATTTAACCGTAATCATAACTGTAAAGTAAGCACACACAAAAAAAATCTCTTTCAACCTCTGTACAGTGGCGGGAATACCCAGGATACTGGGGTAATTCCGCCACTATATCGGCGTAATGACGCCACTCTTTAATGACCTAGTTAATACATAAAATGGATACTAGGAAATACAAAAACTGCTGAAAATATCTAGAAATAAATAATTTACCAGAATAATGAATAATTACAATAGTCCTTAAGCTAGATTTATTCATGTGCTAAGCTTACAATTTTACTCAAATTGGATTTTGCCATGGTGGTGGCATTACCCCGAGAGTACAATATAGCGGAAATCCCCAAGCAAAGCCGAAAGAAAATCCGAACTTGTTCAACAAATTGCATCAAAATGTCGGCGAATGCATGCAGATTGCGGGTAATATTACCTTAATTAGCTAATGTTATATTAAAAGGTGTTTACCTCTACTCATTTGAAGCTCCAAAATAAGAAGCAACTAGATGAAAACAAAATTTTTCACTAGAACAAACGAACGACGTACAACAAAATCACTCTCACTCTAGGCACTGTTTCTATTGTTCACTACTATAGTGCAGGCGCATTCACTACAGACGTGTGAAAATTATTAGAATAATTGTGAAATTTACAATAAAAACTTGTTATATTAAAGAAATATTTTAAAAATATTGATACATTTAATATTTAGTGTGCATCCCCCTTTTTTTAATTAAAGAAATGATAGCACACTTGTCTTGGCATACTTCGTATGACTTTTTGGCAATTAATTTGTATTTCGCTGAAATGATGCCAAATAAGGATGAGTGTTTCTATCAGACTAGTCTTGTTTGTGATGTTGTATTTCTTTAATTTTTTCTTTACAATGGCTCAAAGGTTCTCTATGGGATTCATATGTGGACTGTTTTCAGGCCATGGAAATTGTTTCTTTAATTAAATTAAAGAAATGCAACATCACAAACAAGAATGTTCTGATAGAAAAACTCATCCAAATTCGGTATCATAACAACGAAGTACAAATTAATTCGCAAAAACTCATACAAAATATACCAAGACGTATCGAATCTTTAATAAAAAACAAGGGGATGTACACTAAATATTAAATGGGTCAATATTTTTAAATGTATTCATTTCTTTAATATAACAAGATTTTAATGTAAATTTCACAATTATTTTAATAATTTTCACACGTCTGTATCTCAAACTGCCATTAGTTTTTAAACTAAGCGGGGTGGCGGCATAACCCCGAGTGACACCATTCCCCCGGTCTCCCCTACCAGCGACTTGTTCTCGTCTAGCGGTGAAAGCACTTCTAGCAGCGCTGGACATTACAATTTGGAAAGGCAGGATTACTATTTGAAAACAATGATATTGAAAAGTAAATACTGTACGCACCCCAACATGCCACTTATAAGTGACGCTTGTCCTGAAGGGGATGTAGCTCTTTATGCCCCGACGGTACTTTAAAATACCATTAAAATAACGTGTTATAATATACGTTTAATACATCGATAAGTAGTAATATAGTTTAGAATGAGTTATACATACTTTACTTTATCTTGTTCCAAAAGCATTATTGGTTGCACAAAACAAAAATATTTTTAAAAGGATGATTTCTTTCCCATTTGCATATTTTCAGCTTTCTTGACGTTGAAAGAATGTGAGGGAAAAGTTTCAGTTCGGAAATATTTCTATATTTCTATTGTAAGAGCATTATATTTGTACATTTCTTAATTCTATAAAATACTAAAAAATATATTTCAAATAAAAGATTTGAGTGTAGTTATAAATGTTGCACAAAATCCCTAGAAATTCAAATTTAATTAATTAGTTTTAAATGGCAAAATTCTTGTGTAATTTATTAAATGATTGTGTAAATCTTCTAATGTAGTTTCAAATAATCACGAAAAGTGCTTTAGAAGATGAAATTTTTACGAATTCATAATTTGGGACATAAAGTATTGAAGGAAAACAGAGAGGGGTGATTTTCTTCGAAACATAAAGTGCATTTTGTAATTAACATATTTTTAATTAAAAATTTGTTATCTAAATAGACGCATGACAAAAACTCGTTGGATGTACAAATCTACAGTATAACACACAGGTTCTAATATTATAAATTATAAAGAAGGAGCTTGGTGCAATATAATAGAAGCGTAAAAATACAACGTTAAAAGCACACAAAAATTTTAAATTTTAAGCATACCGGTTTCGGTAGCATATAGCATACCTTCCTCAGTGCTAAGGATGGCGCAAAATTTGCTCACAAATATAGGAGAGATGGGGATTCAAGTTGAAGGTTTATTGACCAATAGGAACACACAGGATTGCAAGTAACAGCCAATAGGAAAATAGATGGGAAATGGAACCGAAGTAGTGAGGGGAAAAAAACAATTAAGAGACAGAAGTTTTTATGTAATATTTCCAACAATCTGATAATGGGGAAATAGCGAAGCGAATTCACAATTAACAATACTTTTAAAATTTTTATAAATATGAAATGCTTCAAGGAAGTTAAGTTCGTGTATAGAAGTAGGTTTAGAAATTATTTTAACCGAATTGAAGTCAAAAGTATGATTCATCTCCCAGCAATGTTTTGCAATAGAGGATTTATTGATTTCTTGTTTTTTACTATATTGTTGAAGTTCTTTGATACGAAATTTTAAGCAGCGTTTGGTTTGTC
This sequence comes from Maratus speciosus, assembly GCA_963932465.1. Lineage (NCBI taxonomy): Eukaryota > Metazoa > Arthropoda > Arachnida > Araneae > Salticidae > Maratus > Maratus speciosus. The sequence goes on along the minus strand of OZ010796.1, from coordinate 508,336,102 downwards.
TAATATAGGAAAGGCCACACTGGCAATTAATACGGTAGGTACCCCATGAATTGGATATGATCCAATTCATGGGATATCATTGTGATATTGTATACAACTAAGTAATGTCTAAGTAGAAATCATTTGTATTCATATATTACTATTGATCGTTGATTAAAGTTCTTTGTTCTTCATATGCTACAATTGTCCACTTCCTACAATCCCTACAATCCTGTTTTGTTGTCATTATAAGATATCTAAGATGCATTTATAACGCAAGATATAGGGTGTCCCAAAAAGATTGAAACGCGCTTTAATTTTTCCCCAATTAGAAATTAAATAAGTAGGCAATATAAATTGCAAAGCTGCTTAAAATAAGGTGTAAGATATTAGATTGTGAAAATGAAACAGCCCTGACAATAATTTTTATAAAGTTACACTTTTGTTATTTTTATACGACTCTCCCAGACAAAATTGCTCAATTAAAAAAAAAAAAATTGCTGATAGTTACACAGTCTGGTACTTACAAAAAAAAAAAAAAACAGCATACCTGAATGAGTTACGCTTAATTGAAAATTGATTATGATGAATAGGGACCATATGTCAAATAACAAATGTAAATAAACTATTAAATTTAAAAAATAAAAAAACCCGACTGAGTAAAAAGCGAACTAATTATTTCTCCTCAATGTGAAATTTTTTTTTTCAATTCCTACTATTAGCGCACACTCTCGCTATACATATCTTGTTCAAATTTTCAATCGTTAATAAAATGCTTATTATTCATCCAATCAAGCTCAAATATTTTTTTTTAACTTGTAGTGGATGATACTTGATGTTAATCCAGTTTTTTTCAAATATTAATTCATTAATTAAATTAAATTAATATTAATTTTCAATAATCCAGAGAGCCCTCTTCTTGATCAAGGCATTTTAAGCGTCACTCAATAGGAAAGAAGAATGGGAGAAAAAAAGTTCTCTTATTGACCTAAGTAGGAATTGACTTGAAATATTTTTTTTATATTACTTGTTTATATTACTTACCTATTTTTTTTTTTATTTACTTGTATTGATGACTTTTAAGTTGTGTTAATTGTTAGTTCCTATCTATAAACACTGTTTTAATGAAGTCTATAGACGTCAATGATAGTTAGAGTTGCAGTAAAGCTAGAGATCCACAATACATGCACAACTTCCAGGTTGTATAATATTTTAACGGAGCTTCTGACTGTAAAATAGTCAATGAAACATCGTCTTCATTTTGAAAGACCTATCCAATGATATGCCACTCAATAGGGTGCGTAAAATTTTTATCGTCTCTATCACCATTTTGTATTTTACGGCCGCCATTTTGAATTTGCGAACACAAAACATGGCCTATAACCATCGGGCCGTTAAGACGAATTGATAGAGACCTCATTCATTAAAATCCATCCAGCCGTCGGGATGTTTCGAGGGTATAAAGGAATCCACATACACAGATACGCGCGAAACACATAACCCTTCTTTTCAGCCGGGTAACAAATTAAACTAGAAATTTTTTTCTACATTTTCCACATAAAAACTTTTCTGGTGTTAAATAGTCCATGCGTATTAATAAAAATAATTGCAGCGACGTATTGAAATTCCGGGATGTGTGGAAGACCCAGGGCCAGATTGCCGCCTAAATAGACGACACCATTTTTTAAGAAAATATTTTTTTTTACTTAACCATAAAACTCTTCGGTTTTACTATTCACTTTCAGTTCGTTATTTTGTAAAGAAATCCTGTGTGACTAGACGAGTTCCGTTTGCACAAAATAAATTCGTGGGAGAACTAAAAACAGTTTGAAACACAACTTGAAAATCTGGAACAGTAAGACACCGCCACAAAGCTGCGGATTCAATACTTTGATATGATTACTATTATGAGATAATTTAATGAATTTCAAAGGATGCGTGATTAGGAATTGAAGCTTTAAACTGTGTATAGGTTAAATCAGACTATATATGCATTACTTCCACGCTAAACATCACTATTCGTAAGCCAAGTGATGTCACCTGTATCTGCAAGACATTCATGACTTTGAAGGAAAACATTACTTAAGGGGGATGGTCACTCAGCTTCAGAATTCTCCTTCGTAAAGTTAAGGGGGCTGATCACTCAGCTTCGGAATTCTCCTTTGTAATGTTAAGTCTATGGACTTTTGATGCATTCGTATAAATAAAATATCTTCTCGGGAAATTCATATTTTTGACATCTTTTTTCTGTGTACTCTTCTTAAAGGATGTCTCTGTTTTTCTTAGTTTTCAAAATATTTCTAAAATCTAGGCTGAATAATATTTTATGTGTTAAAAGCGGGCGAACTGTGAGTAAGATTTTAACACATCATATAAAATTAAGTTTATACTTAAGAAATATTTTGAGAACTAAGAAAAAAGAGACATATTTTAGGAAGTGTACACAAAAAATAGAAGTTAAAAAGATTAATTTCCATAGGAGATATTTTAAATATACGAATGCATCCAATGCCCATATACTTAACATTACGGAGGAGAATTCTGAATCTGAGTAACCAGCCCTCTTAACCCTTTCAGGGACAAGGTACTTCTGATGCAAACACGTTAAAATAATTGATTGACACCAGGATTTACATAAAAAAATCCATATAAATAAGTAAAAGCTTATCTTCACGTACATTAAATAAAGCAAATTTTAATTTTAAAATTCTGGTGTCAATGTGGCATTTAGGAATTAAAATTAAGTGGTATATATAATATACCGGTGCTCTTCAAGTGATTAAGTATATGAACTTTTGATGCATTCGTATATTTAAAATATCTTCTCGGGAAATTCATATATTTTTTACATTTTTTTCTGTGTATTCTTCTTAAAAGATGTGGGGCATTCTCACAATCTTTTGACTTTTTTGCCCCCAAATAATAATTTTTATTTTAATACATATTCTTGCGTATTTTTTATTTCATATACTGGGGAACATTCCATTGCATAATTGCATAACAATATTAACGCGATCAATAAGTTTTGAACGATGTTGGGGGTCCAAATACTAGGATAATTCCTATACCATATTATATAAATATGTAGCAAAAAATTAACCTGCACTCATTTTTAGGGTTGTTATTATTTTTTAAACTCTGTCCCTGGGTTTTAGATTCTTTACCGTCCCTCTTCTAAAATTATACAGAAAATCACTTCAGATGCAGCCACAGAATTTTTTTCAAGTTTTTTCTCATGCAGAGGTATGCTAGTAAAAGAATGTCTAAAATTCTTTGACAGGAAATTTACTGCAGAATTTAAATCAGCATTTAAATATCAATTTCAAGATCGTGGCTTTATTGGTAGTCTTACCGTCTGCAAAGCTTATTCCTGCACTTTTCGAGGTAAATTAATTTTCTTTTTAATTTAATCTAATGTTAACAACTATTTCTAAAAATCAATGAACATTGTGACTATCACTTAGTCTTAACATGATTTTCCTAAAAATAGATGGTAATTTTCCTTACCGTTTCATCCTTACCGTCCCTTTTTTTCCCATTTCGTCCCTTTTTTCCTATACCGTCACCATTTTTAGGTAGATTTCGTATGAAATATTACCTATTGGGATCGTTCCTATGTTGGAATTTCTGAAAGATTTTTGCAGATCTACACCGATCATGACTCCTAGAACCCAAAACCACCCTCAGTAAAAAACCTTATCTATCTATCTATATCACTTTCTTCTGGACACGATAACTTTCGTAATTCTGCACCAATCTCTTCCAAACTGATACATAAAATCAAAGGGCATAAAATCTCGGTCAAGTTCGTTAATGGGCAAAATCGGACCAAGGGGATGGAAATAGGGAGGGGTTTTGTGAAAACCGAAAACGCCCCATAACTTCTTAATTTTTGTACATATCAAATCAGTTTAAAGTTTTTATTACTTCTAAAAATAGGGTCAAAATTTTATGTATCAGAAATTTTTGATAAAATTAAAAATGGGCTCAAGGAGCGCAAAAAATAGGGTTTTTGGGAGAAAAAAATTCATAACTTCGTCAATTCTCAAGATATCAATTCCAATTAATTTTATTGTAAATCTCCTTAATATTATCTACAACTTTTATATTCACAAGTTTTTGATAGGACCAATTCGTACCACAAAAAAAATTAAAAACGAAAACAAAAAGGGGATTTGAAGAAGTAAAAAATCCATAACTCCGTCAATTCAAAAGATATAAAATCCCCATGAATTTATCATACATCTTCTTAATATTGTCTACAACATCTATATAGACAAGTTTTGGATAGGACCAATTCTTACAGCAAAAACAAATTAAAAATATATAGCGGTTGAAGAAAAATATCATCTAAGTAAGGGTGCATTCAAATCCAAACTGCGTATTTTCTGACTCATTTTACAATTCATTTTTGCTCTCAAAGGCTTCCAATTGGTACGTTTTCTTACTCAGAAACTATATAATGTACCGTAATGGTCGATTTTTTGATAGAGGCAGAATATATTTTTAAAAATGCTGTTAAAGTGGGCATTTTGAACCGAATTTCCCGAAGCGGATTGTGTTGGAAAAATCATTGCATTAAGGATGCACTTAAATCCAAACTGCTTATTTTCTGACTCATTTTTAAATTCATTTTTGCTCTCAAACGCATTTAATTGGAAGATTCGCTTATTCAGAAACTATATAATGTACCGCAATGATCGATATTTTGATAGATGCAGAATATATTTCAAAAAATTATGTCAAAGTGGGCATTTTGAACGGAATTTCCCGAAGCAATTGTGTTATCACTTTCTTCTGGACACGATAATTTCCGCAATTCTGCACAAATCTCTTCCAAACTGATACATAAAATCAAGGGACATAAAATCTCGGTCAAGTTCCTTAATGGGCAAAAGCGGACAAAGGGGATGGAAATAGGGAGGAATTTTGTGAAAAACGAAAAAACCCCATAACTTCTTAATTTTTGTACATATCAAATCAGTTTAAAGTTTTTATTACTTCTAAAAGTAGCGCCAAAAATTCATGCATCACAGATTTTTGATAAAATTTAAAATAGGCTCAAGGGGCGCAAAAATAGGGGTTTGGGGAGGAAAAAATTCCTTACTTCGTCAATTCTCAAGATATCAAATCCAATAATTTTATTATGCATCTCCTTAATATTATCTACAACTTTTATATTCACAAGTTTTTGATAGGACCAATTCGTACCGAAAAAAAAAAAAAAAAAAAAAAAAAAAAAAAAAAAATCGAAAACAAAAAAGGGGGTTGAAGAAGAAAAATTTTCATAACTCCGCCAATTCACAAGATATAAATTCTCCATGAATTTATCATATATCTTCTTAATATTGTCTTCAACATTTATACAGACAAGTTTTTGATAGGGCCAATTCTTAAAGCAAAAACAAATTAAAAATACATAGCGGTTGAAGAAAAAAATCATCTTATTAAGCGTGCATTCAAATCCAAACTGTCTATTTTCTTACTCATTTTTAAATTCTGTTTTGCTCTCAAACGCATCCAATTGCTAGATTCTCTTATTCAGAAACTATATAATGTACAGTAATGATCGATTTTTTGATAGAGGCAGAATATATTTCAAAAAATGAGGTCAAAGTGGGCATTTTGAACAGAATTTCCCGAAGCGATTGTGTTAGAAACGAAAAATATTGCCCTACTGAGAAAATAATTGTTTTTAATCAAGTTTTAATTAATTGAAAGAAAAATAAAAACTCAGGTCGCTTATAAATCTTTTCAAAAATCACGTCAGCATGTTTCATATTTTTTTTTATTAAAAATTAATCTGAAAATGTGCCAGAAAATTTCGAGTTGTTGAGTATGGGAAAAATATTTTTTTAATGTCGCCGTAACATGATTCTGATAAAACCAGCTATTTTATAAAATGGATATAAAAACTCGTCAAAAGCAGACAGATAAAACTGTTAAAGTGGATTTATATCTAATAATGATTTAGTTTTTGTTGGTGAAATAAGTATACTTAACTTCGAAATCTACCTCTGCCTGTAGGCCGGGCCGGCAGGGATTTTTTACCTTACCGTCCCTTCTTTAACACCCCTTTAAGACAATTTTATACCAAACTTTTATACGAAAAATACTACATTTTTATTATTTCTTATTTGAATCTCCCGTGGGTACTATGCAAATTCATTATAAGTAAAAATTTAGAAGAAAATAAAAAGTTTTAGTGGTAAAATGGTAAGGAAAATTAAACTCGCAAGTTTAACATAAACCTCAGTTAAATAAAATATTTTTCGCTGCTGACCATTTTTTCTTTATTTTGAATCATTAAGGTATTCGTCTGTCAGATTAAAATGTTATTTTAGCAAGTTTAATTTCACCAGATTTTTATTCCCGAAAATCAAAAGATTGTGAGAATGCCCCATGTCTCTTTTTTTCTTAGTAATATTTCTAAAATCTATGCTGAATTTGATATTTTATGTATTAAAAGCGGGCGAACTGTGAGTAAGATTTTAACACTTCATATAAAATTAAGTCTACACTTTAGAAATATTTTGAGAACTAAGAAAAAAAGAGACATCTTTCAGGAAGTGCACACAAAAAATAGAAGTTAAAAATATTAATTTCCCGAGGAGATATTTTAAATATACGAATACTTCAAATGCCCATAGACTTTATATTAGTGAGGAGAAATCGGAAGCTGAGTGACCAACCCCCTAAAGCCGCTATCAGATTCACCGACTTTTCGAGCAACCAACTTTACAGCCGATTTTAACACCAACTTTTTCCAGTTGAAAGGGAGAAAAAGGTTACAATTGTCTTTGCTAAAGTTGGAGGAAAACCCGGGAAACCAGTACTACTAGTACCAGCCGTCAATATTTATCGCATTATCGTATCAATCGCTTATCTCTGATTCGCTGAAATGTTGAAAGGTGGGAGGAAAAGTTGCTTCTAGGACAGACTTTTTTGAGATGCGGATAAAAAGTTGGGGATATTGCTGTTTGCTATCACACTGGGTGTCGAGACAACATTTCGCGAAAAGTTGGAGGAAATCAAGAGTTGGCTCAAAAATTGCTCGAAAAGTTGGTGAATCTGATAGCGGCTTTAACAATGAAATTGAAAAAATCACAAGTAATGGAGACGTCACATGTCCATCTTTAGAGGCGGGCTCTCAGTGCCTCACGCCTAGAATGGCATCTCGCCCGAGTAAAAGCTTTTTAAAATTTAATAAAAAATATTTAAATGTTCAGAATTCGTTTGATTGTGAGTTATTTTATGTTAAATTTATATATTTAAACATATTTATAAATGTTTAAACCTGGCACTTTTTAGGTTTGAAATTGATTTTGCTAATGTTACTATACTAAAAAAATCAGGATAAGCTACTGAGACAGCCAAAATAAGCTTATAATAGGGTTCTTATCCTTATTTTTATAACCAAAGCTACACATATGTGATTCCTTTTTGTTTTTATTTTGATAATTGAATATGAACAGTTTAGAGGTTGGTACTGCTTATGATTTTGATAAACGACAACTATTATTTTACTGATTATTTGTAATGTAATAAAGCTTAGGTATTTACTTTTCTGAAAAAGTAAAGAAGTCCCTTATCATTAAATTTCATGTATTAATGTTAATCAAGTTTCCTGCTTTATAATTCGAATATCACTTTTTCTATCCCCACGCATACTATATAAACGGCGTTTTTCCTTAAAATTGGGGAGGGGTTAACTAGCTGAAAGTGCCTGGCAAAAGTTCTTGGACCAGGCCTGGCTTTCGCTAGCGATGGTTCTAAGATTACCCCATTAGTTGTACTTACGAATTCTAGACAGGAACATGGAGTGACGTTGCAATAGAGCAATCTTTAATGAAGTCCATGAAAATTACTGGTGGAATGGGAATCACTCATGGACGTGATGTCACTGAAGAAGTTATGGCAAGATGGACCTTGTGTATGGCGTCACTTCAACGGATGTATGAAGAAACTGAAGGTTTTAGCAGTACAGTTTTCACAACTTCTGAACAACATAAGATATGATAAACTCGAAAGTGTCGTAGGACAATGCTTGACATGAAGAAATCATTGGAATGGATTCACCAAAACATCCTTTTCCAAGGAAAAAATGACCTTAATTCAATCACAAGTAAAATTGTCGAGTGAATAAACTCAAGTATGACACAGGAAGTTGGCACTGTTAACATATCAAGAAGCCTTAACATCGATTTTTTATTCCTTTTAATTCAGACGCTGTGAAAGTGTGCAATCATTAGCTGTAATAATTAGCGCTGTCAAGATAGGTGTGATGTTCGTGGCCGATACGATGATAATTATCACTCAAAGTTTAGTCCATCACACGCAAAAATGCAAATAACCATTTTTTTAGTTGATATGCTGCCACCACTGGTATAAGTACAGTCGTGGAAAAAAAGTAAACACCCCTACTAACTCTGCAACAAATAATCGTAGAAGAAAGTTACTAGTACCAAACGATTGGAAATAACGTCATTTTTAAATGATGCATACAAAATTTGCTTAGAATGCCATCTACAAATCAAAACCAGACCAAACTTTGTTTTTTTTTTCAATGACAGCACCCAATTTTGACAAGATATTTTAAATCTTCGGTTCAAACTATGCCTAGAAACAAAATTTCAAGTCATTTCGATATTTTTTTTAATTATAAGAATTCAAAATTTAGAGCTTCTAATGTTAATCTCCATTTTCATATTTTTATTAATATCTCCTGAAATTATAATCCCAATGTGAAAAATTTTTCGTCTGATTATAATACTAAAAAATCCAAACATAATTACATTGAATTTTTAATTAAAAAAATTATAATATGAATTATGAATTATGAAATTAATATTCGAAAAAAAAAATATGAATTGCAACCCAGAATTTTTTTTGATGGATTTGTATTTATTATGTCTTGCTTTATGCAAGTCCAAAATTTCAAATTTTTCTTCCATGTAGTTTTCAAGTTATACTTAAAAACTTTAAAATGCTGGTTTAAGGGGTCGTCTATGATCTGCAGAAAAGCATAATTTAATGTATATATATATATATATTATGTTATTGAAGCATTTGGGCTGGGATTGCGGTGCCCCGCTTAAGATCAACATATAGCATAAGTCTGTTTTACGATTTAAACAAAGCGTAAAACTTATTTCAGTACCTCGCGATCTTACGTTAACCTAAGTCCTTTCTACGTTCATGTGCTATGCAAATTATCAAAAGAGATCCTGATATTGCTAACAGTCTCATTGAATCAATGACATGGAAATTACAAGAAATTCTTGATAAAAATAGGGTTTCTATACATCATATTAACAGATCTTCTCTTGCCCTCTCATTTTTTGTGTACTAATCTACCCATAATTTTCTGCTACTTTTTTGTTAAAGTTCTATGATACGAAATATTTTTTCTTATTTGGCGTAATGATATTTCTTTATTTAGATAAATTTCGGTATTTTAAAATTTTGTTCGCAAGTTGCTGCAACTGTTGCTTTTTAATTTCATTGAGCGGACTATTTTGCCCTTGTATACATGTTTGCGTTTGGTTTATGTTTAATTTTAATGAAAGAAATTGTAATGATCACATTAACATGAAATTTCAGGCAGCAGAGCTTAATTGGTAGTGTAAACACAAAATTATTCATTTCAATGCTTTCCACAAAATGAAAGAACACGTGAAATATTTTTTTTCTTTTTAAATAGATGCCGATGTATTTACGGCAAATACTTAGTCTAATTCTAGCATTTGATACCTAAAAAACTTTGGTGAAAAAGGTTTTACATCATTTAATCCATTATTATATCCATAATGTAGTCATTGCGATATTTATACTTATTAATTTAATTTATTCAAATCTTGTTAAATTGTTCCCTGTATTATACTGAATACCTGTTAGATAAAATATTCTCACGAAAGTATTTTATCGTTGGTTAAAACTGCTAATTTATTCTTTTACTAACTTTTGAAATCAATCAAAAATTGTAATCTTTACAAATAAATACCGATGTAAAGTGTTTAACCCATTAATAAAAATCTTTAAATAATTAAACTTTTTCATCCATAGTTTGAAATTTAGATCTATTCGAGTACACAGGCTAATTAAAAAACATTTTAAAAGTTATTTTTATTACTTTTAGATAGGCAAGTTTTCTTGACAATCGGAAACAGTGTGCAAAAAAATCTAAAATATGAAGAAAAAGAAACTTCGAATGAAGAGTTTATTTTTGCCAACCGGCTTTAATGAGTTAATTTAAAAATTTCAAATGAAATAGCAGAATAAGTTTAATCATAGAATTAATAACCCTATTTCAAATGACAATAACGAATGTAAAGTTATTCTGATGTCTTTTTAAAGCACATTTAAGGAGTTTCTCAAATCCAAAAGGGCAACTTTCTGACATAAGTTTTAATTTATTTTTGTTCAAAAATGCATGAAACTAGCTGGTGTTGTTGTTCAGAAACTATGTAATTGAGCTGTTTTTTCCATTTATTTATTTATTTATTTATTTATTTTTTTGCAAACGCAATAGACCTTTCAGAAAATAGTTGTCGAAGTGGGCGTTTTGAACCGAATTTCCGCGCGAAGGAAGTAAGAGAACTCAAGAGCGGGCGAAAAATGTCTTTGTCACGTGATCAAATTCGCTTATAACTCAATAGGTAATTGATTGATCAAAAAATGGAAAAAACAGTTCAATTCCAAATCGCTTCTATGACTAGACTTTCCAATTTTATACCTTTCCGTTAAAAAATGAATTTGTAAATGTGTCAAAATGTTTTGCACTTGTTGATAGAGCAGTTAAGAACAGCCTTAATATTAGTTCTTCAAATAAATCTGAATATAAACCACGCGAACATATCTGAAAAGATCTAAGAAGAATCAATCCCTCCCACCCATTCTTCAAAACAGTGTTGCCAGTGGGCTACTTTTTAGGGTTTCGTTCATCTCACGAAACCCTATTCGTCTCGCTCCTCTGTCTGTCTGTCTGTCTGTCCGTCTGTCCGTCACAGAGCCCGTTCTCAGAAACTATACATGTTAGAGACTTGAAATTTTGGGTTCTTATAGCTGAACACCTCACATCAAACAACAAATCATAAAATTTTGAAAAAGTTGGTAATTAACCGAATTACGGGCTAATTAACTTCTAAAATTAACCAATCCACCTTTTTAACGCAAATTCAAGCGGACTTTCTCGAAATCATCCGTGTTTCTCCTAAGGGTTGCCAGTAAAATCAGCCGAATGCACGGTTACCACGGAGGAAATTAAGCCGAAAAATGAAGTGGAGATTTTAAAGCGAAATCGTATATCAGAAAATATTGGTCCGATAAATTTGTAAATGGAATAGACAGACGCAGAAAAAAATCTACTTTCATTTGGTATAAAGTTCACATTTCTGCGATGTGTATAAGTTAAAATATTCACTAAAAATCGATCGATGAAAATTTAATTTCTTTAATTGGAAAGACAAGGAAATAAAAAGATTTCAATTCGGCGGGAAAGCAGGTAGACATGACGACGCTGCGGTTTTCCATAATAGCATATTTTAATACGAAATTTTAACTTTTTAAATATTAAATTTTGTGATTAAATTTTTTGGCATCCCGATGTCAAATTTCTCGCTGATTTCATTGATACCCATATCTAAGTCCTATCTTAATTACAAGCTGAAATATTAATTATTATTTAATTAATCGGTTTATTCCTATCAAATGCGTCGATTAAAATGAAGAGACGCGCTTATTTAACCACGAATTAACTTAAATTAGGAAATCTAATAATTTGCCTGGGCTTTTTGAACAGCGACATGAGATAAGTATAACTCATTCATCATCAGAAAGTTTACTTCATACCACTATTTTCTAATAGTAATTTCAGGAAATATTTTGAATTATTGGCTAAGACCGCCACTCAGTCTGTTTGAAACTTTAAGATAGTTTATAACACATAGAAAAAAGTGTAAAAAAGAATGGAGTGTGATATTTCGAGGAGGGTGGGGGGGGAGCTAGAATTATTTTTAAAATCTTAGCGTTTGTTACCGCAGCAAATATTTTAAATTCTTGTTTAAGACCGCCACCATCCCGACCCATCTATCTACGGAAAGATTGCGTAAAGGAGTTTCGTTCAGATATGCTTTTGTTAAGAATAGAGTGCATTCCCTGGTGGTGGAATGTGGAACTAACATAACGCGATTTTGTTAAAATTAGGAAGTCTAACAAGTCGATCTGTTTGAAACTTTAAGATATTTTATAACACATAAGATAAAGTGTAAGAAAGAATGACACGCGAAATTCCGGGGAGGAGGGGGGGCGCTAGATTTCTATTTAAAAAATTAGCGTTTCTGACCGTTTTAGGTGACTTTTTGAGGGAGTCCTGAGATATATGGTACTTATTTAATATAAAATTGTCTAAAGTTTAATTACCACTATTTCCTAATAGTAATTTCAGCAAATATCTTAATTTCTTATTAAGACCGCCACCATCTCGAGTAACATATCTACTTATAGGTTGTTTAACGTAGTTTCCTTCCGATACAGTTTTGTTAAGAATAGAGTGCGCTCCCTGGTGGTGGAATGTGGAACTAACATTTTTGTTAAAATTAGGAAATATAACAAGGCGATCTGTTTGAAATTTTACGATAGTTTATAACACATTAGAAAAAGTTTATAAAAAATGGCGCGTGAAATTTCGGGAAGGTGGGGAGAGGGGGAGGGGCAAAATATTTCTTTTTTGTTTCATACCGTTTCAGGTGCGTTTTTTGATGGAGTCCTCAGATACATGCTACTTATACTTATTAAATATAAATATGTCAAAAGTTAAATTACCACTATTTCCGAATAGTAATTTCAACAATTATCTTAATTTCTTGCTGAAGACCGCCACCCCCTCGAGTAACATATTTACTAATGGGTTGTGTAAAGGAGTTTCGTTCAGATACGCTTTTGTTAAGAATACAGTGCGCTCCCTGGTGGTGGAATGTGGAATTAACAGACCGCGATTTCACTTAAAGTAGGAAATCTAACAATTCAATCTGTTTTAAACTTTAAGATACTTTATAACACACGATAATAAATTATAAAGAAGAAGGGCGCGTCGCATTTCGAGGAGGGGGGGGGGGGTTGAGGGAGGTGCGCGAACAAAATTAGGAAATATAACTGGACGATCTGTTTGAAACTTTAATATGGCTTATAAAACATAACATAAATTTTTAGAATCAGGCCGCGTCAAAAATCATGGTGACCTGCCCACTCCCCCCCAAGGGGGGCACTTTTCTAAATTTGGCAGATACCCGTCATGTGATATATCGTAGCATTTTGGGGGGGGGGGGCGAACAAAATTAGGAAATATAACACGGCGAATATGTTTGAAACTTTAACATAGTTTAGGATGTGTTTGCCAAAATTTAGAAGGTATTCCATGGCGATAAATGTACTGGACGTTTTGAAAGAAAGTGTTTTGAAAGGAATATTAAACGAAACCCTTTGTGCGATGTATGATCACACTTACCCACTTGTTTTAAATTCAGATTTATTGATTGGCACCACTTTTCTGAAATGGTAAAATTCCTCTTGTTTCCGCCTTAATTAATAAGGCGAAAGCAGGGTGAATTTTACTATTTCAAAAAAGTGGTGCCAATCAACAAATTTGAATTAAAAAAAAGTAGCCTACTGGCAACACTGCTTCAAAAACTTTTTTTTCAAAATATGGCATTATTAAAAGCATTGGGATTTATTTTCAGGCAAAAAAGCAATATGTCTGGGTTTTTTCTACATTGATTCCTTATACTGCTTTATACTATTTTTTATTCTAAATTTTGCATTGGCCGATATTCTTTGAATTTCTGCCAATAAATTAAAAAAAAAAGAAACCTCTGAGTTACATAAATTCAAAATCGGAGAAATAGCATTATAAAAGCACTTATAAAATTCCAATCACATTCACATATTCGAAAACTATTATAATTACAGATAACTTATATATTTTTAAATCAGATAATTCAACACTTTTAAGCATTATAAAAGGAATAGTGAGGAGGATTTTGTGTTATATAACAATAGCCGAAGCGTACTAAGTGAGTAAAATGGTCATATTGGCATGAAATAGTAAATTAATAGAAGCATAGCTGCCAACCTTTACGCTTTTTTCATACCACTAAAATTTTTTGGAAAATATTATCTCATTCAATCATCGAAATCTCATGATTAAAGAAGGCGAAAATCTCCTTAAAATTTTAGTGGTAGTCAAAAAGCGTAAAAGTTAGCAACTATATAGAAGTGACTTAGTCAATCTGTAGATTTTCAGCAACCTCCGAGTACCGAACTTCAATTTGGATACAGCCGCTAAAGTAATCCCACTTGAAAATAATTAATTCCTCGCAAACTAATCGTACGAATTTCATGCAAATTTATATTTAGGCTAATTGAAGGGTGTAGAATTTATTTATGTTTTCAAAAATGGGTCTTGCTATTGAAAAAAGCAAAGTTTTGGTTTGTTTTGATATGTAGATGGCACCTAAGCAAATTTTATATACATCGTTTAAAAGTAGACTTTATTTCCAATCGTTTGGTACCAGTAACTTCATTCTACGATAACTTGTTGCAGAGTTAGTAGGGGGTATTATTAAAAAGCAGAAAACCAACGTTTAAAAATGCACAAATAATACGTGAAAAGCAGTAAACAGCTGTTTCGAATCCACTAGCGAGATTCTTCTTCAGTGCAAGATAGAGCAAGATACAGCGTGCTAGAAAAAGCAAAGCTGAGCTGTTTGCTGCTTTTCACGTATTATTTGTGCATTTTTAAACGTTGGTTTCTGCTTTTTAATATTCTTGCACAAAGGCTTTAATTGCTATTTTAATATTAGGGGGTTGTTTATATTTTTTTCCACGACTGTACGTGATACATTATGTGAGGAGGTTGGTAATTACTATGATTCTTCAAATAATATTAATGGATGATTTATTTACAAAATATTTACATTAAAATACGAGGTGCTAACGGAAAGTTCCCGGACATGATTAAAAAACAAGCTTTGTTTGAACTTACATAATTTTGGCTGTCATCTCTTTCAAAATAATCACCTTGTTAACGTATACACCTATCTCATCGCGTTTCCTACTTCCCGAAAGCACTTTTTAAGTCATTCTCTCGAAAGCTGTCAAGGACAGCATACGATTCTCGTTGAATGTCGGACACAGTTGCAAAACGTCGTCCTTTCAGTATCATTTTCACTTTTGGAAATAAATCAAATCCAAAGGGAGCTTGATCCGGTGAATAAATTGATGAGGAACAACAACCATTTCATTATGATCTAAAACCGTGTTGTCTTTAGGGATTATTTATCAGGAGCCTTGGAACAAACTTTGCAGCAATGAGCCACATGTTCAAATTCCCCGTCAAAATTTATTGACAAACTCTATAACCGATTCCAACTTCGTCTGCAACTTCTTTGGTTTTCTCTTACGAGTTTTCCTATTTATTCTACATTTTCATCTGTTTTGCTGGTGCTAGATCACCCAGAAAGCTTGTCATCTTCAAATGAATGACGATCCACCTTGAAACGCAAGTGTCATTCAAAAAATGTTGTCCGATTTAAAGCTTCATCACCAAAAGCTGTACGAAGCATTTCAAAAATTTCGGTTGCAAATTTACTGAGCATCACATAAAATATGATGCACACGCCATTGCTAAATCGCAAACAGTCCAAAACACGAAGTCGAAAAAAAAATTCGTAGATACAAATTGTGCGCTCATCTTGAAGTCAAGCAGTAAAAAGAGTAGAGGAGTGTTTGGCGAATGTGAAGTTGATCTACTTTCGCCTCCGCTTTTACAGAGACAGTCACAGTGATAGCAACCCGGTAACTTTCCGATAGCACCTCGTACACTATTTACATTTAACGGCACTGGTATAGCAGATCCTGCCCAACATTAAGTTACATGTTAAGATATTATCTACGCACTGGGTTATATCATTAAATTACTCTCCCCTTCTCAATTTACCGTACTCAGCTAGGCTTATCCAACGGGATAACCATAATAGTAGCTCCCGCACTCACGTGCATACACTACTCCATACAAGAGTCAATATTTCCCCCAAAAAACACCTTTCACCTCCAACGCAAGACTCTTGACTCAAGACTGACTACTCTTTCACTCTTACTTCAACGTATGCCATCCGAAAATCATGGGGTCCTCCCCTGTAAAATCAGAGGCGATTTCCAACTGTAAAATCAAAGACAGACCAATTGCACTTTTCTTCCCGCTTGCTCATTGACCAGGCATCACATGATATTATCTGTTCTTTCACCACCTTGCTTTTCCTTATCTGGCTCGCTATTATATTCACATTCCGCAGTAAAAAGGGTAGCCTTCTGGCATTTCCTTTTATACAATAGAGCTTTTCATACAATATGGTTATGAATACAATAGTACTCATTCAAATCCCAAAGACAACAAAAAATATTTCACTAACCCAAGGGCGTAGATACTGGTATAGAGATAAATACAATAAAGAAAGAAAAATAAAATTAAAACAATTTTGGACCATCACACCATAGATAGTTAAAATTTAAATAAGTGAGATGTGAACAAACCACAAATCCTTTGCTATACTGGTGCATAAACATTTAATATAGATTAAAACATTAAAAACACATTAAAAACATTAAAATATTCATTCTACAGTTTCAGCACACCTCTGTGGCCTTCCTCAGGAATGTAAATAAACTAAGCTGAATCAGCAATGTCAAAACTCTGCCCGACAGAAAATCATACACACGGGGAATAAATAACAAGTGAATCCGAAGACAGGGAGATCTGATTTTACTGGCGCTATCTGTTGAGATATGATGATAATATAAATACTCTGTCGTCATCTATATGTGAGAATATCGATGAACTGCATAACTCAAAATTAAATGTTTCTAAGGATATTTAACCAAAGTTTTGGAATATTATATGACATATTGTCATTACATACTTCATCTTTTCTTAATAAGATTTCTATTGATTCTCTAATCAAATTTTTATGTGAGTCATTACATGGAACAATAATACTAGCACTCTCAAAATCAATATAGCAATGATAATTATTGAGATTAAATCTCAACAGGGCTGTATATGGTTTTTGAAGCCCGGTAAATCAATCATCATCGAGTGGCGCTGCCACGCTACAAGGTACAGATTCAGATTCAAATTCAGCCAGGTGGGGAGGCCTACCAATTGGTTTGCGCTCAACTAGCCCCACTCAGCAATATTTATTTAAAAAAAATTACAAAATAATTATAGAGTAATAAAATAATGGTAGGTAATAAAAAGTAATTGAGATAATGAAATAAGTATAGGTAAAAATAGTAAATTAGACGAGCTGAGTGCTTTACAGACGTATAACACATAATTTTTCTTTAGCAATAACACTAATTCTATAACTGTTTTAAAGTAAAAGTTTGTTCGATTAGTTCCATTGCTCATCATTATTATCATATAATAGGTCCCGTGGAGGCATTTGGAAAAGTCCTTGATTGTTTTCATAAGTGTTATGCAGTTTATAATTTTTTGCATTAGTGCTGGTGGTTTTCTGATTATTTTGAACCATGAAGAGAGACTCATCGTTCTGGAGAGTCTGAGGTGGTATATAGATGTTAGTGTGCATTCCGTTACGTAGTGCAGGCCCCACCAGTGGCTGAGAGGTTCTGCTCTCGAAGCTGGTAGACGGGAGGTGCTGGGTTCGAACCCAATCGCGCCCGTCGGCCTAACCGTTTCGGAGTTTTCGTGGTTTTCTTCGAAACCGTGGATTCCCATGCGTAAATACGGGTTAGGTTCCCTTAGAAAGACCCCCACGAAGGGCACCCCCCAGGGCCTATATCCCACGTGTTGATAATTAGCCGTCATAAACACAAACCAAACCAAACCGTTACGTAGTGCAGCGAGGTTCCTCGTTTTCCACACGTGCAGTAGCCCGAGTCAGCTTTTCCGAACTTTACCAGATAATCTGGAAAAGGCCTGTGATTTGTTGCAAACAAGAAAAGGTTTCTGTGTGATAGTAATGTCTCCTCTGAAACAATAGGTAGAAGTGAATATGTAAACCTTCCTCTATGATCAGAGTCCCAAATTCTCTGCCATTCCTGTTGTATTTGTAATTTTAGTTGTCGTTTGAGATGAGATGGTGCGCTACAGGTACAAGGTTCGCTCAAACTATCATTCTTTCGAGTCGATAAAATGAGTACCAAACTTGTTTTGAACTAAACACTCAGGGTTCCGCGTTAGCTGACCACCTGATCAAGACATGTACTATATAGAACCTCATTGTTAACAAAATACGGAGTTGGGTACCACTTGCCGTGATAATAAATGGATTGTAGCAGAGAGGATTTTAATATGCAAATATCACTTATACCTCACGAGTTGCAATTTTCCAACTGGGTGAAAATTTGTCGAGGCCAGGATTCGAACCAGGAACCTTTTGGCTTAAACTGCTAGTGCTCTGCCAACTGAGCTATCCTGGACAAATCTGGTGGACGCACAATTCACCCAGAAACCTTATTGGTTATGACATCTGGTCTAATATTTGAATCAGCTCAACAGAATAAGTATAATATGTATATTCCAGCTCAACTATATATTTAGTATAATAAAAGATGTTTGTAGAATTTAAACAAATTCATAGACAGGTTACGCAAAGAATTGGATACACTGCCGTCTATGAATGGTAATTTCTGAAAGTAAGCTTTCAGCTGTGTTATGCGTTTTTGTTTTCCTGAATTAAATTTCACTTTAATATGAGGCGTGTATAAAAATCTGTAGATAATATACAGAGTTGTATAAAATTATTCGAGTGCATTTTCGTAACTGTTGAAAGGTTAAGAGACTACGTTAGTTACGCGAAGACATTCTTAAACTAATCTTAAACCGAAGATAGCGTTCTTTTTAAATTACGCCTTTGCATTTTAATATTTTAAAATGATTTTCCATTCTTGCATCGGGTATTTGAGGTTGATGCCTAATCGGGTATCTTTTTACTTTTTCGATTTAGACTGAAGATTTCCTTTTTCTCCTGGGGAAAATTTTGGAACCGGTGAGCGTGATTTCGTGTAACTTTCAGAGCTATTTATTTATAAGCTATTTTATTTTATTTATTTATTTATTTATTTTGTATTTTGAAAAATTAAACTGTATTTCTTAACATCGAATTATATTAACTTTTTAATGTCTCTTGGTATTTAATAAATATTGCATATTATTTTGTGATGTGATATAAAATCGAAAAAAGTGGTAAAATAAAGTATTAGTTTCAATATGAAATGTATAATTTATAACAATTTTACACATCTTTAAATTTTCAAAAATATTCAAAGTCACGTACTTTGCTTCGTTGGATAGGTTAAATTTTTATCCACAAACTCCTGGAGTTGAAATTTAAAATTGAGTTAGATCTGTGTATATTAGACCGGGAGCCGTCAGCACAGATGATCACCTCATCGAATTCACGGCTGAAATTCCAGAATTAGTTAAAACTCGATTCGCATATTAAAACGCAATCGATTTGCCAGGTCATATCTTGGTGGAAAACACCTAAAAACCCGATTTTAGCAGTTGACTCGTAGGTTTACCATTGTGCTTTTCTGCACCCAAAAGTATGAAAACATGAAGGACTGGGAGCAGGAAAACACAATGGTAAACCTACGAGCCAACCATAAAATCGCATTTTTATGTGTTTTCCACCAAGATATGACTTGGCAGAACGATTGCGTTTTAATATGCGAATCGAGTTTTAACTAATTCTGGAATTTCAGCCGTGAACTCGATGAGGTGATCGTCTGTGCTGCCGGTTCCCGATCTATATGCATATACTATGCTTTCTGATACTTGCGGTCTCTACGATCGCAGTTAGTGAAAGTATGTTCGAGCTTTCAAGTGTGTACATAGTGTATTTTCTGCGTGAGTGTCTGAACAACTGAATCAATCACACGTAAAATAGCAAAGCTTTGGCGCGTCACGTGTTTGACATGTGTGGTGCAAAGGACTTGCAGTCAAACTTCTTTAGGCGCTACTGTTACTTATTATACGAAAATATTGAAATTGAATGACGATCTAAAAAACCCCCAATAATTAGCCCATATTAGTTAAAAGTATACACTTTAACAACACAAATGAGATTCAAATAACTGGCTCAGAGTATTGAGATTTTATAAATCCTCAGAAATTAAATTAGAATTACTTATATTTTGTTTGCAAACTCAGATATAACACTTCCCCGTCATTGGTTCTAATAAAAGAAAACACATAAATACGAAACTAAAACGTGTTCGCAGATTTCATTAAATAAGAGAGGCTTTCACCCCCTGCCCAGCTAGAAGATTTTAAATCTATAAATAATATAAAACGTGGGTCACGCGCACGCCTTTTACTTGGGGTTAGCTGTCCCAGCGTTTCCAACTTAGCCCCTTATTATTATTATTATTATTATTTTAGGTAGATTCCGTAAGAAATACTACCTATTACATTCTCCCTTATGTTTGAATTTCTGAAAAATTTTTGCTGGTATACGCCGATCATGACTCCTAGAACCCAAAACCACCCCCACTTCAAAACTATATCTATCTATCTATACAGGGTGTCTCAAAAGGTCGTTTACAAACTTAACATGCTGGTCTGTCATATCGTGATAAACAAGATTTACATAGGAACTTGTGTTCGAAAATGAAAACTGTGACCGCTAGAGGGTGATGAGCGCAGGCTTATGGGAGAGTGGAAAGCGTAATCATTTCAGGCGAGGACGTTGCAGGAGAAGGATGAATCGGTTTAGTAACGCAGAATTGGCCGATATGCATTACGTACATGGCGCCGAGGATGGAAATGCACGAACCGCGGTACGGATGCACCTTGAGCGCTTCCCAAGCAGACCTCAGACAAGTCATGTTTTGTTTGGACAATTGCACCGCAGATTGCGTGAAGCAGCAACTTTCCAAGTACGTAGCCACATCGGTCGAGAGCGCACTACACGCACGACTGTCGTAGAGAAAACCGTGCTACAGGAATTTGACAGGAACCCGCAAATAAGTCTCCGAGCAAGCGAACGCGTCTTGGGTATATATCGTTCCAGCATTATGCGCATATTGCACGAGGACACATAACCTTCCTACCACTTATCCCCAACGCGTTGCATTCGCACGCTGGTATTTGTAACAACGGGTCGCACAGCTGGATTTTCCATCGTGGAATTTGTTTTTGGATGAATCCTGTTTTACACTGGATGGTGTCCTGCAAAACATGTACATATGGGCGCATGAAAACCTAAGTTCTGCACGTGCCCATGCACGTCAACAACGTTTCGCCGTAAACGGTTGGACTGGTATTATCGGTGACATGTTAATTCCCAGATAGCATGAACAATTGCAGCAAGATTAATTTTTTCTTGATATTTTCTTGTCACGAAAAATTTGAAGTAATAATATTGCCGCAAGGACATTACTAGGTAGACGGAATATAATCAATCGCTTTCTTGCAACGCAACTTTGCTCTAAACCTGATACAACACTGTCATAAAATAACGAAGTAAGCGAAAAATTCCTTTTGTTGGAAGGAGAACAGATATAAACGCGCATGCGCGGAAATTTTACAAAGACAAAATTACAACACTTCTTTATTGAATTCCATGAAGCAGCGACATTGGATTAGCGTTCAAGTAAAGAACCCAGATATAAAGGTATTTATTATTTTAATTATTCAAATGTGATTCGGATATTTTTGTATTTTCTCTGTACAAACTACAACTTATTTCGTACAGAAATTTTAATAAATTAAAAAGTTATGTTTATTTACTGAGGAATGCTTACATTTTTTAAATAGTTTGGTTTTGGTCCATGTTAAGGCATTATTGAAAATTTTAATTTTTAAATGAATTTTTCTCAACTTTAAGGGGAATTTCTAAGATATCGTTTTAATTAATATTTGCCTTTTTTCCTGCTCACGCCGATCGAGCAGTGTTGAATTCAGATATTTTTCTCCGGGATTAATTTCTGCGGCTCTGGAGGGGGGGGGGGGGGGGGACATTTTAGAGATTCGGTGTGGAAATTGCTTATTAAAAAGCATAAAATATCAAACCTTCCGGGGGGGGGAATCCCCCCTCCTCTTGAATTCAGCAGTGCGTTCGAATGTATTTTTAAATTTAAATTATCTTTTCATGGCCATTAAACCCCTTTCTATATATAAATATCAAGTATTTTAAACAGTTTCTTAGTGTGCTATTCTCCATGCATCTTATCGTGGACTTCTATTGTATCGCTATTTTCTAATTTTTATTAAAGTTATTAACAGTATTTCCTTCCGGCGTCAGTTTTATTTAATTCTTTAAAAATTTCTCTTTTCTTTTGACATAACTGCTTGTTAATCGGATGTGTATAAGTCGTTTTATTTCCTATTTTTCTTAAATTTTAAATACGAATATTTTGAAATTGTTAATTTTTCGCGACAGCAAATCTGGGCTTGAAATGTGCAGAGCAAATCGGAACAATATTCCGGTTCGTAAAATTATGACAAATATTGATCTGGTTTGCAGTGTTGTAATCGTAAAAAAAATCAGAGGGTGTACGCTAAAGTCAGGAACGTCATGTCTAGAGTATGTACGATATAGATTTATTCGAGAAACCGGGAGTATACGGAGCTTTTTCATAAAAACCAGAATTTTTGCAATGAATTAGAGCTAAATAACTAAAATGCATTGACTAATTACTTAAACTCTTCCCCCCTCCCCACTCCCCACCCCCCCCAAAAAAAGTTATAAAATAGCTTTGTGTGATACTTAAAACCTCGGATACCATAGCACCAAAATATTATTTTAATAGTTACAAAATATTTTTTTTTGATAATTAAAACTTTGGACCTTAAAACCTTAATTCCATTGTTATATTGTTAATGTCAGATTCGAAGACTATTTATTTGTGTTATTATTAAAGATGTTTCGTTTTGAATCCTTTTTCACATGTAAAATAGTGTTCAACTGCATCTTTATTTATTATTTTCTTCTATGATAGCAATCTTTAATAAAATGTAATTCTTAAAAACCGACACTAGTCACCCGAAGTAAAATTTAAAATTCAAGCTAATGTTAATTCTATGGACAGTTCTTTGCATATTTTGGGCTCACATTTTAATATTTTTTAATATTATTTTTTGCATAGGATACACCTGGTTGATATATATAGTTGTGCAATCGTACCTTTTCGAGCTTTTATGCAATTTTTTATCTGCAGATACTTTCAATTTTGAAACCTGTTCTGAAAGTGAAACTGTACTCATATAAAAGAAAACTGTAACCAAAACCGAAAAAGTACAAAAGCACAACAATATATAGTAGGAGAGCTGTTGAACATTTTTGAGTAGGTATTTGAGGCACCCTGAAAATTTGCGCAGCATTCTTTTGTAATGCCTGAATACAAAATCGAATGTCTGGCTAAAGGATCGTGGCCCAAAACCTGTTCCAGACACGTGTTAAGTGCCATTTTTTGACACTACCCCAAAAAAAGTATTTGAGGCACGCTGAGATTGAAACAGAATAATATTTATACTTAGAAAAAAATATTTTGAAAATGACAGACACTTTAGTCGGCCCAAAAACTGTGCCAGACACGTGTCAAGTGCCATTTTTTGACTACCCAAAAAAGGTATTTGAGGCACGCTGAGATTGAGGCACAATAATATTTATGCTTAGAAAAAAATATTTTGAAAATGACAGACACTTTAATCGGCACAAAAACTGTGCCAGACACGTGTCAAGTGCCATTTTTTGTCTGGCACAGGTTTTGGGCCACGATCCTTCAGCCAGACATTCGATTTTGTATTCAGGCATTACAAAAGAAGTGTTGCACAAATTTTCAGGGTGCCTCAAATACCTTCCCTAAAATGTTTAAAAGCTCTTGGACTAATATGGTGAATTCTCACAATCTTTTGACTTTTATGTCCCTGAATAATAATTTTTATTTTAATACATTTTTTTGTGTTTTTTTTTATTTCATATACTGGAGAACATTCCATTGCATGATTGCATATAACAATATTAACGAGATAAATAGGTTTTGGACGATGTTGGGGGTACAAATACCAGGAAAACTCCTATACCGTCCCGTCCCTGATGCTGATTTTTAAATTTGGGGCTGTCTGTATAAAATTGCTTCAATAAAAGTAATGCGATGTAATTTTTTCCCGAAACTGGGACAATTGTTTAATATAAATATTGTGCAAAAAATTAACCTGCACACATTTTTACGGTTGATATTATTTTTTGAACTCTGCCCCTGGGTTTTTTATCCTTACCGTCCCTCTTGCTAAACTTATACAGAAAATCACTTCAGATGCAGCCACAGAATTTTTTTCAAGTTTTTTCTCATGGAGAAGTATGCTAGAGAAAGAATGTCTAAAATTCTTTGACAGGAAATTTACTGCAAAATTTAAATCAGCATTTAAATATCAATTTCAAGATCGGGGCTTTATTGGTAGTCTTACCGTCCCCAAGGTTTATTTCTGCACTTTTCGAGGTAAATTAAGAAAAAAAAAATTTAATCCAATGTTAACAACTGTTTCTAGAAATCAGTGAACATTGTGGCTATCACTTAGTCTTAACATGATTTTCCTAAAAATAGATGATAATTTTCCTTACCGTTCCATCCTTACAGTCCCTTTTTTTCCCATTTCGTCCCTTTTTTCCTATACCTATTATTTTTTTTTTTTCAAAAAAAATTATGGCCATTTTTTCCCCCATTCTGACCAGAAAATCAGAGTTCTAACTTTTTACGACTGCTATTTCATCTTCACCTAACACTTCATTTATAATGGCTGTTTCATAATAATGGAAGCCATCAGTCCATCAGAAGAAAATAATTCTTTCCAAAGGTATAATCCTTCATTTGGCGCCCCTTCGTTCTGGCGCCTGGGGCACATGCCCCCTCTGCCCCCCCCCCTTAGTTTCGGCCCTGACAGCAGGTCCTAAGCCTAGATCCTTGTGGACCAGGTCTGTACTTTCCCACTGGTATAATACAAAACTTAAAACTATCCCAGATGATGCTGTTACAACAGAGTGTGGTTTGTTTTTTATATACTGCTTTACCGGAGGCACGTCCTAAAAAAAGGAATCGTCTGCTCATCTATGGAAAATTTTCCCTGATCTCCTGGTAAATTCAAGCAGACACTACGGAATCTGTCGAGCATTTGCTGAACTTTCTATAATTTATTATTTATTCCTGGTGGTTTACTTGCTGTGTCGACAAAATGGAATGAATTTATCAAACTTAAAAATCAATCTCGTGGTATGCATATAACTCATATAAAACTTATAAATCATATATGGCATTTATAACTCAGAGCAGAAACATACAGTTACATGTGCATATTATATATCTAATACTATCCATTTTAAATAAAAATCATGAATAGTACAAACCTATTAATTTAAAATTGGTCAGCTTTAAAAATGTAATTAATAAAAAATAAATTGCTAACAACACAAGTTTAAAAAAATCACTTAAAATATTTATATATATATATTAGGAATTGTATCTATTTTGGAAATGGTAAATGCCGGACCCGCACAATTGTGTGGTTCATTTGTTTTTCAACTTTTGTGAAGCCTAATTAAATTTATCAAAGACAAAATCAATTAAAATCATGAATAAACTATATGAAAAGAAATATTAAATCCAAGCAAACATTATAAATCATATTTAAATGAAATTACGACAGTTCATACTTTTTGTCTATTGCTGTCAGATGATATAGTCTTTTTAAAAGCAGAAAATATAACCCTGTATTGTAGATGGTACCCCCTAGTTGTGTCTTATCAAAACATCTAAAGTAAATTAACTCATATAAATGTGCGGATTTGATTTTAAATCGCACAAAAACAGGAGGTAGTCATTCTCTTTTACTTTAGTAACCGCCCGTACAATTGTGTAGGTCAGGGCTTAAAGGGTTAAGAGGCTACTTCAGTCAAGCGGAAACACCAATTCGCCAATGTTAATCCAATACGAGAATTTTTTTAAGGTAACTCGGTTGCATTTCAATATTTTTAAATGATTTTTTTTATATACTTTCACCTTTCGAGCCGGTATAAACAGTGAAAAGAGTGAAAGTGTCCGCACAAAAAAAAAAAAAAAGAAAAAAAAGAAAGAAAAGAAAAAGAAAGAAAGAAAATTAAATAAAAACTTCAACGAACTTAAAATAAAGTAAAAACAGCAATTGCAGAAATTTACCCCAGCTATCCAATGCAAAAGAAAAAGTCTTTTTAAAATATAAAAATACAGACGAGATATTTTTAAAAATATATCTCGTTGGATTAACATTAGCGATTCGGTCATTTTGCCTGAAGAGTTATAATTTGTGATCACCTTTAGAACTAAATCTAAGCAGGATTCTTGAAAACAGTGAAAATTTAACTTGTAACTTTTAAAATGCACTCTATTGTTTCTCTCTTTTAGGATGCAAAGACACGGAAATAATATATAGAAGAATGTTAAATAATTGTATGTTAATTTGGTAAATATTATGTTAATACTTTGTATTAGAAACTATTATTTGTAGCTGTGTAAAAATAAACTTTGTAATTTAATAGACTGTATTGTTTTATTATAACTTTGTTCTTTTTAAATTCTTGAAACTTTTCAAATATTTTGTTTTTGTGGAATTATATTTAATCAGATTTGTGAATAGGGGCCATCCAGAAATGATGTCACGCGTGGAGGGGGGGAGGAGGGGTTCGTGAAATTTTGACAGTTTGTGACAAGGGGGTGGGAGGGGGTAAGAAGAAGTCTGACATCACACATTTTGGTTAAACATTAGAGGTCTTACTAACATTGCATAGATATTAGAGGACTTACTGTTCCCGGGGATGAGTGCGATGCCAAAATGCCTGTGTATTCTATGGACGAGCATATATTTTCTCCAAGGGAGGAAGAGTCGTTATAGTAAATGATTCGGAGTAATTTCTATTTTATGATTTAATATATAATTTTATAAATGTTCATATTAATGTGACCTGTAGCCTGTAATAATGTAGCCCTGTGGCCTCCGATTCAACTATGTCGGGTTTAATTCCTGCGGTTGTGGTAGTATATTTGTCGTGATTTGGAATCTACTTTAAACTATAAGTCCTTGTTTACTCGGTCTATGTAGCATAAAAATGACAAGCATTTGACAAACCTCCGATTATATGGAATCCCGCACAAAACTCGCACAACCTTCAAAAGTACGACTATTAGCGTACAGATAAAAAATATACAATCAAAACTTGAGTAGAAATGCGGCAACTAGTGACCATTCACCAAAGTTTGGGAAGAATTTCATTTTGATACTAAAAATGAATATTCGATGAGTCCTTAAAAAATAAAGTTCTTTTATCATGTTTTGGGGGCATTTTTAACTCAGGGAGCG
Source organism: Maratus speciosus (assembly GCA_963932465.1). Classification (NCBI taxonomy): domain Eukaryota; kingdom Metazoa; phylum Arthropoda; class Arachnida; order Araneae; family Salticidae; genus Maratus; species Maratus speciosus. Next base: position 508,308,711 of record OZ010796.1, on the reverse strand, counting down.
GGAGGGGCAAACTAAATTTTATTTTAGGTATGTTAAGAGACAGGTATCGTTTATTATTATTATTATTTTTTTTTAATGGAATGATTACCATTTGCAAATTGATACGATCATTTGTTACATAGTTACGACAAGTTTTATGAATACGAAGTCGAAAACTATAATTTGGTGCATGTACCGTAGGTTTTTACAGCAGCAACTGATAGCCATTCAAGAAAATTTATCTGGTAAGAACTTCATTTTGGCACTAGAAATGTAGATACTATTTGTTCCCCCAAAATAAAGTTGAATCATCGTGGGGTTCTTTTTGAGGATGGGGGGGGGGGGGACTTTAACACGCATGGACGAACATAACTTATTTTTTAAATGTCAAATGGGTTATCGTTTGTTGTGAATTTTTTTATTCTGTATCAAATGATATCGCAAGCAAGCCGATACGATCATTGTTTACAAAGTTAGGCCAGATTAAAAGTAGTGGATTTTGGTAAATTTAATGACTTTGAAATAAACTCAAAATTATCCTGATTTTGACTATTGCTATTTTGAAGACATTTAAGTTTTGAGATGACTTAATACAGGGCTCCCAAATGGTCCGCCAACTTAATACCAATATTATTTTAGAAAAAATTTCTTTTTAGATTTTTCTTACAAACCGCCCCGGAAACACATTTGAAAGTTAATTCTAGCGCAAACCTACCATAAATTTTTCTGTTAAAATTTATTGGTATTCAGTTGGCGGAACATTTGGGAGCCCTGCTTAATATGATATAAAAAACTCTTTTTAAACGTAAAATAAATGTGACAAAACTATGTAAAAAATAAAATATAATTTTCCACTTTGCATTGATAAAATCTTTTCTGTAACTTTCTTATAGATGTTCGTATCGACTTGCCGATAATGTTATTCAAATACATACGAAACGATATCCCACTTGACCTATTTAAAAAAAGTTGAAATTTCCCCCCTCGAGCTAAAATGCCCATCAAAAAATGCCCCCCCCCCCCAAAAAAAAAATACAGTAAAACAACTTTACATTTTGGAGACTCGTCGGATCTTAATTTGTAATGCCAAAACGAGGTTTGTCTCAAGCTTTCGTGAATAGCAATCACTTGTTACTGTAAAAACCTATTTTACCTGCAAAAGACTTTGTATTAATAAAACCTGCCGTAACTTTGTAAGAAATGATCGTATTGACTTGCTGATGATTTCACCTGATTCGGAATTATAAAAAACATAATAAACAATATCCCATTTCACCTACTTATTTATTTATTTTTAGTTACCCCCCTCCCTGAGCTAACAATGCCACCTTTTGCGCAAAAAACATGATAAAACAACTTTATTTTTTAGTACTCATTGGATCTTCATTTTTAGTATCAAAACGAAGTTCTTCCCAAATTTGGGTGAATGGGCATCGGTTGTCTCAAAAAATCCTATTTTACCTGTGTACTACACGCAAAATTCAGAGAATTGACAACATTTCAATGAAATTACTACATATTTGCAGCTATACTTGTCATGACAAGATTCCGAGTTTGCAATTCATTTGCAGATGTTCTGACATGACAATATTGCAAATTTACAATGCGTTTGCAAATAGTCTGACATCGTAATATTACTAGTTTGCTATGAGTTTGCAGTAAGATTGATGCAACAAGATTGCAACTTGCACGACAACTTAGCTGCAAGTTCAAAGTATGGTGACTTCGGAGTTTGCATAATCTTGTTGCAGTCTTGTTATGAACTTTCAGACTTGTCATGCTGAGCTTGCTGCAACATTGCAAATCTGCAAAGTAAGATTGCTGAAAATTTTCTGCAAACTAAAATTGCTATCTGGGTTAGCCCTTACCTACTACCTCAGCGCCTCGACGGGAATATCTATCGCATTTTCTTAGAAAGAGTTTTGCCGGATCTGATGGGTGACGCTCCAGCCGCTATATGCCGAAACATCTGGTTTCAGCATGATGGAGCGCCTGCTCATTTTAGCTGCACTGTGCGAGAATACTTCGATAGGACATATCCTACTCGCTGGATTGGTAGAGGAGGACCAGTCGCATGGCCACCGCGATCCCCCGGCCTGACTTCTCTGGATTTCTATCTGTGGGGACTCATGAAATCCATGGTGTACGAGACGCCCGTAACATCGGACATGGATCGTGTCGCCAGGATCGTGGAAGCAGCGGCACGTGTCCATGACACACCTGCTCATTTTGAACGGTTCTGTGAATCCATGCATCGACGTTATGAAGCATGCAATGCGGCGAATGGAAGGAATTTTGAACACCTTCTGTAAATTAAACCATATTCTTTAATAAAAGTCATATTAATACCTCTTTCGATATACTTTCTTTCTTTCCCTCCATACCTGCGCCCATCGTCCTCTAGCGGTCGTAGTTTGCATTTTCGAACACAAGTTCCTATGTAAATCTTGTTCCTCATGATATGACAGACCAGCATGTTAAGTTTGTAAACGACCTTTTGTGACACCCTGTATATATCACGTTTTTATGTATATGATAACTTCCATAATTCTGCACAAATCTCTTCCAAACTGATACATAAAATCAAGGGGCAGAAAATCTCGGTCGAGTTCGTTAATGGGCAAAATCGGTCCAAGGGGGTGGAAATAGGGAGGGGTTTTGTGAAACCAGAATAAAAACCACAACTTCTTAATTATAATACATATCAAATTAGTTTAAAGTTATTACTTCTAGGAAAAGGGCCAAAATTTTTTGTATAACAGATTTTTGATATAATTAAAAATGGGCTCAAGGGGCGAAAAAAAATAAGGCTTTAAGAAGAAAAAAATTCATAACTTCGTCAATTCACTAGATATCAAATCCGCTTAGATTTATTATAAATCTTCTTAATCTTACCTACAACTTTTACATTGAAGAGTTTTTGATAGGACCAACTGTTACAGCAAAAAAAAAAAAAAAAAAAAAAAAAAAAAAAAAAAAAAAAAAAAAGCAACAGCAAACTAAGGGGGGGGGGGAGGGGGTAAAAAGAAAAGATATCATAACTTCGTCAATTCATAAGATATCAAATTCGCTTAAATTTATTATAAATCTTCTTAACCCTTAAATGCCTGGTGTTGCTTTTCGGCAACATACCCAATTTAGGCTCTAAAATACTATTAGAATAATATTGAAGCTAAAATGCCTAATGCTGCCAATAAAATACATTCTGAAAATATTATTAAATCGATTTTCAACATTTAGATGGCAACATTTGTGATGCTTAAGAATAAAGATAAAATTATTTTTTCAAATGTTGCTACTTGTTCTTTTTGCTTTCTTTGGAAGCTTGCGAAATACCCTATTTTGACCTGCAGTGAGCAAGTAAAATTTATTTCTTATTATAGTTCCTAAAATTCTTGTGTGTTTAATATTATAGAATTTTATCAAGGAAAATTATTTTTTTAATTAAATACCAGTATTGACGATTAGTAACAAACTGTTTTTTAGCCATAAACCATACTTAAAACAAAATATGGTTTTTTAAAGTATTTTTCCCATGATTTATTTAAAAAATGAAATCCGAAAAACATTATTACAATGATTTTTGAAAAGTCAGGCATTTAAGGGTTAATATTATCTACAATTTTTATATTGACAAGATTTTGATAGAACCAACTCTTACATAAAAAGAAGTAGGGGTTGAAGAAAAAATTATCGTATTAAGGCTGTTCTCAAATCCAAAGGGGGAACTTTATGATATAAGTTTTAATTCATTTTTGTTCGGAAACGCATGAAACTGAAAGGTGTTGTTATACAGAAACTATGTATTTGAAAGACTCTTTCCGTTTTTTTTTGTTCCTTTTTTTTTGTAAGCACAGTAGATGTTTCAGAAAATACTGTCAAAGTTGGCGTTTTGAACCAACTTTCCCGATGAAAGCAGAAAAACCAGTGAGCGAAGGGAGAAAAACGCCTTATGATAGGTTTGCCAATTTTATACCTTTACGTTTAAAAATGTGTACGTCATTTGTCATAAAATATCAGGCTTGTTGAGAACAGCTTTATCATGATTCTATAAAACCAGCTCATACAGAAAAATGAAATTAAAAACTCGTCAAAAACAACAAGATCAAATTGTTAAACTGAGTTACTCTCTAATCTTGATTTACTTTTTGTTGGTGAAATTAGTACTTAACTTCGAAATCTACCTGTGCCTGTAGGCCGAGCCGGGAGGGATTTTTTTTTTTTAAATACCATTCTACAGAATTTCTGTATAGTATTTTTTAAAATTAAATTACGCAATGTCTGTCATTAAATAAAATTAAAACTTATGATACGGAAATTCTGTTAGGACAGTAGCTTTTCTTTAATAAAAAGAGGCTTAGTTAGCTACCCTCCCCCCCCCCCCATACACACACACACAACCACCACCTTCCACCTCTCTTGCCATTAGAAAATTTTAAAATTTGCTCTAAAAATATTTTATTCGTAGATGATATTCCGAGGGAACGTTTCTCAGACTTATAACAACTAATTTCATCTCATTCAAATTTACTAACAATGGCATATGAATAAACAAAACTTATTTCAGCTGGAAGCGAAACAGATTGTCATTTGATCTTTATGTCACCTGCTCATACGCAAGTGACTTCGTTTGACTGAAAAGAACGTGCATATCAAGTCAGTAAAATACGTTAGGAGTTTAACAGTATAAGAATATCTACATAAATATGTTTACCGGTGAAAAGAAATTTAATAAAAGGATTACGTCTCCGATCATATGAAAGAATAGAATTTGATAAACTAAAATGAGATTATTTATCAGTGAGTCAAAGTCCAATTCGATTACGTGTTAAAAAATCACTTTTTTTTCTGATTCATATGCAATTCTTTTAGTTGACGTTTCTTTCCGGCAAATATCCGCCCCTAGTGTATGGACGGGTTTCCGTAATATTGTTGTCAAACAGAAGAATTAGTCTTGAAATGAAGTCTGTAAAATTTGTTTTAATCCTTTTGACAGCATGCGCTGTTAATATCGAACGAATATGTTCCTTGAGACTAAGTAAGTAAAATTTTTATCAGTTTCTTTATCATTTTCATTCATTTGCTCCTAAAATGTATATATATACAAAGTCATTTCAAAGTGAAACAATTTAAAGCAGCTTTTAGAACGAATATAATGTACTAGTAAAATTTTAACGCAAAACATATTGCAGATTACTTTATTTCCCAATATATTAAAAATATTGCTCAAAATATTTCTATTGTGTCACCTTTTGATAGTAATTGAAAAGTCAACGGGGAAAACGATGAGAGTTCATTTTTTGTAAAATTTGATATGACAGTGCCATCTGTTAGCTTGAGAGTTGTGATACTACTGGTTGGCAAACTTGAATCAAAGCAAAAATGAAAGTTATTCTTTAAAAAACACAGCTGAATACAGTCATAATGGAGGAAGAACAAGGAAAGCCGACGCATCTAAAAGAAATAAAGAACTATCATGAATATTCATAAAATATCAACTAATAACTGTCATCGAGCTATCTGGGACTATTATTATTTCTCCCCCTGATTCTTCAATTTTACATTTTCCTTAAATCCTACTTAAAACATTAAAATAAAACACACAAGTGTAACTTTAGAGTCGCGCCTTTATACTGGCAAGACATACGGACCACTGTCCTAGAGCCGACAGATTTCAGAGGACCAAAAATTTATTGATCTACAGTTAAATTTCCTTAACTTTGTTTTTCCTTGAAAAACATCTTATTGTAATAAAAATTTGAAAACTGCCTAATTCATCATAGAGATTATGTGAAGTAAAATTATCTTTGGCATCATGTTTGCGGCGCAATATGCATATGTTTTAACTTTTATACATGCTTTCATGTGTGAAGGTAAGTGTATTTACATATTTTCTGCATTTTAGAAATTGTAAGTTTTTCATGATGAGCCTATAAAATATTTAGGTATAGGCTCTCAAAATAGCTCTCACTATTCAAATAAATAAAAACCAAAGGTTTTTGGTTAATACCTGTTTTATACTATACATTTATATATTTACCGATTTTCATCAATTATTATTGCACTAAAAAATGCGGTCTTTAATGCATGTCTGTGTTCTTTGCTACCTGCGAAAGAGTCTTAATATAGTTATTAAGAAATGTTTAAATTCATTACATAAAATACAATTTCCATTGCTTTCTAAAAAATTTCATTTACATTTCATCTTCGAAAGTACAGTCGAGCCCCAATTCAACAAATCGCGATTTAACGAATTTCTCGATTTAACTACTTTTTTTATGGTCCCGGCGAAAATGGAACAAAAATACTTCGATTTAACGAATTTATAATCCTGATTTAACGAATAACTTTCTATGCAAAAAAAAGTGAAAAATCGAAGAAATTATCTAATATTTATAAAATATTTTCAGTGTTCCTGATTGTCGATTTTCAAAATATGTATCATATGACGCATAGAAATATTTACATGCGAAAATGTGCATTATACCGAGGTTATTCATGCTAGTAATGATCAGATGAACAAGATGAAATATAGATGAAGCATTCAACATTCAAAGAAGCAGTTAGCGGTTTAGATTTTTTGAAATGGAATTTGATGGCTTATAATGTTGATAAAACTATTTTCACAGCTTCAGGGAAAAAAGCGATAAAGAAGTTTGGAATACAATATTGAAATAAAGCAAACATCTATAAATGATATCTTATAATTTATCTACAAAATTTTAATAAATGAGATTCTTTCTTAATTAAAATTATTGTAATTTATAGCGGTGCATAAAAAAAGAATGAATTTTTATACAATGTATTTTCGTAAAGCAACAAATGTTTAAAATCGTTATTAAGGCAAGTGAGGAATATTCTTCATATTTACAGTCATTATTTAATTGTGCTGTTGTATAAACAAATTCCTTTGATTATCCCGATTTAACGAATAATCTCGATTTAACGAACGAAGTTGCTAGTCTCGAACGATTCGTTAAATCGAGGTTCGACTGTAGTATTTTCATACTGTATGATAAAATTCAAGTAATGTTTCTAAAAACCCAATCCTCATAAAAACATCCGTGTCAAAAAGTTCATAATGATTACTCTCAAAGAAATCTAAAGTTCATCTTTAAAAATCGTTTATGTCCTTTAAAATTACAAAAAATTCAAGAAAATTCACATTCTAACGTAATTAACAACCAAGGTAGAATGTGAATTTTCTTGATGTTTTTGTAATTTTTAAGGATACACATGATTTTTTAAGATGAACTTTAGATTTCTTTGAGAGTAATCATTATGAACTTTTGACACGGGTGTTTTTATGAGGATTGTGTTTCTAGAAACATTACTAGATTTTTATTATACAGTATGAAAATACTACATTTGCAGATAAAATGTAAATGAAATTTTATAGAAAACAATGGAAATAGTATTTTATGTAATGAATTTAAACATTTCTTAATAACTATATTAAGACTCTTTAGTCGGTAACAAGGAACACAGACATGCATGAAAAATCCTATTTTTTATTGCAATAATACCTCATGAAAATTGGTAAATATATAAATGTATAGCTCTCACTATTTTGTATTTATATATACGTTTAAATTGGTATTTTTTTTCACCTGTCATCCCTTTGGGGTAGATAAAATGAGTATTTAATGTGCTTGGAGAACTAAACCCTGGGAATTCCGAGTCAGACTGACCACTTGACCGGGATATTTGTCATATACATAACTTCCAACCTTCCGTTTTTCTTTCACATCAAAAGAACATATTTTGAACAAGAAAATTTAGTTAAGGAAGGAAACCGAATAAATATAGAAAAAAAAGATACATTTTATTAAATAAATTTTCTTGTTCAAAGTGTGTTTATTTGACCTTAAAAAATGCCTAAAATTTGGCGTCTGTGCCCTTATATGCACTCTCCCTGCATCCTTTTTTCTATGAGCACGAATGTGAAATTTGGAATGGCATACTATGATCCTACATGGATGCAACGCTATGGGGTTAAGATTAGTTTTTTATTTTAATTTTATGATTGTATTATCCGCAGAATTCCCATTTTCTTTTTCATACATGTTTCAAAGATAGCATTGTGTTAATTCCTTTTTTTGCTTGTGTGTGTACTGTCAAATTCAATTTTTGCAAAGAAATTTAAATGTTAACAATGATGCAAATTTTGTGCACAATAATTCTTAGTTTTTTATCACTTAGATTTGTTTATTTTCTGTTATGCTTAAAAATATTTTGATGCAGTTTTTGCAGATCAAACTCAAACAACTTCAAAAGTAGGGAAATGTAATTATGTTAAATGATATTATATACAGTGTATTTCGGGGCCATTCTATGATAACTTACGTTACACTTAGGACAATTTACTGCAGTAATTTTTGTAATATAGGACCAAAAAATATTCAAATGTAAAGTTGACATGATTTGCTATTTTAAACCTATCCAAATGTCAATTTGGATGAAAATTACCTAAAAATTAGAATAAAAATTAAATTTTTTAATGGTAGCTTACGTTTCTTTTTCAGTAATTTCAGTTACCACAATAAATATAACTGCCAGATTTCAAGAAATTACACTAAAATGAAGTAATTTTCATCTAAATTCAGCTTTGAACAGGTTTAATTAACAAATAATGTCAACTTTACATTTTTAATATTTTTTTCGTTGTTATATTACTAAAATTAATGAGGTAAATTGTTCTAAATGTAACGTAAGTTACCATGGAATCACCCATTCATAAATATCGACACAATAGACTATCTCCTTACATATTGCTCCTAGGCACATACTTCCCAATTGCAAAGTTTCATAAAAAAGGGGGGGGGGATGAAAAATTTGATGAGATAAGTTGAAACTAGGGAGCCTACTTGAGAAAATACAAAAATAAAATTTTTATACAGCCCCCGTAGGATAATATTTCCAATTAGGAAAATTTTACTTATCCATTCCTGAATTAAACACAAAAAATTCCATCTTCATAACTGCAAAATTAACAGAGATATACCGTTTAAATAATTCGTCAGATTTTAAGTGATTAGACACAAATTGAAATGCATGTAATTCAAGAAACAATGTTACTTTAAAAGTTCCAGTAAACATATAAAAAATATATTTATTGAGTTAGAATTTTGATTTTTATTCTTCCTTTTTTGTGATGGTTAATTATATAATTTGCAAACAAAATCACATCCTAAAATTTCTCATAAAGTTTAAATTATTTTTTTAATGATTATTATTTTTATTAAGTGGGATAATTTAAGATTATTATAACTCGAAACATTATTTGTAGAATTTTACATCTAATTAAAGAGGAAAATATAATTTTAATTTTGTTTCAGGAATTTTTTCAATATTAATTTTTAAAATATTAAAAATATAAATGGGCATTCTCACAATCTTTTGACTTTTGGGGGAAAAAAATCTGACAAAATTAAACTTGCTAAAATAACATTTTAATATGATAGACGAATGCCTTAATGGTTCAAAATAAAGAAAAAATGGTCAGCAGCGAAAATTTTTTTTATTTAACTGAGGTTTAAGTTAAACTTGCGAATTTAATTTTCCTTACCATTTTACCCCTATAACTTTTTATTTTTTTCTAAATTTTTACTTATAATGAATTTGCATAGTACCCACAGGACATTAAAATAAGAAATAATAACAATGTAGCACTTTTAATACAGAATTTTTGTATAGCATTGTCTTAAAGGGGTGTTAAAGAAGGGACGGTAAGGTAAAAAAAGGGGATGGTATTGGAAAAAAGGGACGAAATGGTAAAAAAAAGGGACGTTAAGGATGGAACGGTAAGGAAAATTACCAACTATTTTTAGGAAAATCATGTTAAGACTAAGTGATAGCCAGAATGTTCATTGATTTTTAGAAACAGTTGTTAACAATGGATTAAATTAATTTTTTTTTAAATTTACCTCGAAAAGTGCAGGAATAAACCTTGGGGACGGTGAGACTACCAATAAAGCCACGATGCTTGATATTGACATTTAAATGCTGATTTAAATTCTACAGTAAATTTCCTGAGAAAGAATTTTAGACATTATTTCTCTAGCATACTTCTGCATGAGAAAAAACTTGAGAAAAATTCTGTGGCTGCATCTGAAATGATTTTCTGTATAATTTTAGAAGAGGGATGGCAAGGAATCTAAAACCCAGGGACAGAGTTTAAAAAATAATAACAACCCTAAAAATGTGTGCAGGTTAATTTTTAGCTACATATTTATATAAAACAATAGTTCCATTTTCAGAAAAAAATTACGTCGAATTATTTTTATTGAAACAATTTTATCCAGACAGCTCCAAACTTAAAAATCAGCATCAGGGACACGGGACGGTAGATGAGTTTTTCTGGTATTTGGACCCCCAACATCGTCCAAAACTTATTTATCTCGTTAATATTGTTATGCAATCATGCAATTGGATGTTCCCCAGTATATGAAATAAAAAAAAAACACAAAAAGTGTATTAAATAAAAAATTATTATTCAGGGACATGAAAGTCAAAAGATTGTGAGAATGCCCCAAATATAAAAAATGATCTAACTTATTTTTAAAAATTCATATCATTAAAAGTAAATTTTTTTTAATTTGTCGAAACAAAATTAATGTAAATTTATTTAAAAAAAAGAAAAAACATGTTCCAAGTTTGCACTTTTTTCTTTAACTATTCTTGAATTACAATAACTTAAAGACGAGAAGTGGTGAAAAAACCCCCCATAATTCAGAAAACGCTATTAAAGTTTCAAACAAAGATTGGTTCCTAATAAAATGTTTAAATGTTTTTTAAAAAATTGCAGGTGAATAAGTAACTCCTTCCTGAAGCTTAACCATACGATTCGGCTCAACTTTAGCTATTTCCACCTCCTTTCTGTATACTATTTAAATGTCCGCCAATTGATTTAAAACAAGGGTTTTTCTAACATGCCGATTTACAGGTTTTTTTCATAATTTTAGACCTCACAACTTCACGTTTTATATCGTCCCGGGGAGACAATTAAAAAATGTCTGCATTCTGGGGACGCACCAGGCCCGGACAGGCCTGGCCGGAACTAACGTATTTTTTGATGCCGAAGTGGGACTGGAATTCTTCTTCCTAGGTCTGCATGGGGCTAAATTTTCAGTCCCGGTCTTGACCCAACCTGTATTAAAATCATTTAGCCTGACTGGCCTGATCCGTGCAAAAATCAGTAAAATTTGGCTCAGTTCAAAATTTTTTACAAAAAATGCATAAATTTTTTAATTGCCAATATTTTACATTAAACTTTAAAATTCATTTTTTTAAAGGACAGTATATTTAAATGAAAATAATTAAAATACAGTAAAACGAGTTAAAAAGATCCTGCCTATGTCGAAATCCTGTCTTAAACGGAAAATGTGTTGATGCATGCTAAATGAATATTATAATACCTGAGAAAAAAAGTTGATTACATTTACACCTCTTGAGAAGGGAACTTGTCTATAACGTATTTTTTTCTTTCCTATGTGATTCCGTCTTAGAAGATTTTACTGTATAACATTTTTTTAAAGTCTCCAATACATGGAAAATGGATTTAAGATATTGAATGATAAGTTAAACATATACATATAAACAGAGATTCGAGAAAAAATATATATCACAGCCTTTGGCGCTTCTTTAAAAATGAATATTATAAACATGACAAAATAAAAGCTATAATAAGTATTTTCAATCAGAACGCTTCCATACAAAATTTTTTTAACCATATCGACATAAAAAAAACTATATTTTGTAGAAACTAAGTCGGACCGAGCCGAGATTTTAACTTTTTCCGAGGCCGAACAGAACTTTTTTCTATGGGTCGGGCTGCGAACTTTCGCCCTGCGCAGACCTCTAAGGCAGACCTACTGCATATTCTCAAAGCAAGTTTTACGTAAAATCTACTCGCAACTATTTTATTCCCAAAAGAGAGACACTGTCTTATACCGACTTTTAATAACACATAATAATTGGATGATCACTATCTCACATTCAAAATGACTCAATAGTTTGTCGCTCAGAGGCAGGAGAAAATGATGTAAGTCACGAATTTAGGATTTTAATATATCTGCGAATTTTGGAGATATCAAGAGGAATTTTTTGTGTTTAATTCAGGAATGGATAAGGAAAAAATTTCTAATCGGAAATTTTACTCTACGGGCGTCGTATAAAAGTTTAGTTTTGTATTTTCTCAAATAGATCCCCCCCCCCCCCCCCCCCATGGAGTTGCAACTTATGTCATTAAAATTTCCACCTTTTTTATGAAACTTTGCAATTGGAAGCATGTGCCTAGGGGCAATATTTAAGGAGATAGCCTAATGTTTTGAAATTTATGAATCACACTGTATATAATTATCATGTAGTTGTTTCTATAATTAGATACGTATTTAATTGTATCAGCTATACATATAAATATAATAAAGGAAATAGATAATGTTTTACAAATATTATTGAATGAGATTTGTGTATTGAAAGGAATATTTATACGAAAGAGAAAAATTCTAAAAAATAGTAAAAATTAAAAAATCAGTTTTAATTATTTAATGCTTCTTGTTGTGTTAAATTCTAAGAAAAAAAATCCCTGCCGGCCCGGCTTACAGGCGGAGGTAGATTTCGAAGTTAAGTATACTAATTTCACCAACAAAAACTAAATCATGATTAGAGATTTGTCCTCTTTAACAATTTTATCTGGCTGCTTTTGACGAGTTTTTATTTCATTTTTATATAATAGCTGGTTTTATCAGAATCATGTTAAGGAGGTATTCAAAAAAATATTTTTCCATGCTCAACAGCTTGAAATTTTCTGGCACATTTTCAGATTCTTTTTTAATAGAAAAAAATATTAAACTTGCTGACGGGATTTTTGAAGAGATTTATAAATGACCTGTGTTTTTATTTTTCGTTCAATTAACTAAAACTTGATTTATGAACAATTATTTTCTCAGTAGGACAATATTTTTCGTTTCTAACACAATCGCTTCGCGAAATTCTGTTCAAAATACCCACTTTGACATCATTTTTTGAAATATATTCTGCCTCTATCAAAATATTCATCATTACGGTACATTATATAGTTTCTGAATAAGAGAATCTACCAAATGGATGCGTCTGAGAGCAAAAATGAATTTAAAAATGAGTGAGAAAATAAGCAGTTTGGATTTGAATACACCCTTAATAAGATGATTTTTTTCTTCAACCGCTATGTATTTTTAATTTGTTTTTACTGTAAGAATTGGTCCTATCAAAAACTTGTCTGTATAAATGTTGTAGACAATATTAAGAAGATATATGATAAATTCATGGGAATTTTATATCTTGTAAATTGACGGAATTATGGATTTTTTCTTCTTCAACCCCCCCCCCCTTTTTGTTTTCGTTTTTTTTTGCGGTACGAATTGGTCCTATCAAAAACTTGTGAATATAAAAGTTGTAGATAATATTAAGGAGATTTATAATAAAATTAATTGGATTTGATATCTTGAGAATTGACGAAGTTATGATTTTTTTCTCCCAAAAACCATATTTTTTGCGCCCCTTGATCCCATTTTTAATTTGATCAAAAATCTGTGCTACTTAAATTTTTGGCCCTATTTTTAGAAGTAATAAAAACTTTAAACTGATTTGATATGTACAAAAATTAAGAAGTTATGGGTTTTTTTCGGTTTTCACAAAACCCCTCCCTATTTCCATCCCCTTTGTTCGAGTTTGCCCATTAACGAACTTGACCAAGATTTTATGCCCCTTGATTTTATGTATCAGTTTGGAAGAGATTTGCGCAAAATTGTGGAAGTTATCGTGTCCAGAAGAAAGTGATATATATATATATATAACCATTAATTAAACATAACCTACCACCATCAAAAACCGTAATATTATGAATTAAAGTTGTAAGAAAAAAAAATGTGCCAAATAATTTATTATAAGAATTATTATGGAAGAAAAAAGAAGAAAGTGGACACCGACAAATAATGGAAAAGCTTATATATTGAATTACGTTTTCAAGGGCACAGAATTTAATGATATAAGCAAAATGGTTGTTTTCTGTGAGAAAAAAAAGCTAAAGCTAAAAATTATTTTCCTCTGTGCCCGAACAACCATTATAATCAAGTGAATAGATTAAAAATGAAAACAGAATAGAATCAGATAATATGAAATGGAAAAATCAATAAAACCAATTTAAATATTTATAGCATATAAAATAGAAATATTACACAACATACCGATTAATATTTCAGTTTTTTTCAATATATCCACTCGCACATGGCTACGCACATGGCTACCATAATATCGTAAAGATTAAGGTGAATAAAACAGTTAAGAAATCACAGTAATTGATACCAAAGGATGCAGTTAATACATTTTGAAATACCATGATAAATACAATTAATATAATATAAAATAAAATAAATAGAAAGTAATTACATTATTTAAAATAACTAAAATGCACATTTAAATTACTTAATTACTATTTAACAATATCGTCAAAATTTAGCTAAAAAATCCACCTGGTGTAGGAAATTACAACTGAAAAGGAGCTGCAAAAGACAAAATTTGTAACTTATCGTCAAAAGACAAATTTTGGTGCTGCCATCTAGTAGTATTTTTATTATTCAAATGTCACAAGATGAACAATTGAAAGCGTTTGAATGTCAAAATTTATCAACATCAAAACCAAACAAATCCTTATATATAGATAATTATAAACCTAATATAAACCACACTATATATTTTTTAAAAAACTATTGTTAATAAAATTTTTAAAAAAGCATTCAAAATATTCTACTATCTTACTCATTTAAACTACACTAAGAATTTAAATAATTCTATAACATTGATAATATATAGCATATAGCTATATGCAATAAAATAAATTCAATAATAATTAATATAAATATATATTAAAAATAATATAAAAATCGTTAATAATAACTATTATATATAAGATAATTATAAAATGAACAGGAAATAAAAAACATATGGAAGTATATAGAAGATTATCAGATAAATTCCATTACCTAAAAATCTCAAATATAGTGTGTGGATTATTTTCATACAGCCATAAAAATCCAAAAAGTATGAATATGGGACATTCAAACACATTAATCCGATAATAAATTTTATAACACAAAGTGAAAATAGATCATTATTAAAAAGAATAGTGGAATAATAATAAAAATAATTACCCAATTTTACTACATACAGTATAACTTTAGTTATATTAAATAAACTTATATGTATATTAATCACTATAAAAATGGCATACTATTAGTAATTAATATGATATTGTCCTGAGTAAATTAAAATTTAATAACAAATGATTGTAAATTAGATAAAACTTTAATTAAGCTAAATATAATATTAATGAAAGTCACCAATTACATATAAAATATCAAATCAACATCCTTATAAAATACGTATTAATAATAGTGATAATACAAAAGCCCATTTTTAAAAAATAAATTAACCATTGCGTATTATCCAGACAACACCACCCTCCTCCGTACTCTAACATCTACCCACCCGTCCAACCTATAATAATTTTTTTATATATTATTTTACAATTTTTAATTTTTTATAGATATTTTTTTATTTTATATATTTTTTTTGTAATTTTGTTTACGCATGTGTTAATTTGTGTTAAAAGATCATGTAAGTAAAGTACTAATTGTATATTAATGAATATATGAATTTTTTTGGAAAACCATGATTTAATGCATCATAAATTAGTTTTTTAATATTATTGTTAATTAGAGGAGAAGAACATAAACATTTTATTCTATATAAATGATTAAGTATAATATTTCGAAATACAGAATGATGTAGACAAGATTTAAAATTTGTAAATGTATTAACTTTGAATTTAAATTCTTTACGTTTGTCATATAAATCTGTGATTGTTTTGTTGTTTTTTATTGTAATTTTAAGATCTAAGAAGTTAATTGTATTGTTAGATAAAAGGTTTTCCGTTAATTCCGAATTAGTGGGATAATCTACTGGAAATTGAGTAATTACAGATTGATCAGTTTCAATTAAAATTATGTCATCAATATAACGATATAAATGTAGATTATTATTAGTAAAAGTACGTTCATAATGATATAAGTATAAGTCTGATAATAAACTGGATGTACAACTGCCTTGTGGTATACCGACATGATGTAAATATAAAGTGTTATCTTGCAATATATAATTATTATAGATAATGAAGTTTGTTAAAGATTTAAAATATGCAATATCTATATTAGATGGTAATTCCAGTTTTTTATAACACTTTTTAAATAATGCATTTATAATATTATGTAAATCTAAGAGGTCTATATTATTAAAAAGATCTTTGAAGTCATATGTCGTTATATTATATACACAATGGAGATTTTTTTAAATATTGACAAGTTGATAGCTATTTTTTATACAATGTGTATTATCATTGTTTGTAGTAAGTACATATAATTGATTAAGAATTTTTAAGAGAAGTTTATTGGCTTTATTATTATATGTATTGCAACCAATAGTTACAGTCCTAAATTTAATTGGAGTTTTATGAAATTTGGGAATAAGAACTAAATAAGGATAATTAAAGTTAGTAGATAAAATATTTAATAGTTTATAATAACTTCGAATTTTACGATTATTTACAATTACATTTTCATTAGTTTTTTGAAATGACTTATTAGAAGAAATACAAGTTGTAAGAAGTTGGTGATAATAAGATTTACATATAATAGCATAATTATTAGGAGATTTGTCTACATATGTAATAACGTAGTTTTTTTGTAATTTAGTAATTTGTTGGAAAAAAATGCTTTGTATTAATAGAAACCAAATCAGCAATATTATTTTTTAAAGCCATAGTTAATTTTTCAATTACTAATATTTTCCATTGATTAAAATATTCAATAGGCTTATTATAAGAGATTGAAATTTTATAAATAAAAATATCAATATCATATGTAAACTCTTTGATAATAGATTTAACATTAAATTTAGATGGAAGTCTATATTTAGTACCATAACCCATTAGTTGTTTCAATTTAAAATCATTAACAATATCAAGATTTCCAGTGATTATATGTCCATGATCATTGTTTATGTATTTTTTTAGAGTGGGGTCATTGCATTTACACGGAAAATTACTTGCAGCAGATGTATTTTTTGAAAATGTATTGTAGTTAAAAATCTTTCTACCAATTGTATTCGGATATTTAAAGGTTTTTGATATATGAAGATTATTAATGGGAAAATAACAATTTTTATCATTAATTATAGAATTGATATTAATTTTATTAAATATGTGATTTGAAAAAGTAATTATCATTTGAGTATTCATGTTTTGAATTTTATATTTTTTTTTGTAAATTAATATTTAAAAGATTAACCCTAGTCATAATGAGGTCAAAATAAATATCAGAGAAATGTTTAGAGAAAGATTTACTTAGAAATACATTTAAATGTTGTACAATCTGTTTCTTTTTAATAGCAAAGATGTTTTTTCGAATTAACAACCAGTTATAATTCTCTAAATATGTACTTTGAAGATCATTTATTTGTTTAGTGATAGATTTTTTGGAAACTACAACTGATGATGAACCCTTTCCACGTTTGTATCGTGTTGTTTTACAATTTAAATTATGATTAAGAGTAGGATAAATTGGAGAATAATCAATATTGTTATTTATAGATGTAAAGATTTTGACAGGTCTGTTAAATACTTCACTGTTAAGTCCATAAGGATAAATTGTTTTGTAATATTTCATATATGATGATTCCATATAAAGACGTTCTGATTTATGTTTTAGAATTTGAAGGATTTCAATTGTCGTATTTTTAAATTGATGTTTATGAAAATGTTGAATTTCAGCTGTAGATTGTATATTTTTTGCTTTGTTATTATTAGAGTCTGAACGATGATGATTGATACGTTTATGAATTGGACCTGATGTTTCACCAATATATTTCATGTTACATAAATTACACTTTATACAATATATAACATTAAATGCTTTACAAAAACTTGAATAATTAGGATCTGAGACAATTTGTGTCTGAGAAGCGTATGGACATGTCTTGCACCGAGCATGATAACACTTACGAAAAAATAAATGACGAGGGGGAGAGTATAAATGGTCGCTGGATGACGATCCAGGATCAACTCAATTATTGTTCCTGTACCGGGCATTACACTGCATAGATGCTAAGTGTATCTTGCCAGTATCGAGATGTTTACTAAGAGCTGCCATATAAAAATATGTTTGGAAAATGCAATAATTGCAAAAAAAAAAAAAAAAAAAAAAAAAAATGAAACTTTAATAATATAATAAATTTAATTAAATTTGTCTTGATTAAATAATAAATCTTGAGTATGAAAAAAATATATACAATATTTACAATTATAGAAGAAGAACTCAAAACGACCTTCAAAAATTCCATAACCAAATAATGATAACATATGTATATATATAGTTTTTTACTGAGGGTGGTTTTGGGTTCTAGGGGTCATGATCGTTGTAGATCTGCAAAATTTTTTCAGAAATTCCAACATAGGGGAGAATGTAATAGATAGTATTTCATACGAAATCTACCTAAAATAGTACGACCAAGACCATATGTACTTCACAGAATAATTAAAAAAATACTCCTAGCCAGTTTTCCAAGTTTTTGCGCTGATTGAATGTGATTAGGTGCCAAATAGGTGCCGGAAATTATGGATTTAAACGACCTCTATTTCTGAATAGTAATCTTCACCTTATTTAATCACAGAATTTTGCGATTAAATAAGGCGAATATTACTATGTATTTAAAATCCATGATTATCGGCACCTGTGTCATTGTATATAATAGAAGTTTAATAATGCTAAATGCAATCTTATAAAATTATATTAATAATATTGTGCTATTTAGAACTGTGATTTTGTTACCAGAATGTTGATTTTTATTTTTTGAAGCTAATATATATAAATATATATATATATATATAACCATTATAAACCGATACAAATTATCATCAACAAATGTGAATATATAAATTATAAAGGCATTTATTAAAATTAAAAATGATGTATATGGTGCATAAACCATTATAAAATTCTTTGAAAGAGGTCCTTATAACAAGAGCAACATGGAATTGAGAATACAGTAAACATAGGAAAAATGGAAATATTTGTGGAACCAAGGCAGAATCATCAGGCCCAAATTACCTTGATTACCACAAATAGTATGTATGGTTTCATTTTTTCATTAGCCATAACATGCTAAAAATGAAAAATAAGGACTACCGCATACAATAAATACATAAAACCCCCCAGAAACAACATTAGGTAAATAAATAAATAAATATATAATGGATTAAAATGGATTAAAGCAAAGCAGGGGCAAAGTACTTATATTGCTAAAACATTGAAAAGATTGAATGGCACTCGGAATTTAAGAACAAATTTATTTCAAAATATGTAAAAGCTTTTCTTCATGTACAGTCATGGGAAAAAAAAGTAAACACCCCCTACTAACCCCTCAACAAATTATCGTAGAAGAAAGTTACTGTTACCGAACGATTGTAAATAAAGTCTAATTTTAAATTATGTATATAAAATTTGCTTAGGGGGCCATGTACATTGTAAAATGAACCCAAACTTCGTTTTTTGCATTGGCAATACCCAATTTTGACAGCATAAATGAACTCTACACCCTTCAATTAGCCCAAAAACAAATTTTATGCAATTCGTAGCATAAGTTTCCGAGAAATTAATTAATTTAAAACGAGCGTATTTTAAGGACTGTATCCAAATTGAAATTCGGTACTCGATTGTTAACCCAGAGAGCCCCCTTCTTGATCAAGGCACCTAAAGCGCCACTCAAGCAGTCAATGAAGAATGCTAAATTACAGGAGAACAAAAGAAATTTCAAAATATCTAGTCACTTTTATCACAGAACCATCTGAACCAGCTTCCAAGAACTTAAACCATCATTTTGCCGTTTTTAAGCATAATTTGAAAACTACTTGGAAGAAAAATGTGAAATTTAGGATTTTCATAAAGTAGGATTTAATAAATCTAAATCCATCAAAAAATTGTAGGTTGTAATTCATAATGTTTTCAGTTATTAATTTCATAATTCACACCTCCTTCTTATCTACTCCACGGAAATTCGTTTCCTCCACCACCGACTCTTATCAGCGCGTGCGTCTCCACGGGCCACCACATCCATCACCGCAGGAACGCAGGTGACGCCAAACCGGCCAAACCATACTACTGCTGTCTTACTCCGCATATTTGTTTAAGGATTATTCATCTAAAATATCGACGAATTTCAACGAAAACTTTTTATTATTTTTGAGAATTGCCACTGTGTCTAAACTTTTGCGCACGGCTGTATCTCCCTCTAAATATCAAATTGAACCATGCTTTCATAATTGTTAGTGTTTAAAAATTATATTAAACATATTTTATTTTATTAATTGATGTTATTTTTGTTTACATAGCTACCATGGATACTTCAGACAACCAAATTGATTTGAAAGATCCTAGTTGGCCTTTTTATTCAAGTGGTATTTTAAAATCTCATACTGGATTAATTTATACACCTAACAGAAATAAAACTCTAATTTTATCTGCACCTGAAGGATACTCAATATTTGCTGCAGTTCGGCTTTTAGATTTAAGACCAAACAGTCAAGATCTTTTAACAGTAAGTATGAATGTTTTTCAAAGTGAAAACTTACCAATTTCATTAAACTTGATATTGCATGATTTTTAATCTAATCTCAATATAGATCTAACAATTAGATCTAGATATAAGTATATCCCCAATTGGGTCTAGAACAATAGATAATATAATCTAAGTTCAGATCTGAGATTTATTAGCTTGACATTTTTGAGACAAATAGATTCCAGAGCCTGTAAATTAACACTGTCAAGGATGGTCTCAGTTTTTGTAAAGCTACTGATATAAGCAATATCTACTGACTTAATTTTATTGTCTTTTATGTGAAATACCTCCAATCATTTCGAAAAGTAGAGTAACAAGCTCTTTTATAGACAAATTTTACTTCAGAGACCGAGACATGGATTCACAAAAGCATTGCAAAAGTCACTTTTAACAGATTCATAATTCGTCCAAACATTTCTTCCACTGTTACGCCAAAGCTAGAAAAAAAAATCAACATGAAACCAATAAATCCACGTACCCTTCTAATCATCCGTATCGGTTATAAATCGCTTACCAGCCAAATTCTTCAAATGTCCGAAGAAATTAAAAATATCTTAATGCCAGGTTGGGGCTGTATTATGATGATAGAAAGCTTCCCAGTAATGAACCTGCCAAACTCGATGGGTCAAAATCAAACCCGTTTGTATTGCATCCCATTAATGCTAGGTTGGCAGTTTTCCCTCCATTTTTATTCAGAAATTCCTAATTCAAAGCGGAACTCACGGAAGAAGAAGTGTTACTTTAAGTAATCACAAAATGGCTGTAATAATTAAATAAAGCAAAATGATTATTCAGAATTTCTGAATAAAAATGGAGGCCAAAATGACAACCTTGCATTAATGTCGTACATTTCAACAAATTGATGATAAATATTTGGAAACCGTCTTAACGTTCCTTTTCTTGGAAACAGTTTGCACCGGAGAGATATCAAATGGTCCAGAAACACCAGGCTGATTGAAGTTCGAAGCAATCACATCATAGACAATGAAAGAGAGAATGTTCATGGGGACTGATTTTGAGAAGTTGATGATATGGTTGAATTTCATAAGATGATGTGCAGCATGTTTTTTTTTTTTAACGTTGATGAAATCAGCTTCAAAATGTTTTTGTTGAGAGGCAAAATCCCGCATATATTTAATCCTTTAGGTGGTATCCACATAAAGGACACCTCGTTTTCATTCCAAAACTAAAAAACGGCACCAAGAAACGACACCAAATTTTCCTTTTAAAAAGTACGGGAAAATAAGCAAATTTTTATTTTCTAATAAATTATTTTGTAAATTCTGGTGTCTGTCTATGATTTCACCATTTTACAAGCAGACTTACTCCGCGCTTGAAAGGGTTAAAGCCGTTTATTGTAATTTCTCCCGTCTACACTTTAAGATAAGCTTCTCCAAATTCCCTCGTGTTGACAAAAAGTGTTACAGAACAGTGAGATTGTTGAGATATACGGATTTTCTCACTAAAATAGGCTTAAAAGGGACCCGTCTAATTCTTGTCCAGCGATCGAAGTTTGTACGTGGAATGCGGATGCAGACTCACAACGATTACGTGATTGCTCCTCGTCATGTCAATGACATCCACATTACGCATATTAGAGTAGTGGAGGTCTAAAATGTACAACACCGGGGTCGTGTCGCTTGGTTTCCCTTCCTGAATGAAATAGAGAAAAATTCAGTAAAATGGTTACTTTGAATTTGAACCCATCCAGATGGGTGTGCCTTTAACTGGTGGTAAACCCCCTCATTAACCTTTACACGGGGGATCGGACAGCATCTGTCCGAGAATACATGCTAAGCCGGACAGATGCTGTTCAAACCCCTGTGTAAAGGTTAAAGTTTGGCCATGATTGCTCGAGAAAAAATCACAAAAGTGGTACAAAATGACCAGAAGCACTCATACAACCGACGATGTTAAACGTTGCACTGCGTCCGGCAGAAGTTAGTCCAGCAACCTGCCCTTTTCCCTTTCGACCTAAAACATACCGAACTTTACTTTGTACGATAGAAAGCCCTGTCAAGCATACATTATACACTTTTGAGGCTGGAAAACTATGCTTATTGGATGCTTCTTCTAAAATGATAAAAAACGCATCCATATTTATCTTTGGTAAAACCCAGCGATCCGGTAACGATTAAAAAATAGATCAACCTATGCTCCCATCTCCTTCACCCTTTTTAAATGGAAATGGCAGATTAATACGAACCACAAGTTGGTACACCGTTTCCTTCATATCCCTGAAAGTACACCCCAAAAACTTATGCTCCATGGTTAACAAGTAGGAAACAAGTTTCTCCTCCAATTTCGGCTCCAAGAACAAGTAGAGCTTTCACCAAAGGCCAAAGAGAAGCTTTGATAGGCAGAGTTTCATGCTTAACGTCTGCAACGTTGTTCGTGAGACATTGAATGCTTTGGCAGCCTTTAGGGGACACATTTTCTTTTCCCTCACAGCAATTATATCTTTCTCCATTTCTTCTGGATTCCACTGTTGTCTCAATTTTCTATAAATACTTGGGCTCTGATCTTGTTAGTCTAACGAACAAAATAACCTATTACGCCAGGCAGATAAATATAATACAATGCTTTCGAGAATTATCTTTACATGTAATTTTCAAATGAAATTATCGAGTAAAATTGACACAGTAAATATCCTTCCATTAAAATAAAGTACTGTGCGGGTTCCTAAGAAGGCGTTAGCGGGAGCGGTTTACTTCGAAGGCATAAAAACCAATATAGATTAGATTGAAGAAAAATAGGTTTTATTTTGCAAAAATAAACAAGTTTTCTCTAGGCTAAATAAGTGGTGGTTATTTACGTACAACAATAATAATAAATGTTGAAGTGAATAGATGCAAAGTCCAAAAAGTTCATGAGACGGTGGCAGCTTAATGCATAAGTCCCTTTAATAAGACAGAGTGTTGCGTCACTGCAATTTAGAGTTCAGATGATCAGTATCCCTTGTGATTATAAGTAATCTGTTGACGATAGTTCCTTTTTAGAGATAAGATATCTCTGTACTGCTATGGCAACTTTTAGCTGTGCCAATACCGCAGTCTCCTATTATCAGTAACCGGCCTGTTTGCCGTCAGAGAGCCGCTCGACTTCTCCTCTACTCGGCTCAGGTGCCCGTGGAACCTTGAGTTAATCCCGGAGAGATTATTCCTCTCCTTACAGGTCCAACCTGTATGTAACTACCTTGAGTCTAGAAATTAACTAACTTAAAGATCATCATCGTCTTCTATATATTCACAAATTATCTTTTTCTAAAACAATGTGGAGTCTCTCAGCCACTCGCCATCTTTTCCTGTCAAAAACCTTTGACAGCTCTTCTCTGAATGGCTGGTCGGGGGACCGCCTCTATTTTTGCACACGGCGTCTGCGAGAGTAAATTTCTCATGGGAAAATATTTCTGTTATTTTGGCACGCCGTGCATCAAAGACAAGACCGGTGGTCTCGTGCATCAGTGACTGTCATCGACTGTCAAACGTCGTAGATCGATTGTGATCGACTGCTTCTTTTTATCCTACCGTTCGGATTAGTAAACTTAGCCATATTTTTGGTCTACTTTGAAAACACATTAGTTTTTCCTATCTAGTGAATCTGTGCTACTAACGGGTTTTCTGTAATGAATATTGTAAGACAGTCCAAGTCTTTACAGTACATACAATACAGCGTAAAAAAGAGCAGCAAAGTTTTCTGCCTTCTTTTGTATGAAAACGATATATAAATATATTTTTGGACACCAGCATAGATAAATAAGCAGAAATAAATACAGACAATAAAATACTAACAAACATTAATATGTAATTAAATATAATTTAAAAAATACTTTAGATATTGAATAAAAAGCCAAAAAATTATAAGATATGTGATAGGTGGGAAAATGGTCTAAATATGGGCTAGCCCATTTTACGACCAACAGTATGTTCAACTTTTACTGAAAGGCAGCCATTATCAGTTAAAGATATCCTTTGATCAAGGATCTCAAAACATAGATTATTATTTTATCAGTGACGCGGTGACAACAAAACATGCAATAATTACCGATTAAAATGAAATTCTAATTCATTTATCGGATAAAGTTTCGAGGTCTGAAAATATGTGTTTTTAAGACTACTGTGAACGTCAGCGATGAATCAGCTATTCAATAACTTCTTCCTTACCAAAATGTGACAGTTTCATACCATCGCCGGCAGATGGGCGAACCTTCTGATGTCTTATTCAACAGCTGGCCCGTTATTAGACCCTAGCGCAGGGGGCGGAAGTAGCGAAACTATAGTAGTAGTTTGTAGTGTAGTGTGCGATATTTTGAACACTATAGTATAGCGAGTAGCCCGATACAAATAACCACTAGTTTGAGGCAAGAACCGACGGTTCACACTACTTCAGGGGGGAAAAATGTGGAATTCTGCAAATCACGTGGCCGGAACTTGCTTCTTTTGAGCAAAATTTTGTTCTGCTCAGCAATTGGCTAATTTTAGCTGCAGTGTATATAAACGCATCGCAAGAAGTCAAAAATTTTTCCCATTGACACTTGCTGCTAAGCACTAATCCGCTGCTCAAGTACTAACCCACCAAATGAATTAATTTTCTTGCTAGCGACACTTGTCTATTTACTCGTTAGCGTTATTAGGTTTTCATGTTTTAATGGCAGGTCTCTCATTGTTTTGAATTGCTGTATTTATAGCTTTATTTATTGTTCACATTTAGAATTGTTTTTCAGTAAGACAACTCAATATATGTAACTCTCAACAGAACTCATAACTCAATTGAACTCAACATATTAAGACATTTAATTAAGCAAGTGTATTGTTAAATATATGCCAGCCTAATTTTTATTTCCCAATGAAATAATTATCGTAAGAATGAAATAATTATCGCAAGAATAGTAAATAAAATTTATGCAATGTATGATTTGCGCAAGTATGTTATATGCAAGAGTAGCCCCTCGTTACATCGTTCGTTAATACATACAGGGTGTTCAGTCCCCTCTCAATGATGTCCATTGACTAATTCCTAAACCGTTAGTCATAGACATATAGTTCCAATTACAAGAACGTTTCAAATAAGGTAAATAAGTATTTTTAAAGCAATTTGGGTCAAGGAAAACATTTATTAAAAAAATACGAAATTTTAATTTTAATACGGTCCCGCGGTCTTATAAGTGATATTTAGTAAAAATTTCCTATTACACTAACAAAACAGACAAAAAAAAGTTCCATTCATCTAACTCTAAAATTGACCGAATTATGAAACTTTCAATTTCATGATTTAAACCAAATTTCTGCAACTGAACACAGATGAGTTGGGCCAAGGTTCGAGGGTACACAAACTGCTTAAGCGCCATTATTTTGAAATTCAGACAAAAAGTGATATTTTGATAGTTGTATTTTTTAATTGGCTTGATTTTTTTTAATGTGGAAGTAAATCATATTTAATGAATATTGTGTAATTTTGAAGCTCTGAAAAAATTTCCTGTTTCTTGTAGAAAACGTCAAAGTTCAAGATCATAAATCCCTTTTTTCATGAAAATTGAAATGCCAGTATGTTTGGATTGCTATATCTCTGGAAATCAACAACATCCCAAATACTTTTGCCATAAGCTGTTAGTATAACACTACATGCTTAGTAAAATTTACTTGGTTCTATTGGGCATTGTTAATTTTCATTGTTATGTTGCCACAAAATGCAATCAAAATGAAGTTTTTGTCCGTTTTCTACGCTTATTATCTTATATAAGCAATAGTACCCCAAAATTTTTCTTATAGAATATGAAAGTTTACTATTAGGACAAGCTAAAGTAATATAGAACTTTACCGGGATATCGATGCTGTTAGCAGATCTGTTAAATATTCAAAAGTTTCAAAATTTGCAACTTTTGAATTAATCCTATCTTAAAACAGCATCACAGTTGAATAAAACAAAATATATCAGGTGGTAGTTGAACATAGTGATGGGCGATAACGAGATGTTTTCCTCGATTTTCTCGATTGTATGGACATCTCGATATTTTCGATTATGTAAATTTTTTCTCGATCACTTCAGTTTGCGAATTGCTTTTATACATCATATTTTATATATTATATACATCATACATTTATCAAGAATCGTCTGCGGGTGAACTGGAATGAGTCGGTGTTAATAAAGACTAGGTGACTTCGCCCGCTAGCGGGCCCCTCCTTTAAACGACGCTTCTAATTTATACGTAATCTTTTAATATGAAATCACGAACAGGTTAACCGCTATTTACGGCACCGAATAGCAGGCATGATGTGCACGCACTACAAAATCTTGTAAAAAAATATAATCTCGAAACGAACGAACCTCGGACCAGATCTCTTGGGGGAGGGGTCAAAGTGAGCGGAGGAGCACAGCAGCCGCATAATATGAATAAGTCGTCACAGGTCTTTAGACCTTTCGAACCATATGCGACAAGAGGGGTCTGGATCTGAATTTATGAAAATGCCCTCCCCGTGGGGCAAAGTGGGGGAGGGGTGCGGGAGGTGGATAACATAAGTAAGTGGTCATAGGCCTTTCCAACAATATGTCACATGAGGGGTCTCGGCTAAATTTAGAAAAGTGCCCGACGTTGGGGAAAAGTGGGGGTGCGGTCACCGGAGGTGCATAACACCAATAAGTAGTCACAGACCTTTCCAACGATATCTCACATGAGGGGTCTTGGCTAAATTTGAAAAAGTGTCCCCCGGGGGTCAAAGGGGGGGGGGACTGTCACCGGAGGTGCATAACTTCAATAAGTAGTCACAGACCTTTCCAAATATATCTCACATTAGGGGTCTTGGCTAAATTTGAAAAGTGCCCCCCGGGGGGCGAAATGGGGGCTGTCACCGGAGGTGCATAACATCAATAAGTAGTCACAGACCTTTCCAAAGATATCTCACATGAGGGGTCTTGGCTAAGTTTGGAAAAGTGACCCCCGGGGGCAAAGTGGGGGGACGGCCACTGTAAGTGCATAACATCAATAAGTAGTCACAGACCTTTCCAACGATATCTCACATGAAGGGTCTTGGCTAAATTTGGAAAGTACCCCCAGGGGGGGGGGAAAGTGGGGGGTGGACACCGTAGGTGCATAACGTCAATAAATAGTCACAGACCTTTCCAACGATATCTCACATGAGGGGCCTTGGCTAAATTTGGAAAAGTGCCCCCCGGGGGACAAAGTGGGGGGGACGGCCACCGGAAGTGCAGAACATCAATAAGTAGTCACAGACCTTTCCAACGATATCTCACATGAAGGGTCTTGGCTAAATTTGGAA
Source organism: Maratus speciosus (assembly GCA_963932465.1). Lineage (NCBI taxonomy): Eukaryota > Metazoa > Arthropoda > Arachnida > Araneae > Salticidae > Maratus > Maratus speciosus. The sequence goes on along the minus strand of OZ010796.1, from coordinate 508,280,752 downwards.
AAATGCCCCCCGGGGGCAAAGGGGGGACTGTCACCGGAGGTGCATGACATCAATAAGTAGTCACAGACCTTTCCAACGATATCTCACATGAGGTGTCTTGGATAAATTTGGAAAAGTGTCCTCCGGGGGGGCAAAGTGGGGGGACGGCCACCGGAAGTGCATAACATCAATAAGTAGTCACAGACCTTTCCAACGATATCTCACATGAGAGGTCTTGGCTAAATTTGAAAAAGTGTCCCCCGGGTGTCAAAGTGGGGGGGACTGTCACCGGAGGTGCATAACTTCAATAAGTAGTCACAGCCCTTTCCAAAGATATCTCACATGAGGGGACTTGGCTAAATTTGAAAAGTGACCCCAGGGGGGGCAAAGTGGGGGCGGACACCGTAGGTGCATAACGTCAATAAATAGTCACAGACCTTTCCAACGATATCTCCCATGAGGGGTCTTGGCTAAATTTGGAAAAGTGCCCCCCGGGGGACAAAGTGAAGGGACGGCCACCGGAAGTGCATAACATCAATAAGTAGTCACAGACCTTTCCAACGATATCTCACATGAACGGTCTTGGCTAAATTGGAAAAATGCCCCCCGGGGGGGAAAAGTGGGGGGACTGTCACCGGAGGTGCATAACATCAATAAGTAGTCACAGACCTTTCCAATGATATCTCACATGAGGTGTCTTGGCTAAATTTGGAAAAGTGTCCTCCGGGGGGACAAAGTGGGGGGACGGTCACCGGAAGTGCATAACATCAATAAGTAGTCACAAACCTTTCCAACGATATGTCACATGAGGGGTCTTGGCTAAATTTAGAAAAGTGTTCTGAAATTTCATATATTATAAATAATATTTATCGGAGGGCTCCATAAAAAAATCCGATCTAAAATGATAAAAACGGAAAAAACTACCCCCCCCCCCCCAGCAGTGGGGGCCAAATTAGGGAAGGGAGGAAGAAAGTCTCATAATATGAAAGAGTCATCCGAGAGCTCTCCGATGACATATCACATGACGGGTCCAAAAAAGTTTGAAAATTGCTCCCGCTCCCTCCCCCCGTGGGCCCACTCTTTCGCGTCGGAATTCACGCAGCCCCCACTTTAAAATTTTTATGTTCAATAAATAATATTTACCGGAAGACTGCACAAAAAACCCACATCTAAAATGATATTTAAATTTATCATAGAAATCGACGACGGTTTTAAAAATTTGTTCGCCCCCTCCCCACCCCCCGAATTTCACCTTCGTGGGAAGAAAGGTTCATAATATGAAAGAGTTGTCAAAGGACTTTTCGATGATATGTCACAGGAAGAGTTCGGTAAAATTTTTTAAATTGCGCCCCGCATGGGTCCTCTCTCACGTCCTCGGAATTCACCCGACCCACCTTCCTCTTTGAAATTTTTATATTTAATAAATAATATTTATCAGAGGGCTCCAGGTATGTGACAGCTTGGTAGGGCTAAAATAAGAGAAACTTTGAAAATTAAGGTATCATTTCACAGCTCATTGTCATACCTATTTCTCTCTCCAGCTCTCCCCTCTATATCTCTTCTCGGCCCTTCTTGGCCGAGCGTGAAATGACAATCATCAAGAGTAACATATCGAGAAAGGACGAAAACTGATTTCTCATTCTCGGACAACGTCATATGAAATGTTGAAAGGAGAACGAGAAACGAGAAGTGACAATGAGAAGCGATGATGCATCTCGAGGTAAGCGAACAGGTTCCATCGAGAAAAATTTTTATCTCGAGGTGCGAGAGAGAAAGCGAGCAGTTTCCATCGAGAAATTTTTTTATCTCGAGGTGCGAGAGAGAGAGATAAATGAAGCTTTCAGAAGAGTCAAACTTACCGCGCTTCTGGTGTATAAGTCATAATTTCCCAAAGGAGTACATCTGCTTTTCCATTCGCTTTTGTTATTAACCGATATGGGTTAGGAGGCATAGTGGTTTAAGTTATCAGTTCTGGTTTCAATTGTTGATATAGAAGTTTTCTATTGAATTTGGCGCCAGTTTGTCCTTGATTTTTAATGTTTCTCTTATTTTAGCCCTCCTAAGCTGCCCCATATCTCTTAATATTAGAATGCTATTGTTAATAACAAAACTTCACAGCAAATTATGTGTTTTCAAGATTTTAAGTGTCGCCTCAGGAAAGAGGATTTTTCGAAATTATTTTACCCACTCATGTAATACATTAAAATAAATCTCATAACCTTTCTAAATCTACCTTTCTTTTGTCAATCCACCGTTAATTTTAGACCCCTGGGCTTAAAATGCTCTAAAGGAATATACTTAGCGGCGGTTTTTTTCGTACTCTGGTACGGTATCTTCCACTTACAGGAAAATTATAAGACTAACATCAAATTGTGTCTAAAATCGAATAAAAAATATGGACATATGTTTCTTAATTTTAACTTCCTTCTTCGCCTCAAGAGGGCGCTTTAAAGTTTTGTTTCTTCAAACCTTTAGTATACTGTTTGTCCAAAAATTATAAAATTCACAAAATAAAGTCTTTTCACTCTCCCCTATCTTTTCGTATTAATTTTATTTTTACTACCGCCAGGGAGCGCCGCCCAGTGAAACATTTTACTTTTAGCCTCAGGCTATTGGTATTTTTCATCTGTTTTTCATAATATTTTGTCTCATTGTTTTGCTTCATTGTGGATACTATTCTCTAAGTTCTTGACCCATTCTGACCATTTGGGCACTCATTCTGGACCAGCTGTGACCCATCGGGCCCCTCTTCATTCGTCTGGCTCTAATCACACGCTTCACTTGTTCTTTTACTATTTTTTCTTCAATTTTTTTCTTATTCAATGGTTTGGTTTTTAACCATTCTCAACTTCCCCTAGTCCTCTCTTACATCAAGTTAACTTTTATCCTTGGTCTGCTGCCCTACTGTCAATTTGGGGCCGAATGCCCCTTCGGAGAGGGGGGGGGGGGCGTTTCTTCTACCTTTTCCAGACCCATCATCCAATACCACGTTGGTAACGATTGGAAGACTGAAACTATCCGAAATACCAAAAATGAAGTCCATTGAGGTTTTATTTTAGTTATAGAATTCCCTATTAGCGGATATATTTGTCTGTTTACCTTTCTATTTTTCGATAACACTCCTTTGTTTTCGATAAACGGAGAAATTCAACAGCATTAGACACACTTTAAACATTTAGGGAACTTTAACTTGTATCAAACCTTCTGAAAAGAAGAAAATGCTAATCGATTCTAGCTAATGCGCCTAAAATAAAAAATGAGCTAGTAAATGTTGGAATCGCTAGGCACTGGAAAACAATTTCCGTGTTAGACAGGTTCCCTCTTAGCAGTTATATTTGTCTGGTTATCCTTATGTTTCTCGATAAACGGAGAAATTCCACAGCATTAGACACACTTTAGACATTTAGGGAACTTTAACTTATATCAAACCTTCTGCCTTTATCGAAAAGAGGAAAATGCTAATCGATTTTAACTAATGTGCCTAAAATAAAAAATGAGTTAGTAAATGTGTCAGAAACTAAGCTACATTGGATTTCGAAACAGACTTAGAGTCATGTTGGAATCGCTAGGCACTGGAAAACAATTTCCGTGTTAGCCATGTTCCCTCTCAGCAGTTATATATGTCTGGTTATCCTTATGTTTTTCGATAAAGCTGTCTTGTTTTCGATAAACGGAGAAATTCCACAGCATTTGATACACTTTAGACATTTAGGGAACTTTAATTTGTATCAAACCTTTTGCCTTCATCGAAAAGAGGGAAATGCTAATCGATTCTAGCTAATGCGCCTAAAATAAAAAATAAGTTTGTAAGTGTGTCAGAAAGTAGCGCCTTTGGATTTCGATACAGACTTGAAGAGTCTTTTGGAATCGCTAGGCACTAGAAAACAATTTCCGTGTTAGACAGGTTGCCTCTTAGCAGGTATTGTTGTCCTTACGTTTTTCGATAAAGCTGTATTGTTTTCGATAAATGGAGTAATTCCACAGCATTAGACACACTTTAGACATTTAGGGAACTTTAACTTGTATCAAACCTTTTGCCTTTATCGAAAAGAGGGAAATGCTAATCGATTCTAGCTAATGCGTCTAAAATAAAAAATGAGTTTATAAATGTGTCATAAAGTAACTACTTTGGATTTCGATAGAGACTTAAAGAGTCATGTTGGAATCGCTAGGCACTGGAAAACAGTTTCCGTGTTATACAGGTTCCCTCTTAGCAGGTATCTTTATCTTACTATCCTTACGTTTTTCGAAAGAAACTTTTGTTTTCGATCAATGGTGAAATTCCACAGCATTTGACATTTAGGGGAACTTTAAACTGTATCAAACTTTTTGAAGTTATAGAAAAAGTGGAAAGGTTATTTGATTCATCAAATGCGCCATAGTTACGCGATTTGGACATTGCTGTTTCATAAAAAAGAAATGGGAATTTATTCCAATGCAAAGAAAATCATTTTAAAATACTGAAATTCAAATGAGATATCTTTATAAATTTGCTCCATAAGATTAGTATTAGCGAGCGGGTCTTTTCACTTGTCTGAAGTAACCCTTTAAGCCTAAATCAGGAGCAAATAATTGCGATCGCAGAATTATCGAGCAAGCCCTATCACTACTATGAAATTTTCAGCCAGAATAATAGCTAAGTTTTCCAACAACTGTTTTTAGCTTGTCTCGTTATAATCGATTGTAAAACATCTCGATTGTAGATTCTATGAATTAATCGATGGCTGTATCGATTGTGATATTTTACGATGGCGATTTTTCTCGATTGTCGAATTCTCGAGAATCGCCCATCACTAGTTGAACATATGTACAAAAACCTTGGAAACGAAAAATAAGTGGGGTCTCATGCTATTTTCAGGGGAAAAAAATGACAAATGTTACAAAAAGGCAGTGTCAATATCAGGCTTTTTCCCTATCAGAAAATGATTTATCCCGTTTCTCTTTCCCTTTCCTGTGTTTTCCCCTATGAGGAAATGGAACATCCTTTTTTTCTTTCTATAGCAATCCAAACAGACTGGCATTTCAATTTTCATGAAAAATGGGATTCATGGTCTTGAACTTTGACATTTTCTACAGGATACAGAAAATTTTTTTAGGGCTTCAAAATTACACATTATTTATTAAATATGATCTACTTCAACATAAAAAAAAATCAAGCAAAACAAAAAATACAACTATCGCACTTTGTCTGATTTTCAAAATAATGGCTCTTAAAGTATTGGGTTGGCAACTATGTTCCCGCAGTTTGTTTAAATACACTTTTTCTACCAGAATCTATATTCTGTTTTTTTGATGGAATTAATTTATGTTAAATTTCAAATCATTAACCCCTTAACGCTCGAATTAAATTACGGTTTAAAAATTCAAATTGATTATTGGCAGCACTTTTATGCAAAAGAAATATTCACTTTATTTAATGACAGGTAAAACGATACTAAAATATAGCCAATTTCACTATTTTATAAAACTGGTGGGAATCAAACAATCTGAGTAAAAGACACAGCCCGTGAATATGACGGGAGCGAGAATTAAGGGGTTAAAATGTAATGTCAACTATAGAATTCAGAGTGGGTTGGCAAGTGGGTTCCCGCCGCTTTTCTGTATACATTTTTGCTACAGGATTCTATATTATGTTTTTTTTGATCGGGTTAATTTATATTAAATTTCATATCATTAAAATGGAATGTCAACTATAGAATGACAACAGGATTGGCAACTACGTTCCTGCCTTTTTAAAAATACATTTTTCCTGTCGTAATCTGTATTTTGTTTTTTGATCGAGTTAATTTATGCTAAATTTCAGATCATTAACTCTTTTCACTCGTATGTCCAGCCTGACTGGACATCATCTTTCTTTGAAAATTTTTATATTAACACCAGTGATAAAGTAAAATAAAATTTGCCTTATACAATTAGAGCAATTTTGAAATTGTGTACTTGAAGGAAACTGCTTTTTAAAAAGTGGTGTCAACCGAATAAAATTTGTATAAGAGACTCCCGAGTCGAAAAGGTTAAAATGGTTACCAACTGAGTTGGTAACTAAGTTCTCGCCCTTTTTTAAATTTTTTAAAAGTTTATTTTTCCATAAAATTTAACAGCTAATTAATCAACAATGAATTCTTCCTTGTTGTTTGCAACTTCTTCCCAACGTTCAACAAGATTTTCAATACCTCGTTGATAGAAATCCCCCAGTTTCGACTCGAAAAATTCATCCAACCAAGCTCTCAATTCTGCATTAGTATTGAACGAATCTCCGCTCATAGCATTTGCAAGAGATCGAAAAAAGTGGAAATCTGCTCATGCCAAATCGGGATAGTACGGCGGGTGCGGCAGCACTTCCCAGCTATGCGTTTGATTGGCTTCCTTGGTCATATTGGCGATATGAGGGCGGGCATTGTCGTGCAGCAAAAGAACTCCATGTTGCGATTAGGTCTTTTCTCTTGAATAGCGTTGAGTCTTTCCATCTGTTGAACACAGAGTTCTACGTTAACCGTTTGGTTCCGTTCAAGCAATTCGTAATGGATAATCCCTTCCCAGTCCCACCATACACACAGCATCGTTTTATGTGGATGCAGATCTTGTTTCACGCGCGGTGTTGGTAATTTACCGGGGCTAAGCCATTCCTTGCGCTGCTTCATATTAGTGTGCCGGCACCCTTTTTCGTCGCCAGTAACAATTCGGTAAAGAAATCGTTGCTTGTGTCTATGAGTTGAGCGCTGACGAGCAAGCAAAGCAGCGGAGATTGTGGCTTGCTGATTTTTGTTGCTGTCAATTAAAGCATGCGGAACCCATGCTCCACACTTCAGAAACTTTCCCATTGAGTGAAGATGCTTCTCTATAGCAGTGTGGGAGAATTTAATTTTCTCTGCGAGATCCCTTGTCGTTTGATGCGAATTCTTGTGCAAAAGTTGGTTTAATCGCTCTTCTTCGAACTCAATTGGAAGGCCAGAACGAGGTGCGTCGTTGACGTCAAAATTCCCATTTTTGAATTTGGCATACCAATTATGAGCGGTTCTATCAGCTGTGGCCATACACAACACAAACGTTGCTAACAGATTTTGCGGCCAACAACCTTGATTATAAGCAAAGAGTGGGCGGTGTTTAAAATGCTCCTTTTTTCCAACTCGACACTACAGTTTACGATCTGACTTTAACACAAATTAACTCTATCCAAAAAACAAAATATAGATTCCGGTAGAAAACTTATATTTAAAAAAACTGCGGTAACTTAGTTGCCAACCTAATATTAGAAGGATTTACCTCACGTATATATTTTTACATTGCAGCCGAAGGAGTTATTTCGAGCAAGTTTTAAGATAACTTTAATTTTTATTAAGTTTTAGATTAGATAATCTAATGGCATTTTAAAATATGTATCTTTTTGTAAAGAATTGCTACTGTTGCTTTTCATCATTTCATTTAACAAAAATTCTGTTACTTTTTAACTTCTATTTTTGATACAAGTTGTATATTTTTCTTTAATATGTGAGAATGAAAATAGATTTCAAATTTATATTGTAATGTTAATTTTACTCTCAACTATATTTTTTAATACCTGACGATTATTTATATTTCTAGTAAATTTGTGAATGACCCATATTTCGCAGCAAAAAAGATGCTTCAACTTTAAATAGTTATTTTACCCAGGCAGTTTTAATCGCAGAAGAATGGGACTTTTTTTTTTCTTACTAGTTAAGTGCAAGAAGTGTTACGCGCCGATTGTGATGAGGTATCGTTGGAAAGGTCTCGTCGTGGGGAGTAAAACACTCAATGGAACTACTCGTCCCAAATCAGCCGTTTTCGAGTTATCCGTCAATTTATGTTACATAATTTGTTTATTTATTACAATATATTTATGCTGTTACATTTGTCATATCGTTAAATTTATAATTTTTGCTGTTAAATAGCTACCTGTTGACTTAATTATGTTACTTATGTTTAGAAATTAAATATGAAAAGAAAAACTTAGAAAAAAATGAAGAGAAGTTAATGGCTATAAATGCAGGGCTGCAACCGGCGACTATGTTTATATTCTATTCGCACCACTATTTTCGAAAAAATAAATTTTGTTGTATATTTCTCTTGCACAGATTATCAAAGTACACGTGTAAGATTTTTATTTGAGAAAGTGCTGCTGGATGAATTAAAAAATAGTCCCCAATGGTAGCCTCGTGAATGTATTGCTTCTTGTGCTGTGTGTGTGTTTATTGATGCTGGACATTTGTAGTGTTCACTGGTGGTTGTGGTCTTCTATATCTTATACTATAATGCGAGCAAAAATTGTGTGTATGTATGTGTGTGTGTGTGTATGTAAATTTTATCTTAAAAACGGCTCTAACGATTTTGACGAAATTTTGTATTTTACCATTTTCGGGCATGATAAGACCATTGGGCTAGGTCACGTGTTCGAGAAAATTCGATTAGTAGGTCATTTTGGGTCGTAATTGGTCAAGGTCAAGCTAATTATATCTAAAAAACGGCTTAATCGATTTTGACCAAATTTCACATCCAACCGTTTTTCGACACGAAGAAACTTTGCGCTAGGTTACATGTTCGAGAAACCTCGATTAGTGGGTCATTTTTGGGTCACTGTGGGTCAAGCCAATTTTATCTAAAAAACGGCTCTAACGATTTTCACTAAACTCTATATTCTACAGTTTTGGATTACGAGAAAACTATTGGGCTAAGTCACATGTTCGAGAAAATTCGATTAGTGGGTCATTTTCGGGTCACCGTGGGTCAAGCTATGTTTATCTAGATAACTTCTTTAACGATTTTGACGAAATTTTGCACACTACTTTTTTCGGGCACGAAAAGACCATTGGGATGGGTCTCGTGTTCGAGAAAATTCCATTAGTGGGTCATTTTGGGTCATAATGGGTCAGGGCCAAGTTAATTATATATAAAGAACGGCTCAATCGATTTTGACTAAATTTTGTATCTGACCATTTTCGGGCACGAAAAGATCATTGGGATGGGTCTCGTGTTCGAGAAAATTGGATTAGAGGGTCATTTTGGGTCATAATGGGTCAGGGTCAAACTAATTATATCTAGAGAACGGCTCAATTGATTTTGACGAAATTTTGTATTTTACCATTTTCGGGCATGATAAGACCATTAGGCTAGGTCACGTGTTCGAGAAAATTCGATTAGTGGGTCATTTTGTGTCGTAATGGGTCAAGGTTAAGCTAATTATATCTAAAAAACGGCTCAATCGATTTTGACCAAATTTCCCATCCAACCGTTTTTCGACACGAAGAAATTATTGGGCTAGGTCACATGTTCGAGAAACTTCGATTAGTGGGTCATTATGAGTCAAGCCAATTTTATCTAAAAAACGGCTCTAACGATTTTCACTAAACTCTATATTCTACAGTTTTGGATTACGAGAAAACTATTGGGCTAAGTCACATGTTCGAGAAAATTCGATTAGTGGGTCATTTTTGGGTCACCGTGGGTCAAGCTAAGTTTATCTAGATAACTTCTTTAACGATTTTGACGAAATTTTGCACCCTACTGTTTTTGGACACGAAAAGATCATTGGGATGGGTCTCGTCTTCGAGAACATTCGATTAGTGGGTCATTTTGTGTCATAATGGGTCAGGGTCAAAGTAATTATATCTAGAGAACGGCTCAATCGATTTTGATTAAATTTTGTATCTAACCATTTTCGGGCACTAAAAGACCATTGAGATGGGTCTCGTGTTCGAGTAAATTCGATTAGTGGATCATTTTGGGTCATAATGGGTCAGGGTCAAGCTAATTATATCTAAAGAACGGCTCAATCGATTTCAACTAAATTTTGTATCTAACCATTTTTGGGCACGAAAAGACCATTGGGATGGGTCACGTGTTCGGGAAACTTCGATTAGTGGGTCATTTTTGGGTCATTATGGGTCAAGCCAATTTTATCTAAAAAACGGCTCTAACGATTTTCACTAAACTCTATATTCTACAGTTTTGGATTACGAGAAGACCATTGAGCTAAGTCACATGTTCGAGAAAATTCGATTAGTGGGTCATTTTTGGGACACAGTGGGTCAAGCTAAGTTATCTAGATAACGGCTCTAACGATTTTGACGACATTTTGCACCTACTGTTTTCGGGCACGAAAAGACCATTGGGATGGGTCACGTGTTCGAGAAAATTCGATTAGTGGATCATTATGGGTCATGGTCAAGCTAATTATATCTAAAAAAAACGGCTCAAGACATTTTCACAAAATTTTTTAATATACGGCCGTTTCTGGGCATGAGAAGAGAATTGGGCTAAGTCACATGTTCGAGAAAATTCGATTAGTGGGTCATTTTGGGTCACAATGTGTCAGGGTCCAGCTAATTGTATCTAAAAAACGGCTTAAACGATTTCGACTAAATTTTCTATTCTGTCGTTTTCGGGCTCGAGAAGACCATTGGGCTAGGTCACATGTTCAAGAAAATTCGATTAATGGGTCATTTTGGATCACACTGGATCAGGGTCAAGCTAATTGTAATTAAAAAGCGCTTCAAAACATTTTGACATAATTTTGTATAATACCGTTTACGGGCATGATAAGAGCATTGTGCAGGGTCGCATGTTCAAGAAAATTCAATCAATGGGTCATTTTGGGTCCTAATGGATCAGGATCAAGCTAACTGTATCTAAAAAACCGCTCAAAAGATTTTGACAAAACTTTGTACTACACCGTTTCTGGACACGATAAAACCATTGGTCTGGGTCGCATGCTCAAGAAAATTCTAATAGTGGGTCATTTTGGTGAAAATGTGTCGGGGTCAAGTTATCGGCAGCTCAAAAAGGTTCAAACAATTTTGGCCATTTTATTTTGTTATTCCGTTTCACAGTACAAAAAGACCATTGAAATAGCTCACATCTGTCGATGAATTTGGGTTAGTGGTTTTTTGAATCAACGTGGATATAGCTTATTTTACCTGGAAAACGACTAACGATTTTCACTAAATTTTGTGTCCCATCGTTTTCAGGCTCGAGAAGAGCATTGTGATAGGTCGGATGTTCGAAAAAACTCGATTAGTGGGTTATTTTGGGTCACTATGTTTCATGGTCAAGCTAATTGCATCTAAAACAGCAAGAATGATTCAGTGGGAAAATATATATCGAGATAAACAGAAAACTAATTTTGACCGAGCTTAGGTCGGTCATTCCTGCTAGTAGAAGTTTGCAGCAAGCCATTTAACAGCAAAAATTATAAGTTTAACGTCATAACAAATGTTACAGCATAATTACATTGTAATAAATAAATTGCGTGACCATATAAATTGTCAGCTATCTCGAAAACGGCTGATTTACGATGGGTAGTTCCATTGAGTTTTTTACTCCCCGCGACGAGATCTTTCCAACGGTACTACTTTCGTCAAAATTAGCGCGTAACACTACTTGCACTTCCCTAGTTAGTGTAATAAGATATTTTTATTAAATATCATTTATAGGGCCGGGGGACCGTATAAAAATTTAAATCTCGTTATTTATTTACAGATGTTTTTCTTGACCCAAATCGCTGTAAAAATACTTCTGTATCTCATTTAAAACTTTTTTGTAAGTGGAACTATATGTCTATGACTAACGGTTTAGGAATTAGCCATTGGACTTCTTTGAGTGGACACCCTGTGTAGCTCTGTTTTCATGTCTCCTGCTGAAATTTCACGTCTCCCGCTGAAATAAGCTGTAGTTTAATCGGATTTTTGCTTTCCGTACACATACAGTGTAAGGAAAGTGTTGTAATCATGATAAAAACCCGATTATAGAAATATTGGTATATATTTACATTTTGAGGTGCCCTGAATCCGTTTTAACTATTTTTACAATAATTCTATATGCATGTGCGTGAGTGTATGCTTGTTTATTAAAATTTCCTCATGTTTTCAGGTTCCCACTGGTCACCTTTGTAAAATTATGTTATAACAGTGCTGCCACAGGCGACTATTTTTTTATTCTATCCCACGCCGTTTTTTTTTTTTAAATAAAAATTATTCACATACACTTTGACAAGATTTGTAAGAGAAATATGCTACAAAATTTATTTTCTTAAAATAGTTTTGCGAATAGAATATAAAAATAGTCGCCTGTGGCAGCCTTGTTATAAGTGTTTAATAATTGTTGCATTATTATTTACTTGAACCCGTAGTATTCTGTAAAATGTTCGGAAAGCAAGTTGAGTCTCTCCAAATATTTTTAAGTAGATGTATTTAAATGTTGATTGTATTACGTATATAGCTCTTAATTTCGCTAAGAAAATTGTAATATGTGCTGAAGCTAACTTTTTTGAGACAAACACAAAACATTTTCTTGTGTGTTATCTTTCTTAATTTTTTAATGTCCTCGATTATATCGCACTTATTTAATTATATCCCGGCAGGAGCGATTTAACGAGGGATCACTGTATTATTTAATACCTGTCTTCAGTGTAAATTTAATCCTTTGACAAAATCCGAAAGTAGCGAAATAGCGTTTTACTACTGAAAAGAAGTTTGTAGACGCTACCTTTTAGAGGAAGTGATTATAGTTGTAGTTAACTACATTTTCGATAAAGTAAGTGCAGTTTGCTACAATAAAAAAGTACGACCCCTGCCCTCGTCTGCATTTGGAGCCTCTTCTCTCTCTGCATAATGTATATATATATGCCTATAAAGCATGTCAATTTTTAAATCAGAAATTTTCTGTATTGAAACTAATTAAATTGCCTAAATGAAGGTACAATAGGAAGGGCAGCGCAAAAGAAAAATGATGAACAAAATTTTATTTCTCCTCTAATTTTAAGACTAAACATGTCTTTTTGTTAGGACAGAAGATTAGATTGTTATTAACCCCTTGAGGGGCACCGGTATATATTATATACCACCTACGATTAATGAAGTTTCACACCAGAAAAATTTTATTAAATTTTACTTTTCTAACTTTGGTGGAAAAAAACCGTAAAATGCTTTTACTTATTTTGAAATAGAATGTTTCAAAGATTCCGGTGGGAATTCAGCATTTCACAGACGTAATTGCTTGCCCCTCAAGGGGATATTATTCAGAATATAATTGAGTGTTAACTGTTTAAATTTTTACATCAGTAATTCCCAGATGACAGGTGGTGAAAAATGTTTCGAAACTGAGCTGTTTCATTTTGGGGTTCTTATTTTCTTATGAATGTAAAATATTCAATGAATATTTCTAACTAAAGATTATGAATTTATCTGCAGCATGATAACCCTTGTGATGTTGAAAATAACATATCATCACATATCATTATTTATCTCCTTTGTAAAATTAAATTCCCCATTTTAAAATTTACCGTGTTTACTCGCGTAATAGTCGCCCTCGCGTAATAGTCGCACCCCCGATTTGAAGCAGAAAAAATCGTCAAAATATTTTCTTCGCATAAATTGGATGGATGAAAAAATTATGAAAGATTGAGTTCGCAATGTTTGAAAGAAAATTTCTGGAACATTGCTCAAAAAGCAGCCATGCTGGTACTCGATAGCTTCCGAGGACATCTTGTGATAATGTAAAGAAGGAACTTTCAGAAGGCAAAACAGATCGTGTGATAATTCCTGGAGGACTCACATCGATTCTGCAATCGTTGGTCGTATCTGTTAACAAACCGTTTAAAGACAATAAAAGACAAGTATATGCATATTGGATGATCAATGGGAACAAATAAAAAACTCCAAGTGCAAAAGTAAGGCGCCCACTCCTGCACTAATGTGTAGTTGGATATTACAAAGCTTGACTTTAATAACAAGCGATATAATTTCAAAAAGTTTTAAGAAGACGGATATCCCCGACGCTTTGGATGGAAGCGAAGATGATATTTTGTGGAATGACGGAGATTCTTCAGACAATGATTCACATTACAATTGTGATACTGACACTTTCAGTGAAAGTGATTTATTATGAGAATTTTTAGTCAAAATTTTCACAACGATTATTTGTAAATTTTACGTCTGTAAAAATATTACTACCATAAAAAGAAAAATGATGGTATTTAATAAACAGCACATAATCTGGAAACATTTAGTAAATTACTAATTTTATTATGCTGTTTTTTTTATACCAGTAATGTTTTAGCATTAGAGTGTACCATATTGTGTAGTAGATTTCCCCGCATAATAGACGCACTTAGACTTTCGCAATGAAAAATTGGCAAAAAAAGTGCGACTATTACGCGAGTAAACACGGTAATTTCTCCTTTCATAATTATAAATTGAATCAAAACTTCCTCTCCTTTCTAAAAAGAATATATCTATTTCTTCTTCTCTTTTGCGCTTTAGTTTTCAGTTATTTAAGTTTTCCCAAGTTTACCCAAAGCCGTTAATAGAGTAAATCAAAAAACAAATCTTTTTCTCATCCTAAAATCATTAACTGTTCGAGCATATTTTCCTTCGGTTAACGAATATATAAAAAAAAGATATTCTTTGACCATACGCTCCAGTTGTAGCAGTTATTTATACACTCAGTGTTAATTTTCAGTTTGATAGTCAATACAACTGTCTTTTCGGCCGCAAATATTATACTCTGTTTAGATTAAAATCGGCGCCCGGCATCTCTGTTGCTGCTTCTAAATGCATATTTCCAATCATTTCGCTTTGGCATTCGTATTTGTACGTTGAAATATTAAAACGCCAATCAACGGTCTTTTTGACTATTTTTTAATTCAAAGTTGCATTAAGTGATATATCTTTGGGGTTATAATGGTCCAGGGTACCAAAATTTTGGCTCGACACATTGGCAACGATATCTGAAAAATTATTTCATTCCTTCTCTGTACATCGTACTGTTAACAACTCACTGAAAGGGTCCCTCTCTGACACTCACATTATTCATGTCTACAGCTAATAAAATCACCCTGTCTTCAAATTTGCTGAGTTATTCTTTTCGTTCATATCTTTATATTCAAGGATCTACGAACCTGGATTACTAATCATTGGTACTTTAAGAAAATCAGCAATATAGTAATAAAACGTTTTCGCTACAAATCATGTTCTACAGTATATACAATAATAATGATATGTGATGATATGTTATTTTCAACATCACAACCCTTTTTTTTTAAATGGGAACTCAATAAAAGGGGTAGGAAGAGCTATAAAGTTCGGATGAAAGGCCTTTTTATAATAAAACCGTTTGTAAGAGTAAATGCATTTTATTATAACCTCTGGTGATCTAATTATGGCTACCCGAGTTAAAGATGCCCGATATACAGAAAGTATAAATATTTTTTAATTGAAAATGCCAATAGATTTTTTTTACCATTTTATATATTTTCTTAGACTGACCACCAACTACATAAAAAAGCATTTTTGATACTTTCTTATTAGCCGCATGCCAGCAAGTAACCGCGAAAGATTTCACCATTTATAGCAAACTTTTTTATTTTTATTACACAGGTCTGCGATGAAAAAAATATAAAGGAATTGACAGCTGAACTGTATGTGTTTTTTGGTACTAATTTAAGAAAAAGTAATGAAAAAAATCTATCACGTCACTGAAAAATTCACTTTTATTTGGATTTTATGAACATTCCATCGTCAATAACGTTCCGTTCCTCATGGACCTGATGTCCCAGTGCCTTTGTCTCCAGTTGAATTGCAAAGTCATCTCTCCAGAGTCTTCAGACTCTGAATATCCAGAAGTTCAAGGGTCCGCTCCGATTACGGAATATAAGCCCTCTGGAAATGATTCATCTCAGTCCTTCTCTCAGGTTGAACTTAATGATCTGACTAGAGATCTGGGCTTATCGGAAGATGCAGCTAAATAGTTCCTCTCCAGATTGAAAGAAAAGAATTATTGGCCAAAGGAACCTTTTTTTTATTGGTACAGGAATCTAGAAAAGGAATTTATTAAGTACTTTGAGGAAAAGAAGAATCTGGTCTACTGTTCTGATGTTCCCGGATTGATGAGCAATTTTAATATATCCTACGATAAAGATGAATGGAGGCTGTTTATAGAGTCATCGAAATGGAGCCTTAAAGCTGTCCTTCTTCATTACGGAAGACAGTATGTATCTGTACCATTTGGGCATTCTGTGCATTTAAATAACGCTATGAAAACCTGGCTCACGTCCTCAACAAAATTAAATATGCCGACCTCGGTTAGACCGTTTGCGGTATTTGAAAGTTATCTCCATCCTTCTTGGTCAACAAGGCGAATACATAAAGTGCCCATGTTTGTGAGTGGGACAGCCGTCATAAGACTCAATACTGGGTCAAAAAAGAAAGGCCGAAAAGATAAAATCTTAAACCAGGCACCAAGAATGTGATTCAGATCAGCTTAGTTGAGCCAAAAAATGTACTGTTTCAAAAGATTGCGATTGTTTCAAATACCTGTGCAAAAAGTTTCCAGGTTTGTCCGAAGCCAAGTTGAAAGAGGGAATCTTTGTTGGTCCAGATATCCGCAAGCTTATGAAGCTTAAAGAATTTGAGACTAGCATGACAACAAAGGAAAAAACAAAAGCTTGGATTGCCATCAGAGATGTCGTCAGTAAGTTTCTGTATAATTAGAAGAATCCTGACTATAAACCAATTGTAATGAATATGCTAGACAAATTTCAAGCATTGGGTTGCTGTACGAGTGTCAAAATACATTTCCTTCACTCACACTTGGATTCCCCCCCCCCCCCCCGAAAATTTAGGACCAGTCAGCGAAGAACAGGTTGAAAGGTTCCATCAAGACATAAAAGATATGGAGAGCAAATATTAAGGAAGATTGGACAAGAAGATGCTCGCCGACTACTGTTGGATATTAACACGATATAGACCTGAGATTGAACATAAAAGAACGTCAAAAAAGAAGTTTCAAAGGAAAAAGAGTACGTACTTAACTTTTTGTTTTGTTTTGTTTTGTTTTTTGCTCAGTTTAAAATTTGTTTGAAACTTTCATGTACACATACTTAATATTTTCTCCCCTAAGTCAGTCGTCTATTTTATGTACTTTGCCTTAATAAAAACAATTTAAAATAGTATGTTGATGATTTTTTTATTAGAAACTGCACCATAATTTGATGTAAAAAGTTTAAACTCAAGAGAGCCTTTTGTTTTTCTCTCGACAAGAGGCGACTCGTGCGATCTGGCAACAGTGGTTTTCATCCATTTAAACCAATAAAAAATAATCGATTACTAAAAAATCAATTTTCCTCACCAAGAATCGATTATTTTACATAGATTTAAATAGATAAAAACCAGATTGTTGCCAAATAGTACATGCAAAATTGTTCGAGAGAATTCCTGTTCAAATAGCATTTTAGCAAAAATATTGATATCAATTTTACAAAAAATCCTGACGTGATGGGGAAAAAATGGAGGTTATTTTCGAAATCAGCACACCAAATAACATAAAAGTTACCGAAAACGTCTTCTGTATTTTCCAAAAAGTTCAATTTCGCAGGCCTGTGTTATGTCAGTATTAAAGCGCATAATTCGATTGCATATCTGTTAAATTCGTGTTTTATTTATTTGTTAAGTTTTAATTTTGTTTGGCAATTTTATTACGGAATATTACACGAAACAAACAAATGCTGAATTATTTACATTGTTTTAAGTAATGATTAGTACGTTGAGATACTTAAAAAAAAAAACTGCATTTGAAAGTACATTTTTTTTTTCATTATTCGATGGCGCAAAAATTGAAATTGTGCAACGCTTAGAAGTTAAAAAATTTGCTATAAAATAAAGTTGTTCTCTCAGATTGTTTCTATCGTCAATATGACGTCACTGTTACTCACGGACATGTTTTAGGTTTGTAATTTAAATATTTTAACATTGTATGCGGCCTGTAAAATCAGTTTTTATTTGGCCAATAGGTTTCTTGAACCTACAGATAATATTGTCTCTAAAAATTTGGACTAAAGCAATTTAGCGGGTCGCAAGGGAAAGGTATGACAGTGAACCGGTCCGCGGGAATAAAAGTTTGGGAAATACTGTTGTACATTAAGGCGGCTCTTAAAAAAAAATCTGAATCCGGTATACGAGTGACCTCTGGGTGTGAAGAAGCGAAGCATTTACACTTTTGTTTTTAATTCATATAATTTATGACGTAGGAGGGGAATTAAGGCAGCATTCAGACCACATTTTAAAAAATCATGAAAAATTTCTCTCGTCTATATGTTCCAAAGGTTCTGTACGCTGTAGTCATCAAAAAAAGAAAGGGAATTTTAAACAAAAGAAAGAAGAGGTGATAACATGTAAGAGAATCTCCTGTTTGGTATGCTCCTCTCTTGAAGTGCTTCAGAAGACTGATTAGATAAAAAAAGTTGACTCATCACATCAAAAGAACCGCTACGGGATAACGCAGTCTGATTGCATTTGCAGACCATGAGCGTAACGAAATAAACCCTAACACAGGCCATTTTTGGCGCGTTATTGCTGCCTAGCAGGATTGGTTGCTATCATTAATTTACATTTAAAATATAAAACAAAAAATAGTTATTTTTTTGCCAGAAAAAAATTGGACTTTGTGGGGAGAAATGTTAAGACTTACCTAAAAATTCTCAGAGGAAACGTAACCGAAATTTCTATAGTCAGCACATATAGTTGGAGTGAATAAACGAAAAAGCGGGGTAATGAAGGGGCGAATCCGAATATTTTAGAATAATCAAAGCAGCGCCGCACCAGTAGTGCCCGGTGTTTGTGTGCAGAACTTCAATTTTTAAGTATCCATTTTACCAAAAATGAGAAGATTGTTTTTTATCAACCTACCTATTTGATAACCCGGAATTTGAAATGGAGCAGACTTTCGGAGAAAGATTTTTAAAAGGATTAACCATATAGGAAATAGTTTTTAATTATTAAATAAAGAAAGGCCATCGATTTTTTCTTGTGAAACACGAAGAGGAAAAAATGTCCAGCGTGGATTTCTTAAGTAGCCCTGTTAATCGCTCAAAACTGTTACCATAACGACGCAGGTGACCTTGCGTTAGGGAGTTTTTTCTTTTGGTGCGTGTAAACAAGGGATTTTATGCTTATTAATACTCTATCCCCACTCTCCTGAACTCCACAGTGCCTCCCCCCCCCCCCTTTCACCTGAAGCTGCACAAATCCCTCCCGGAGAAATTTTTCTGAATTCAACAGTGATTTCAGATATATTTAAGGTTATTATCCTGGGACCGGGCAAAGCAAACAAATATGTATTTCTTATTTTCAACTAAAACATGCACATCAGGCGAATAATCACCGAGGTTTTATGATATAGATTCTGTTCGATCACCATGTTTTTGATAACAGCTTTAAGATTAAATCAGTTATACGAATAATTCAAATTTTTCACTGGCAAACAGAGGTAAAAAATTGTACGATTCTTGTATCACAGCAAAGAAACCAATTGTTCATTATTTATTTTCGCAGAATCAATGACTGTCAGGTTTGAGGAATGGTTTGAACATGGGACATAAATACTCGGGGATTTGAAACGATTTTCTTTTTGCAAACGCATATTTCTGACGCTCATATTAGAACCATTATTGTAAAACGAACCTCTAAAATTATTTATATCTAAATTTAAGTTCTTTTTTTATAAATTAATAAGAAATAGTGTCCATCCAATGTCATCTAAAATTGTGTTTAATACTAAAACGCGTTCATGCACTTTAGTCCTTTTGTACTGCCTACCTCGTACTTATTTGGCCAGTATAAATCTTCATTGCATCTGAAGATTAAATATTATTACTGTAAAGTAATTTCTCCATTTTTACATAAAAATTGACTAGAATAAAACAATGATGAGTTTCAGAAGGTATGAATTTCAAAAGAGCAATGATTGGAGAGGACAATTTTAAACTTTTTTTATTTAAAATTAATAAAACTTTTTTTAATGGTGAATTTGGATGGGTTCCAACTCGTTTTTAATAAATAAATAATAATAAATTATTATTATTAGTAGTAGTAGTTGTAGTAATTAATATTTTTGTATAATATCTTCTCAGCATTGGCTCAGGTATATTGTATTTTAATGCTGCAGCATCCAGACTCGAAACCTTACGTGCAACATCTGCTACAGCTGGCTCATGTCTTTATTTTCCGCCTTTTCCTATCGATTATTCGTTTTTATTTTCGAGGCATATTGCACCTGAAGTACCTTCTCATGCCTGGAATTTAAAAAAACGATGCATTAAGGACGTAGAATAATTTATAAACGGAACTGAACTATTTTTAAAAAAAGCATGTGGGGTAAGATAACGAACTGAGAATTATTCGTCATCTTTCCCTTTCACAAACATTTTTATCAAACCAACGTTTATCAGTAACCAAGACTATTAAAAAATAAATGGACCTCCTACGAATTTGTGCGTCTTGAGTTCTGCTTTCAAAATATTTTAGTGGAGGAGAAAAGGAATTGAAAAATATACCGTAGCATGGTGATTCATTACGTTGTGAGGGTCAAATATTTTAAGGAAACACATTGAAAATGAACTAATGCCCATATCTTCTCTCAATGTGGTAACGCGCATGTTTATCCTAGTGATGCACATGTCCCACCTCCAGGGGACTCTTTTGCTGGCCACGACGAAGTACCGTCTGTGATTAACTGTGAGAAAAACTGAAGTCGTCATCTTGCCCCACCTTCCCCTACATAAATTATGTGTTCAAAGGTTTTTTATATGTATAAATTATTACTATTAATGATGACATTACCATGCTAAAATTGAGGAATGAAGAAAAACTAGTATTTATAGCCATCAAAGTTATAAATTTATTTACAAATTAGATGTTTTCACTTGTATTTGAAATGATACCATCAGCTGAATTTTTTTTTATTAGTCAAATTAATGTCAGTGAAATACCAAATTAGTATTCTGATTTAATTCTCCGTTATATTATGTAAAAAATTATATTGTTTGTTATATATTTTTTAACCAAGCCATTTAGCCAGGTTTTTTCCAGTGTTTGCCTCTGTCCTGGCAAACATAAAAAATTTGCCCGCAAAATGACCAATCTTATTTTTTGTGGTCCCTCAGATCTTTTCCTGATCTATGAAACTGAACCACTGATCCTACTTTGAATGATTTTGGAAAATACTTAAAGTTGAAGAAGGTGTTGAAGCGTAAATAGCAGCTATGGTACGGCGTTATGTATTATTTTGATTAAATTCTAGACTACGTAATCAAAGCCCGGTGCCTTGTTTTGTTTTATAATCCTTATAATTCTATTTAGTTCCTGTTTGGTTATTAAAGTTTAACTCGTGCTTTTAAATAAGGGGGGGGGGGGGGGGGGGGATCAGTTTATGTGGAGTTGATGGATCTGTCAGATAGACGCTGTTCAAAAAATGACTTAATGCTCGTTAATTGTTACTGGTTTGTCATTCGACAGTATATTTACGAGTCTTGTTGATTTTGTAACTTTACTTAAATAGATGCTATTAATCAAGTCTCAATAATGTTTTTGTATTATTATTTTCTTTCAGTGTGTGTAAAAATTTAACCTAGTATAGAGCAAAAATAAATGCTCCAAGACGTAACTTATAAATATAAATATTTTAGTTTAAAACCATAAGTGCTACAATATTCCTGGAATATATATAACAAGAAAATACACAATTTTTAATAAAAAAAAAATCACAAGTTCTTACAGGTGAAACAACACCGGATATTTCAGATATATAATGGACTAAACCAAGTTTTTTTTTTCTTGGATATGCAGAAAGTTACCGTGGACGATCATGAAAAAGAAGGTAAGCAGATTTACCTTGCCTTTATTATATGATTTAAATGTGATTATTTGTATATCAGATTAGTCTCCTTTTTTAATCATCTAACAATGATTATGAGACTGATGTGCTGCCTTCCTTAAATATTAAATTTATGATAATTTAATAAAAGGGTTTATTTAAAAAAATTAAAAGTTGGTAATAGAATCAAAAATGGCTTCAGTAAAAGATGCACCGATTATAGAGAAGCTCAAATCAACAAATTAAAGTATATGGAAATTTAAAATCGAGATGCTCCTCATAAAAGAAGATCTTTTTGAGATCATTACTGAAGAACCACCAAACCAAATTACAACCGATTGTTCCAAAAAATACTGAAAGGCAAGAGCTATAATTAACCTCAGCATCGAGGATAGCCAGATAGGCCACGTAAAAAATATTCAAAATGCTCGAGATACATGGAACACTTTAAAATCAATTCATGAACGAAGT
Source organism: Maratus speciosus (assembly GCA_963932465.1). Taxonomy (NCBI): domain Eukaryota; kingdom Metazoa; phylum Arthropoda; class Arachnida; order Araneae; family Salticidae; genus Maratus; species Maratus speciosus. The sequence goes on along the minus strand of OZ010796.1, from coordinate 508,258,645 downwards.
AACTTATCGAGCAAGCTATACCTTTTACACAAGTTGTATAGCACGAAATTAACTGAAGGTGGTGATATGGTTAAACATATCATAAACATACTTGAAATAGTAGACAAATTATCAGCTATAGGTGAAAACATAAAAGATAATCACATCTCAGCACTTTTGCTGTGTAGCTTACTAGCTTCTTATGACACACTAATAACGGCACTTGAATTCCGAAATGAAGAAGAATTGACACCTACTTTTATAAAAAGTAAATTGATCGACGAATTTAATCTAAGAAGCGATAGTTTTGGAATCATCTGAAAATACCGCTGAAGCATTCAAAACTACGAAGAAATTTAACAATGCGGGTTACAAATTCAATAATGCGGGATATAAAAAGGAACAAAAACACTGTTCAAATTGCAAACTGAAAAACCATTCCACTAAAGAATGCTGGCATAATAATTATAAAAATAAACAAAACAATCCTTCACATAATACAGATTATAAACAAAACTACAAGAAAAATTTTAATTCTTCTCTTGTTTTCCAAAAGGATGATAAAAATGTTAGAAATGATTATGTATCATAAATTCGGATAAAAATGTCGATTGTAATGAGTATGAAAGTGATCAAGGTGATAAACACTGTGCGTTTATAATAAAACCGCGCCATAACAAAGCGTGGTTAGTTGACAGTGGCAGTTCAAGTCACATAACAAATGATCAACATTTATTTACAGAAATTAAATCAAATGGAAAACTAATGTTGTTATTGCAAATAAAAACAAATTAGTTTCTTATGGATCAGGAAACACACTAATAAAAACAATAACTTCAGACAGTGGAACGCACAACATAACACTTAAAGATGTTTTATTTGTTCCAAATATTGAGTCAAATCTTTTTTCCGTTAGTAAAGCTACAGAAAACGGATGCCAGATTTTATTCAAAAATGATAAATGTAACTTAACGTTTAACGGAATAACCCGCCTGGAAGCAGTAAAGAAAAATAACTTATATGAAATTCAATTAGCAAAAGAAACCGCAAATATAAACTATGTAAATAAAACTTACACTTGTAACGATAATAATTGCATAGAACTATGGCACAGACGGTTTGGCCATAAAAATTTTGCATCAAACAAATCGAAGAAAAACACCTAGCGAAGGGAACACAAATAAATAAATGTAAACATGACACAACTTGTGAAACTTGCATCAAAACAAAGCTTACAGATGCACCTTACCCAAAATTAGCAGATTATAGAGCCACTAAACGACTGGCGTTGATACACTCTGACGTAATGAGTGATTATGTAATGAGTGATGTGGGCATTTCCAAACACCAACCATAGGGGGGAAAACATACTTCTTAATGTTTGTAGATGATTATTCTAGATTTACCATTCTGTACTTATTATCAAAGAAATCAGAAGTTTATGAAAAACTTAAGGAATTTATTGCCTTAGTTAGTAATAAATTTGGTGGAAAACCGAAAAATATAAGAACGGACAATGGAGGGGAATTTAACAATAATTTAATTGACAACTATCTTAGAAAAAATGGTATAAAGCACCAACACACAGACAGTTCCGTACTCTCCGAGCCAAAATGGCGTTGCAGAACGCAAAAACAGAACACTAATTGAAATGATTACAGCTTTGCTCAGCGAAGCAAACTTGCCTAAAAAATTCTGGGGTGAAGCAATCTGTACGGCGAATCACCTTCAAAACCGATTGCCTATAAAATCTGATGAAAAATCCTCGTTTGAGCTTTGGAATGAACGACCACCAAATTTACATTACCTTAGAGTGTTTGGCTGTAAAGCCTTTGCTTATGTCAACAAAAATAAATCACAGAAAATTAGATGATAAGGCGGTTGAAGGTATTTTTGTTGGCTACTACAATTACTCCAAAGAGTACCGTATTTACACTAGTGATAAAGAAATAATAATTGCCAGAACAGTAAAGTTTCTAGAAAATAAAAATATACACGAGAAGGTAGAAACACAATTAAATTTGAGAGAAAAACCATGTGATGAAAATGAAAAATCACAGAATAAAAACATCGTAGAAATTGAAGTCACAAACACTGAAGACACACCAAGTGAGTCTAAACAATTAACACCAGAACCAAGGCGGTCAGATAGATCAAATAAAGGAGTCCCTCCAGACCGATTCATTTACATGATAACTCACGAAAATATTAAAGAACCAGAAAATTTTCATGACATAATGAATATTGAAAATCCAGAAGAAAAACAAAACTGGTTAAATGCGACATAAGAAGAGATAAATTATCTTAACAAAAACAAAACAAGGACACTAGTTGAACCCCCGCAAGGTAAAAAATTAATTGGATCCAGATGGATTTTTAAAACTAAATATGACGGTCAAGGAAGAATACAGAAATATAAAGCGAGATTATTGGCGAAAGGATATTATCAAAAATATGGCATAGATTACGAAGAAACTTTTACCCCTGTTGTTTCATACACTACACTTAGATGTTTTATAGCAGCAGCAGCTTACCACAAATTAAAAATTAATCACGTTGATGTAAAAACAGATTTCCTGTATGGTAACTTAGATGAAGAAATTTACAAAATTCAGCCAGAAGGCTATATTATTCCAAATCAGTAAAACAAAATATGCCGATCGAATAAATCCATTTATGGATTGAAACAAGAAGCCAGAGCATGGCACACTAAGATAACAAAATCATTAAATGACTTAAAATTTAAACAGTCTAATTCGGATACATGTTTATACATTCGAAATGAAGGAGAAAACAAAACGTATATAATCGTTTATGTTGATGATATCCTCATAGCAGGAAAAGATGACGAAACTAAAGATATAATAGAAAAACTTAAGAGAGAATATGAATTAAAAAATCTAGGAGAACTAAGTTATTAAAATAGCAAGAAAAGCCTTTGTGCAGGAATATTAAAAAGCAGTAAACCAACGTTTAAAATGCACAAATAATGCGTGAAAAGCAGCAAACAGCTGATTCGAATCTACCGCGAGATTCTTCTTCAGTGCAAGATAGGGAAAAAAGAACAGCGTGCTAGAAAAAGCAAGGCTAAGCCCAGCCTTGCTTTTTCTAGCACGCTGCTCTTTGTTTGCTTTTGAACGCAAAATTATATTAATTTGTGTGTCGAAAACGAGGCTTTCAATTTTACTGATTAAAAGTATATTTGGTGGCGCCATCTAACGAATCCAAATAGAAATATGTACTTTCAACAGCAATTTAGTAATAAAGTATGATTAAAATATCTTTCTTTCTCTCTCTCTCTTTTTTTCTTTTTTTAATAATATTTAAAAAACAGAAAACAAATTTTCTTCCATTTGAGTTCCCTCGTCCTAAGCGTTCAGAGTTGCTTAAAGCATGAATTTTCTAGCAAATTACGTATAGAGTAGGTGGGGGTAAAGATATGCACTTTCCATACATTTTGATTTTTAATGCGCACATTGGTATAAACTTATGTAATGAGTGATTAGAATGTTAGATTAGAACTTTAGGCAAGAGCCACCATCAACCGACATTCTGTCAAATTATAATTCAATGAGAAATTGCAAATTTTAAAAAACATTGCTCTGCGTATCTTTGCCCCATCAGTTTGGGGGAAAAGTACGCAGTGGTGGGGCAAAGATATGCAGCGGGTATTTTTGCCCCATTACTGTGGGTTTTTGCTCCATTTCGAATAAAACGTATGAGTTATGCAAAAGCATTAGCAAATTTCACTAGTATTTACAGTTAAACTGAAAATTGTAAGTTAAACCATGAAAAAAAGAATATTGATTTCTAAAATATTATGAATATTATGAAACAAGAATATTGATTTCTAAAAGTAGGTAGGTAGATATCTACGCTCTATATTTTTAAAAAAAAACTCAACTAGAGAAAGGAAAAGGTAGTTAACTAGCTTATATTAGTTAAGTAGCTATTATATTTTATACAATACTAACTTATAAAAAATACAACTTTCCACAGCGTAATTGTGGAAAGCTTTGCTTCTAGCTAAAACGATAGGGCAAATCCCCACATCTTAAACTTTTGCGTATCTTTGCCCTAAGACGGATGCGTACTTTTACCCCATTCTGCAGTATTTTACTTAACCTTTAACTGATATCACAGAAATTGTCACATAAGTAGTGTGAAGCAGTCTGTGAGACCGCTCCATCGAAAGATGAATAAAAGCCGCGATTAACTCATAGGATGTTTTTTTTTTTTTTTTTTTTTTTTTTTTTTTTTTTTTGTACTGAACTTTGTATACAGGAGTGTTATAATTAAAATTCACCTATTCAAAAATCTCTGGTGTTAGTACTAAAGTTCCAAATGAAACAAAATTTCAGTAGTGTTTGCAGATAAACTGAAATTTGCAAGTTAAACTATGAAAATTGAAAAAAGCACCAATCTGTGAGACCGGTAACATCAGTTAAATGTTAACCGGCTATCTACAAGTTTAAACAAATGCGATCGAGGTAAACTATACGGCATTTAGAGCTATAGAGCTTCCGTTCTCCACTGAATTTTTGGATTTGTAAAAATTCGAAGTATTGTCAGCCAAACAATAACGTAAAATTTTAAAAATATTAGATCAAAGTTCGAAAATTTAAACATACCTCCTTTTCTTGGCACGGAGTGCTACTTTTTTAAGGTTTGAACATACAAGTACTACACTTGGACACTTGGGACCAAACTACTACCGAGCAGTCATGATTGTAGAAATGTTTCTTCATATTAAATCAGCCAGTGCGTATCTTTGCACCGTGCGTATCTTTACCCCCACCCACTCTGTGTGGTCAATTGTTCATAATACATAAATAATTATTTTTTTAATTACATACGAGGGTCGGCTGAAAATTCCCGGGCCCGACACAGAGATAGTGCCACTAGGGCAGTTATACGCTAGAATTTCATATCACTATCCCTGAATAGGTTATGCTCGCAGTTTCAGATCAGTAGCTTGGTTATTGTTTGATTGACAACATTTAAATCAAGAGTATTTTAGATTTTTTACGAAAAAGGGAGATTTGGAAAAACGAGCAGTAATCAAATACTCCTATTTGAAGAGTGTAACACTTAAAGAAATCTAAGAAGAAATCGACAGCACACTGAATGACTCTGCCTCATCAATTCAATGGTTAAAATGTAGGTTGCAGATTTTAAAATGGGACGGACGAACACGAGTGATTAGCCTCGCTCTGGACGCCTTGTGGAAGTGACAACTCCTGAAATTGTTGAAATAATTCATCGAATATTCCTGGAAGACCGCAGATTAAAGTTGTTCGAGATAACAAAGCTTGTAAACATATCAAAAGAACGTGCAGGTAATATTTTAACTATCTTGGACTTTCATAAAGTCTATGCGAGGTGCGAGCCGCGTTTGCTGGCACCTGACCAAATATTGCATCGCAAAACCGTTCCAAGTACGAATTTGGAGCTCTACCATAAAAATCCCAAAAAATTTTTGAAACGGCTTTTAACTATGGGTAAAACTTGTATTAACCACTGCACTCCTGAAAGCAAATTACAGTCAAAACAGTGGATTGCACCGGATTAACCAGCTCCAAAAAAGGCAAAGTCAACTTTGTTAGCTAACAAGGTTTATGGCAAGTGTTTTCTGGGACGCAAAGGAAATTATTTTTATTGATTACTTTGAAAAGGTAAAAGTATCACTGGTGAGTACTACGCTAATTTACTGCAACGTTTGATCAACGAGGTAAAAAAAAAAGACCTCATTTGGCGAAAACAAAATCTTATTTCACCATGACAATGCTCCAGCACATCGGTCAGTGATCGCAATCGGAATAATCTATGAATTTAGGTTCGAATTGCTTGAACGTCCACCCTATTCGCCAGATTTAGCACCTAGTGTCTACCACCTATTCCCTAACCTCAAAAAATTCCTTGGTGGACGAAGATTTCAGAGCAACAAGGAGGTTATTGATGTTGTAAGCAGCTATTTTGAGGAGTTCGACGAATCGCATTATAGAGATGATTTAATTAAATTAGAACACCGATATGATAAATGTATGCCTTTCTAGAGATTACGTTGAGAAATAAATAAAAAAAGTTTTTAAAAAATGTTGTTATCTTTGTCTGGCCCGGGACTTTTCAGCCGACCCTCGTACTTAGTAAGTTTGAAATAATGATTTTTGCTTTAAAGAGACAATTTTTCCGGAAGATTTCTTTTTAAAAGTTCGCAATGCATTAAGAACATTAATACATGTTTTCGGCCTTCTTCTAAAGTTATTAAACATGATCTGTAAAAAAATGTGTAATAATCAACGCATGTTTTTTTGTTGTTGTTGTTTTTGTTTTTTTAAGGCCTCTTGTCTTTCATTACTTTGCTACCGGCATGCTATTTTATCCAAGATATTTTAATTGAATCTGTAATTAATTACATCTGTTAAATAAAAAATATATGCACTGGAAATAAATATGAGAAAATGTCTTCATATATATTTATTTATTTGGTGGGGGGAGAGTTTGAGCCCACTAAGCAGCAAGGCTGTTGGCTCGAATGATCCAATAAAAAGAAGCACAAAGGGCATAGAGAAAAGAGTTAGAACCGATTTATGCTATGCAAAAACTTAAGAGTCGAAGACCGAAATAAAGAAGACTTGCAGAATTCCTGCGAGAACTCAAGGAAGGAACGAAAACATGGACCATGCAGCACCGAACTATCCTAACACAAGTTACGCTGGTCTTCATATATAATATTCATTGTAAAAAACAAATAAATAAACTTATTGCATTATTTACTTTTATTCTACTTAATACTACTAGTTTGTTCAGAAAATTGTTTATTAAACTTACACTGGTGGACAAAACTTACGGACCACTGTTATTTTCAACGATTACAGTTAGAAATAGATCCGCACCACGTGTAAATTTGTATGAATGCGGGATATATAGTCCGAGAGCTTTACACATTTTACGGAAGGTATTTGAGGCACCCTGAAAATTTGTGCAACACTTCTTTAGTAATGCCTGAATACAAAATCGAATGTCTGGCTGAAGGATCGTGGCACTTAGCCCACCCGTGAATTTTTAAATTTCCAAAATTTTCGTTGCAAATAAATATTCTTGAGGCATTTTGAAATTTTAATACCTTCAAATTTAGTATTTAACCCCTTCGGGACGGGATCCTTTTACGAAATTTTTAATCTTTTGTCACCGTTTTTTAAAAACAGAAATTTATGTCTTCTTGAATCGAGAAAATGCGCTGATTAAATAAGGAAAATTTTACAGTGAAATTTTACTGGTGAGGAAAAACAAAGGATTCTGAGAATTTCATGCGGCACGTATACGTGTCGCTCGTCCCCAAGGGGTTAATGAAATAAAAAATATAAAAGCCAGACACTTTAGTCGACCCAAAAACTGTGCCAGACACGTGTCAAGTGCCATTTTATGACTACACCCCAAAAAAAGTATTTGTGGCACGCTGAGATTAAGACAGAATAATGTTTATGCTTAGAAAAAAAATATTTTGAAAATGACAGGCACTTTCTACTTGCCAAACAACATAAAATGTTAAACGCGAGTGCCAGTAAAGCTGGACTTGCGGTGCCTCGCTGAAGATCCATTACCATACAAACAAAGCGTAAACCGCGTTGCATCTTAAAATGAATTTCAACTGGATGCGTGCGCAATTACAACAAATCTAACTGTGATAGGCTCTCGCAATACCACATGACTCATAGCAAGCATGCAGTTGTTCTGAAAATTTTGAAGTAGTAATCATGGAAAGAAAAAAAAATGTGTTATTTGCAAAATCACTGTTTTTCGTGAAAAAACGCTACAAAAATGTTGTGACATACTTTTATAACTATGATTTTGTCATATACATTTATATGTATACATGTAATGAAATTTAACGATCGTTTAATGACGGTTAGTGCAAAATTTAAACTGATTAAAATTGCTTCAAACTCAAAGTTAAGGGCCGATTCTGAGCACTGTCAATTTGACAGTGCTCACGCATCCAGTTGAAATTCATCTTAAAATGCAACGCGGTTTAGTCTTTGTTTGTATGGTAAGTCAGTAAATGCATCTTCAGCGAGGCACCGCAAGTCCAACTTTACTGGCACTCCTGTTTAACATTCTATGTTATCTGGCAAGTAGAAAGTGCCAACAAAAGTGTCTCTCATTTTCAAAATATTTTTTTCTAAGCATAAAATTTATTCTGTCTCAATCTCAGTGTGCCTCAAATACCTTTTTTGGGTAGTCATAAAATGGCACTTGACACGTGTCTGGCACAGTTTTTGGGCCGACTAAAGTGTCTGGTTTTTATATTTTTTATTTCATTAAATACTAAATTTGAAGGTATTAAAATTTCAAAATGCCTCAAGGATATTTTTTTGCAACGAAAATTTTGGAAATTAAAAAATTCGCGGGTAGGCTAAGTGCCACGATCCTTCAGCCAGACATTCGATATTGGATTCAGACATTGCAAAAGCAGTGTTACATAAATTTTTATGGTGCTTCAAATACCTACCCTAAAATATTCAACAGCTCTTTTGCTAATACTATGTTTTGTGAAACTTATGCAAATTTTGTACTTCCGCTTTTGTCGACCACGTGACAGCAGAGATAAGAGATTTTAGGCAATCGGCGGATGCTGTGAGTTCTCATTAGATGCCAAATTTTAAGGAGATGAAGTGAAGCTTGAACATTGAAATTTTGAACATGTATTCAAAGCATCATTTAGATGATATTACTCGTGGTAGAATAATCGGAAAGTTGGAAGAAAGACCCAAAATGAGAGATGTTGCCCGTGAATTTAATATCGCGCACAGTATTGTTTTTAGGCTATGGGCGGCATTCCAAATGAGTGGAATATGTACTAGGCGCACGGGGGGAGGTCGTCCTAGCAGTACGACGTCCCAAGAATATCGCTATATTGTTATTTCGGCAAAAAGGAACCGACGCAGTACAGCTGGTCAATTAGCAAATCAACTTTGTGCTGCCACAGGAACTAAAATATCGCGGAAAATTGTTGAGAGATGTTTGAAAAAGGGTGGACTACACGCCCGAAGACCTATTGTGTGTATCCCATTCTCGAGACGCCAACGTAGCGATCGTTTACAATGGTGCCGTATGCATCGAAATTGGACTGATGACGACTGGTCTACCGTGCTCTTCTCAGATCTGATTGTAAACGTAAACTGATATGGTGCGTGGTTGGTGTAGTGCTTACTGTCGATAAAATATTCTAGAAAGAGTTCGATATGCGACTTCAAGTATCATGGTGTTGGCAGGCTCATATACAATGGCCGCACGGATCTCTATGTGCTTGACTAAGGGACCATGACTGGTAAACAGCACATTGAAGCCGTCCTGCTTCCACATGTACGATTTTTTCGAGGTGCTGTCGGCGAAAAGTTTCGTTTTAAGGTCGATAACGCACCTTGTCATCGAACACAGTCTGTGTAAGATTATCTTGAGGACGAAGATATCCATCGCATAGACTTGACTTTCCAGCACATTCCCTTGACCCGAATTCCATTGGAAATGTATGGGATGCCTCGGGGAGACGTATTGTTGCTCGACAATTTCCTCCCACAAACAAAGAAACTCTCATCCATGCAGTGAATGAGGAATGGTGCAACTTGCCTCAATAGCTACTGAATCACGGTGTTCTGAGTATGCCATGCCATGTTGAAAGTTGTCTCGCATTACACGATGGCCACATCCTTTATTGATATGGCACTGACGATTGTTAATTGTGAGTATTTTGCTTTCTTTTTACAGTCATGTTTTCGGAGAATATTCACGTTTCAGGAAAAGAGCCTCTGGTAATACCCTGCATACATCCTTTCAACAAAATTCTTATATTAAATTCTGTGTAACCTTCTGTTAATACTATTGCTTCTTGCCCCAAAATCTCACGTAAATTCTCACTTACGTGTACATTTCTTCCTGGTCCTTAAGTTTTGTCCACCAGTGTATTTTTTTTAAATCAAGTAACCGTTTTTAAGAATTTCACTTTAACGCAAAATTTTGTTCGGTAAACGAACAAAACCATCAAATCAAAATGGTAATTCCAAATTTATTTATAAGAATTTTTTACTTAAAAATTAAACTTGATAAGCATGCATTTCCAATACTGTCTTTAGTTTCGCTATTGAAAAGAAACAGATAAAGATGGTGTCAAGGCAGGACAGAACTCGCCGAGGCAATTACTAGGCCATGTGATTCCTTTGGCCAATCAGCTAACTACTTTTCAACTTCAGGTTGAGTAACCCAAGGTCGAATAATCGCGGCTCTGAAGTTATCGATGAATTCCAAATATTAACTACCCGTGAGATTTGCCAACCTAAGGTTCTCAACTGGGATTTGAACCGCGAGTTGAAGGTTCGCGGAGAATTGACCTGTTAGGAGGGAATAGTGGGGTTGTGAATGGGAACTTGGGAACTGGGAAATGGAGTTATAAAATGCTCTACTGTATTAATATGCTATCGGTGATGAATACTAAGAACACTTCCCTTCTCTTAGCGGAAATATTTGGAAATCTTTCCTTTAGTTGTAATTCGAATAAACAGACTGAATATTACTATTAAGCTTGTTTTGATGCAGTAGACGTTTAAAACATCTGATTGCAGGGGAAGTGCACTGTTAAAAATATCGTGAAAAATTACCTCTGTTTTTAAAGGCTATCTATTTTTTGACCAATGAGAACACGTCATAGTCGTTTATGAAGCGTTCTCATTCGTCAGAAAATAGATAGCCTTTAAAAACAGAGGTAATTTTTCACGATATTTTTAACAGAGTTGGAAGAACAAACATAGCATAGGTAATAGCACATAGTAAATAATAATATACTTGAGAGCAAAATGGAAAGTAAGAAAAAAATATGAATAGTTGTTATAACCTGAAATGACAGGGGTGCGGTGTGGACGTGTTAAAATAAACAAAATAAAGTGCGTACATTAATAAAAATAATCAGTTGAACTAGGTTTGTTAATGCAGTGCTAGGTAATCAGAGCAATTAATTTGAGGACGATAGTATATAATTATTTATATATTTAAGGAACTGATTTGGAAAGCTAAATTTGTTTTTATTATTTTGGATTGCACAGTAATTTTAGCTAATAACAAAGACTTTGCCTATGGGCAGATTTAACAATACATACTCTTACCTTTTTTCTCGAGTTGAAAATTTTACACGTAATGGACCCTTTTCGATCCCGTTGGATATACATCGCCGTTACACTAATATAATTTAATTATTTTTATTTTACATTAACACTACGCTAAATAAACACTCCAGGCGGAACCGCATGCCTTAATTTATTTTTATTTAATTACATTGGTGATCAGTTTTTACCATTCCCTGGAACCGCATGCCTTAATTTATTTTTATTTAATTACATTGGTGATCAGTTTTTACCATTTCCTTCTTCCTTGGCTTGGGGAGCAACGAAGTTATTTGGTCTGTCCCACCGCTCGACTGCCGTGGCTTTCTACCGGTGTTGAAGGTATTTTTTCTCCGCAGTAGAGGGGACGCTGTTGCCGTCTGGATTTAACACCTGTGTTGTACTTTTCTCTAATCAGTCTTCTATGAGTTGACGTAGATTCGCTTGAATATATCTAGTTATAGATCTTGGGCCGCTGATTCTGATAGTATAAATTGCATGGATTTATAAAGCAGAGGGACGAAAAATCCAAATCTGACCTTCACGGGCCAAGTGTCTAACCGGGACATAAGAGAGGGAACTCAAAAACTGCTTCAGCCGACTAATGTTTCTTGGCTAATCACAAGTCGTTTTACAGTTTATGTTGTATATGGTATCATCAATTTAAGAAGGCCATATTAAAAAGCAACTCATACACGTTCTTCTTTTGACTGTTTTTTTAAAATCTAAACTACTTGCTGGAACACGTCTAGAGAATCAGAAGATGTATAAAAAATGTAATAGATAATTTGTTTGAGCTAAGCCTGTAAAAAGGAATTAATATTTGAAAAAATATATAATTTTAGTAAAAATTTGTTTTCCAATACTTTCGCCTCGCAGTAAAATTTTGGCGCCACACACTAGGGTGGCGCGCCCCTGAATCCAAGCTTAAAAATTTCATTTTTGTTTATTTTCTAGCTTTTTGCCAATAAGACTGCAGGGCCGGTTACATACTCGAACATCTATTCATATAAAAAGAGGGAATTCGATTTTTTTGAACAACAAAAATCGTTTTATGCTCCAGATGGACAGTTGGGAGTTACATTTTACACCGGACCCAACATTGAAACTTGGGGATATGATGGATTTGAATTGCTATACACAGTCCAAGCAAGTAAGAATTTATTTATTTATATTTAATTTTTAACTTGATTATGTAAAAAATTACATGTACTAATAGACGACGAAAAAATTCATAGATCAGTGATTCCCAAGTCATGAGTTGAAACTCGTAACCTATTGACGTTAATTGAATTAAGGTGGGGGGTTTAAACCACTGATAAGAACGCATATGGTAAAAAAACTTACTTTTATTTATTTAGCCACAAAGCGGATAGAGAATTAAAAATCGGGGTGAAACTATTGAATTCAAAATTACTTTTATGTTTTAAAAAATGTTATGGTGTTTACTGCCAATTCAAAGAAAGCATCTGACTTTATATGCCAATTCTAGTTTTATACCAAAAATTCAAATGTACTTTTAGAATTATGGCAATCATTGCAATTAAAAATGAATTTCGGAACAAATAAGTATTATAAGACTCTTTTTGTCTCAAAGTAACAAATATGAAGATAGGTGTTCTATAAATTTCAACAATAACAATCATATATAATATTTCTGTTGACACCATCCCTTTTCTGTGGACATATAAAACGTATGAATAATGTATCATAGAAAAGGTACTTGAACAGGCTTTTGACATAGTACTCGCACATTGAAATTCGTTAAAACACATTTGATTAACAATTCCAGCTGCGTAAAATTAATGAAAATGACGGTCATATCATGCCTTACGGAAAGCCGACTGCCAGTGTAAGCTCTCCGAGTCCTTATGCGCATGCGCCGGGTGGGACTGGTTTAGCTCGCTACGCCTGCACATAATCTAATAGTAATACCCCCTCTCGGTATTAATAGCATGAAAGTTAGTTTCGAAACAATCTGCTAATCTAACCGCCGGACACAGAAAGCACCGGCTATTCACAGACACACTGGATTGGTTCTCAACCTGGAGGTCTGACTTCGGCACATATGCCGCTACATCGAATGACAGAGATAGCCAGTCGAACCGGGAAGGAGGAACTCGACGCCCCGAGAAATAGCCCATGACGGCGTGCCATGAAGTCGCTACGTACTATGAACTGCACTCGCGAATCTTCCAATTGATCGCCATCAAGGATGGCACTTGACTACAGCGTCTAGAATACCTAGTGTGGAAATATACTATCCAAACAGTGCTAATTTTTTTTATCCCTTAAATGTGCGACGATACTGCTAAAATGCCAAGTGTCGATCGCAGCGACATCTGCGGGATTTTCGTATTACTAGAATCACATTGTATAGACTAGCAATACCTTGCAGTTGTAGAAAATATCCTGCAGATGTCGCTGCGATCTGCATATTGCAGCAGCATCGTTGCATATTTAAGGGATACAATACTTTAGCACTTTTTAAAGTATTACAGAGATAGCCAATTTCCACACTATGTATTCTAGCCGCTATAACTTGACCGTTCCTGCCACAGAGGAACCTCTAATAAGAGATCACATATTGTTCTCCCAAGGCGTCCGCTCTCGGCTCACGCCAACATACCATCGCGGTCATTGACTCTCGCCTAACGACCTAGGCTTTCCATGGGTTGATGGGACCCAGGATATGTCACCAAAATGGAGCTTCCTCAGCTAGGAAATCCTCGACTGTGTCGCTTGCAGCCGCTTACCATAAGTTCGGCGTCTAGAATAAATAGTGTGGAAATCAGCTATTCAAGCAGTATTAAAAATTTGAATCTCTTAAATGTGTAACGATGTTGAAATACGAAAAGTTGATCGCAGTGACATCTGCGGAATATTTTCAAATTTCAATGTAAACATTGCATTATTTACATCGTCTTGCAGTTTAAAAAAATATATCCTGCTCATGTCGCTGCGACCGTCTCTTCGAATTTCTGCATCGTTGGACATTTAAGGGATTTAATATTTTAACACTTTTTTAAGTATTACTGGTATAGCCCAATTCCACACAGTTTACTGTAGATGCTGTACCATATGCAACACCCTGGGTGCCACTGTCTTCGCTCCACCGTCTTATGTCAGAACCGAGGGATGCTTCAAGCCGCCTACACTCTGACTAGACGTACAATGAAGCCACAAAGCAGCTTTTGATTTCAGAGCATATTCTTGCCTTCGTCTCGCCCTAGATAATAGTGGATGTGGTCCTATCCCCGTAACTCCTTTACCACAGAGTTACACCCCGGCTTAAAACCGGGCACTCGGATCGGCCTTTTTTAATACTGAAATTTCGTATTCATACCAGAAATTCCCTATAAAATTATTTTCTTTATTTAATGGCATACATTTCGCGATTGCCAAAAGCAAAAATTCTTTTTTCAGAATTTCCGGCATGAATTAGAATTTTTTCAATAAAGAAAAGGCCAAACTGGCAACCGTGCTACGAGGTGCTTTCTCCCGCATTACGCTTGCGAGCTTATTTCCCTCCGAGATCCGGAATGGAGGATATTCCAAATCTGGGTTCGAGGCTGAAAAAAGTCACGTGATACCGGTAATGGAGGATATTCCATCTACATTTTGATCACGTGGCCAAGGTAAAAACTTCTATCGTAAAGAAGGGAAGGCTCCGTAGACGTGTAATGTAAATCCCCGCTAGCCAATGAAACGGCTCATGAGGCAAAGTAGTAGTATCTTCCCTTCTTATCAGTTAGAAGTTCCTTGGGTAAATTACCGGTATCACGTGACTTTTTTCAGCCTCGAACCCATATTTGGAATATCCTCCATTTACCCTAAGAACTTATAACTGATAAGAAGGGGAGATACCACTACTTTGCCTCATGAACTTTTTCATTGGCTAGCGGGGATTTATATTACACGTCTACGGGGCCTTCCCTTCTTTACGCTAGAAGTTTTTACCTTGACCACGTGATCAAAACGTAAATGGAATATCCTCCATTGTTGGGGATGATCCGGAAAACCGCGATCGTTGGGATTATCGGCTACTCCTTTCTCCATGGGACATCGCAAGGAGATTGTGATTTGTACACATCATGAAGATAGAATATAGAAGGAGAACAATGATAATGTTTCTACTTTTTGTCTTAAAAGTAGTACCCAGTATGGTGGCTGGTAAATATGGCGCCATCTATATTCTGTGTTGGAACCTGAACTCTAATATATCAATGAATTCTTTTCAATATTTTTGAGTCGTGATTGTTTGACACGGATATGGATATATATATATATATATACACATATACATATATAGAGAGAGAGGACGATTTAAAAAAAAAAGTTTACAAAATGATATGGCAAATCAGGCATACAGCAGGGATAAAAAATCACATAGGAACGTAGGGTCGCAAGCCACTTATCGAGTCGCAAATACAGGGTGTTTCATCCTAACTGAACCCGGGTTGGCTGTCATAATTTCGAGAAAAATGAAAACATTGTAATGAAAATGTAACGATATGTACCTTGTTTTGTGTCAAATGTGATAACATCACGGAAAGATCTGGAAAAATATGTTGCTGAAGCAATCGATGACACCATATGTATTGATAATCACAGTCCAAAATGTGAGGCGTCAAGTGCACATTGCTGGCGCTTATAATGCAAACTTTTACCACTTTTGTTTGGTGTTATCACATTTACAACAAAGGTGAGAATGTCTGTTAAATGTTTTATTATAATATACTTCAGTTTTCTGAAAATTATTACCGTCAACCCAAATTGAGTTATGGTGAAACACCCTGTATTTGTGACTAAAGTGGTTTGCGACCGTATGTTCTTAGGTGATTTTTCATCCTTGTTGTAAACCTGATTTCTCATGTCATTTTGACACTTTTTTAATCACCCTGTATATTTAATAACGATGATTTGAAAATGTTAATTTATGACATGAGATTTTAAAGGCTTTTTTCAATATATTTTCATAACTCGTTATATATTTTGAAAGTATTACTATCCCACAGCAAATATATACACAGGGTGTTTCCAAAATGACCGGTATATTTGAAAAATCAATAAAAACTAAACGGGCAGCGATAGAAATACACCGTTTGTTGCAATATGCTTGGGACAACAGTAAATTTTCAGGCAGACAAACTTTCGAAATTATTTACAATTTTCAACAACAGATGACGCTTCAGTCTGGAAAAATCTAAACCACGATATTTTCCACATATCCACCATGCGCAGCAATAATATGGCGTAGTCTCTGAACGAAATTACCAGAAACCCTTGTAAACGTGTCAGGCGGGATAGCTTCACATGCAGAAGAGATGTACTGCTTCAGTTGTTTCTGGATTGTGGCGGTACACCTGGTCTTTCAAGTGTCCTCACAGAAAGAAGTCACGAAACATATAAGATTGTATGAGTTCCGGTTAATGGAAGTTAGAAAAATTCTGACATACATTACATGTCATTTTGTTACTCAATGAATATTTACTACTAAACAATATTGATTCCGTAAATATCATTATCCCATTTGCACTACACTCATAAAACTATAATTTTAATAAATTTCACTTATCTTTTTTATAATTTTTTTTTCTAGATTTGACAAAGTGCCGTTTTGAAGATTTCTGGTGCGCTAACGGAAGGTGCATTTCGAAATCCTTTAAATGTGATGGCCACAACCACTGTGGTGACCGAAGTGATCAAAATGATTGTAGGTATAATTTTACGTTTAATTGTATTAAACCAAAGTTTGCGAAATACGCGAAGTTAAATAACTTAAGAATCATAGCACTAGACGTTTTGTAGACCAGTAAATTACTTACCAGCAAATAAAGTGTTGGCTCCTAAACTTTTCATTTTAGTTTCTAAGAGATTAAGGGGGTATTCTGGTCTAGAGACATAAATTTCGGGCGTTTTGTCGAGCTCGATATATATATATATATATATTTACCATTAACTCTTTTACAACAGATTTATTGATATTTTGAAAATATTAAAAAAAAATTGAAGAAAAGAAATGAAAATTAAATAAGCAATAAGCTGGTAAATTTGGGGGTAAAAAAAAAAAGGTGGTGTGCTGGTTAACACCATTGCAATTTTTCTGGTTATCTGGGACGAAATTAAAAAAAAAAAATTCTTAATTAGGAAGAATGTCGTTATAGCTCCTACCTAAGAGAAAACGGAAAAATTATTTTTCGAAAAATGGCAGCTATCTGAAAAAAGGCATTTTTCCATTCTTTTTTTTTTTCATATTTTTTAATTTTTAAAATAGTAAAAAAAAAAATAATTTTCATGCGAAAGTGGTAGGGGCGATACATTGAAGGTTGACACAAAATTTGAAGTAAATCCGCTTAATAGAACTTGAGATATCACCATGTTGAAAAAAGTAGTTTGTGAAAAATGGGTTTAAAGTTTTGAGCAAAAGTTTCAGGTAGTCGCAGCGGTCTAAGTCATAGAATGATACGTTATGCACACATTTTCTTTCGATGATATATTCTTAAATGTGTAAACTTTAAGAATACGCAAAAAAAAAAAAAAAAAAAAAAAAAAAAAAAAAAAAAAAAAAAAAAAAAAAAATTGATTTTTTCAAAATTCTGGACCAGAAGGAGCTTCCCCTAAAGTGGAAAAGAAATGACTAACCAACCTCTTAAATATGTTATGTTGAAAATGTTTAGTTGTACCAAGTCAAATAAATAATATCTTTAATGTAAAAATGTAGAAGAATCAGTTTATGCAAATAGATATAAGTAGAATTTAGATAAAATAAAGAAAATCATTTTCGAACTAAATTTCTACAATTTCTGAATATCTGCGTTCTCAAAATGAAAACATGTACAAATCGAAGATATAAAAAAGTAAACACCCTTACTAACTCTGCGACAAATAATCGTGGAAGAAAGTTACTGGTACCAAACGATTAGAAATAAAGTCTACTTTTAAATGATGTATATAAATTTTGCTTAAGGAAACATCTACATGTCAAAATCAGCCCAAACTTTGTTTTTTGGCAACACCCAATTTTGACAAGATATTTTAAATCTTCAGTTTAAATTATGCGTAGATACCAAATTTCAAGTCATTTGGATGATAAGTTTTGAATTATAAACAATCAAAATTTAGGGCTTCTAATGTTAAATTACGTTTTTATATTTTTATTAATATTTTCTGAAATTATAAGCCTAATGTGTTAATTTTTTGTATGGTTATAATATTAAAAAAAAAAAAAATACGTTGAATTTATAATTTTTATAATTTTGTAATGGAATTAATATTCGAAAAAATGATGAATTACAACCTACAATTGTTTTGACAAATTTATATTTATTATGCATGTCTTGTTTTATGCACATACAAGATTTCAAATTTTTCTTCCAAGTAGTTTTCGAATTATGCTTAAAAAACGTCAAGATCATGGTTTAACCCTCTCGCTGCGTAATTGTTTATTAAAGTAGCTTCAAATATTGCGCATTTAATTCCTTCGCGACGAGCGTCTTTTAAGAATTTTTATTCTTTTGTCACCGGTTTTTCAAAAAAAAAAAAAAATCGTCTGATTTAATCGGGAAAATGCTCCGATTAGATAAGGCAAAATTTACAATAAAAAGTAACTGACGGACTGAAAGTATTAGACGGAAAAAATGCAGGTTGCGCAAATTTTGCTACTTTTACGTTGCCCGAGAAACTCTCGGACTGCGCAGCGAGAGGGTTAAAGGGCCGTCTATGATGTGCAGAAAAGCATAATTAAAAAAAATATTTTGTTCATTTTATGGAAACATTTCGGCGGGGATTGCGGTGCTTCGCTTAAAATAAACTTAAAGCGTAAGTCTGTCTTATGATATAAGCAAAGCGTAAACTGTATTTCAGTGCCTCGCAATCTTATGCTAATCTGAAAGCTAGCAAATTTCAAATGAAATAGCAGAACAAGTTTAATCATAGAATTATTAACCATATTTTAAAGTAGAATAACGAATGTAAAGTTATTTTGATGTCTTTTTAACATATATTTAGTTTTAGTTCTTTTAAAAAATCGGAATATAAAACATGCGAAGATACCTGAAATAATCTAACAAGAAATAATCCCTCCCCCTCCCCCCAACCTCTCAAACAGAGCAGTGTCAAAAAAAAAGTTTTAAAAATTATGACATTAGCAATCGACTTGGGATATTTTTTTAGAGTAAAAAGCAATTTGTCCGGGGTTTTTCTACATTGTTTCCTTCATACTATTCTTTATTCTAAATTTTCTATTCGCCGATATTCCTCACATTTCTGCCAAATATATTTAGAAAAGAATGGGTTAAATAACTTCAAAATCTGAGAAAAAGCATTATAAAAACAACTATAAAATTCCAATCGCATTCACATATTCGAAAACTAGTTTAATTACAAATACCTTACATTTATAAAAATCAGGTAATTCAACACTTGAAAACATTATAAAATGAATATTAAAAAGGATTTTACCGTAGTCGAAACATATTAACAGAGTAAAATGGTCATATTGCCTAGAAATAATACATTAATAGAAGTGACTTGATCATTCTGTAGCATTTAAACAATCGAGTACCGAACTCCAATTTGGATAAGACCCTAAAATATGCTCATTTAAAAATAATTAGCGGAAAGTAGGGTAATGACGCTCAGAAGGGTAATCCCGCTCACACAATACCTCTAAACAGAATAGAATTGAAAACGTGCGATCGGTACCGGCACCTAGCGAACTTCATCCTAAGTTCTCAGTATTGATTTAGTGCCCGTCGGGAGGAAAGTGTTTTTGTGTCCTCATGTAATTAGTTTGCAGTTCTACAACATCTAATTTGAAGGTAAGTGTACACTCTTATTTTCAAATATTAATTTACTCATTATGTCTACAAAATATATACATTTAGCTGTACTTTCATGCTTTTATTTATTTTTGTAGTGCGTTGTTACGCCGATTATAATGCATTAAAACCTAACATGGCGGCGATAACGGGTAATGGCGCTTGCGTGGAATTCCAGAAGAAGTGTTGCCAGTGGGGAACTTTTTTAAAATTCAAATTTGTTGATTGACACCACTTTTTTGAAATGGTAAAATTTCCCTGTTTTCGCCTTAATCTGTCATTAAACAAGGAGAATTTTACTATTTCAAAAAAGTGGTTAAAAAAATTAACTATAAAAAAGTAGCCTACTATATGTCTAACACAATATGTGTAAAGTGGTTGTAAAAAGTTTGCAGTGGTGTGAACAACCTACATAACTACATATGTGACTTTTTTCTTACTTAAATGTTGTATTCAAACTCTGAGCGCAATAATCCTATCATTTCGGGCATTACCGCTCAATCGATGGTTATTTAAATAAAACGATAAAAAAAAACTTCCCAAAACTTTTATGTAAATTAGTTGATTGCAAACTGTTCCTTATGCTTTGGAGTTCGCTTCGTTAATAAAATATTGATTTTTTTTTTTGTCTAAATTTGACTAGCTATTCATGTTTTCCCTTAAGTGAGCGCCATTCCCCTACTTTCCCCTAGTACCTCTGAAAGTAATCGTTTGGAATTTCATGAAAATTTGTGTTTAAGCTAATTGAATGGCGTAGAATTTATTTATGGTGTAAGAATTGGGTATTGCCATTGAAAAGAAAACAAAGTTTGTGTTTTCTTTGATATGCAGATGACCTCCTAGGCGAATGTTATATATACATAATCTAAAATTAAGTCCTTATTTCCAGCCGTTTGGTACCAGTAACTTTCTTCTACAATAATTTGTTGCAGAGTTAGTAAGGAGTGGTAAATTTTTCTCTTCGACTGTACTTTTCAAAATAAAGATGATGATCAAAATAATAGAAATACAACCCAGAAGTAAAACAAACATTAATACGCCGAGGGTAATTATACCAATTTAGCAAGCTCTTAAAAAAAAAAAAAAATCCACTATTTCCGATAGTAACCTTTCTTAGTATTATCACAGAATGTCTGCCATTGAATAAAGCGAAGATTATTATTCAGAAAAAATGGTAGATATTTTGAATAACCATGCGCTAAATTGGATACACCAGGCCTGGGACTATCCTTTAGAACGTACTAACCTTAATTCCTCCAGAAATTGAATTGCTTTGGAATTTTATTTAATCATACAAAGCATATAATATTCTTTCTCAATCAGTTGTCTGTATTATGTAATTGTGCATATATGTTTGTTATAATTGCAAGAAAATACATAAAATAAACAATTAAATTTAAAAAATCAAAAACCCGACTGCGTAAAAAGCGAACTAATTAATTATTTCTCATCAATGTGAAACAATTTTTTTTTCAATTCCTACTATTAGCTCACACTCTCGCTATATATATCTTGGTCAAATTTTCAATCGTTAATAAAATACTTATTATTCATCCAATCAAGCTCAAATAAATTTTTTTTAAATTGTAGTGGATGACACTTGATGTTAATCCAGTTTTTTCCATAATATAAGTTATGAAAATTAATTAAATTAATTTAATTAATTTTCAATAATCAAGAGAGCCCCCTTCTTGATCAAGGTATTTTAAGACCGAGAGAGCCCTCTTCTTGATCAAGGTATTTTAAGACCGAGAGAGCCCTCTTCTTGATCAAGGCATTTTAAGCGCCACTCAAAAGGAAAGAAGAATGGGAGAAAAAAAATTATCTTATTGACCTAAGTAGGAATTGACTTAAAATATTTTTTTATATATTACTTGTTTATATTACTTACCTATTTTTTTTATTATTTACTTGTATTGATGACTTTTAAGTTGTGTTTAATTGTTAGTTCCTATCTATAAACACTGTTTTGACGAGGTCTATGATGGTTAGAGTTGCAGTAAATCTAGAGATTCACAATACATACACAACTTCCAGGTTGTATAATATTTTAACGGAGCTTCTGACTGTAAAATAGTACATCGTCTTCATTTTAAAAGACCTATCCAATGATATGCCACTCAATAGGGTGCGTAAATTTTTTTTTTCGTCTCTACCGCCTTTTTGTATTTTACAACCGCCATTTTGAATTTACAAAAACAAACCCTAGCCTATAACCATCAGGCCGTTAAGACGAATGGATAGAGACCTCATTCATTAAAATCCATCCAGCCGTTGGGATGTTTCGAAAGTATAAAGAAATCCACATACACAGATACGCGTGAAACACATAACCCTTCTTTTCAGTCGGGTAATTATTTCAAATTGATAAACAAGAGAACCACATTACTTAACTAACTGTTGTTGATATCAAATGTTATTCTGAATTTTAGAAAATCAAAGCAATGAATGAGGTTAATTCAAATCCCGAATTGGAAAACAATGTTAAAAGACCTTATGACCAATGATGTAAAATACCCGGGTATTTACTTTTAAGGGTAAATACCCAGGGTATATACGGACTCGTATATAATTCCCTTTCGGGAATAAAAATCTGGTGAAATTAAACTTGCTAAAATAACATTTTAATCTGATAGACGAATGCCTTGATGATTCAAAATAAAGAAAAATGGTCTGTAGCGAAATTTTTTTTTATTTAACTGAGGTTTAATTTAAAAATGTAGTTTAATTTTCCTTACCATATTACCATTTTCTTCTAAATTTTTACTTATAATGAATTTGCATAGTACCCGCAGGACATTCAATTAAGAAATAATAACAATGTAGTACATTTAGTACAAAATTTCGGTATAACATTGTCTTAAAAGGTTGTTAAAGAAGGGACGGAAGGAAAAAAAAAGGGGGGGTAGGAAAAAGGGACGGTAATGGAAAAAAAGGGATGGTAAGGTTGGGACGGTAAGGAAAATTACCACTATTTTTAGACGAATCATGTTAAGACTAAGTGATAGCCACAAAGTTCATTGATTTTTAGAAACAATTATCTACATTGGATTCAATTAAAAAAATAATAATTTACCTCGAAAAGTGCAGGAATAAACCTTGGGGACTGTAAGACTACCAATAAAGCCACGATGCTTGAAATTGATATTTAAATACCGATTTAAATTCTGCAGTAAATTTCCTGTCAAAGAATTTTAGACATTCTTTCTCTAGCATACTTCTGCATGAGAAAAAACTTGAAAAAAATTCTGTGGCTGCATCTGAAGTGATTTTCTGTATAAGTTTAGCAAGAGGGATGGTAAGGAATCTAAAACCCAGGGACAGAGTTAAAAAAAAATAATATCAACCGTAAAAATGTGTGCAGGTTAATTTTTTGCTACATATTTATATAAAACAATTGTCCCAGTTTCGGGAAAAAAATTACATCGAATTACTTTTATTGAAACAATTTTATACAGACAACTCCAAACTTAAAAATCAGCATCATGAACACGGGACGGTATAGGAGTTTTACTGGTATTTGGACCCCAACATCGTCCAAAACATATTTATCTCGTTAATATTGTTATGCAATCATGAAATGGGATGTTTCCCAGTATATGAAATTAAAAAAACACAAGAATATGCACTAAAATAAAAATTATTCATGGACATAAATGTCAAAAGATTGTGAGAATGTCCCATACCCAATTTGGGTATTTACCTGGGTATTTATTTCTGAAATAAATATAAGTGCACAAAACACTCATTTAGATATTAGTTATGATAGATGAGTGTAAAAGAAAGAAAAAAATAGAACTTTAGACTTCTCCTAATGTTAAAAATAAAATCTTAAAAAAAACTCAGTGTGTTACATTTAAATATCAAATTTGTGGAAATATTAAAATGTCTCTTTTAATTATAATAAAGAATTGAGAAGCATTTAATCAAAAAGATCATTTTTCAATATTATCAACTCAGTAATTTTAAGTTGAAAATAGCAATTCAATATTAGCCCAACACAATTTCAGCATCTGAATTATTCTGTTCATCCATCCACTTCAATGTACAGTCGGCAAATAAAAAGAGCGAGAGAGAGATTGCACACCTTATACATTTTAAGCATCAAATTATTCCAGAAACAAGCAAAAATAGCCATCGACTGGAAATTGTCTTACTTATATGTATGCTAAAAAACTAAGCGTAGGTGTCGTCTTAGTAGTGAAATTGGACCAAACTCAGAAATTTTCCATTCGAACACCTATTTTGACAGCATATCGAGCTTTTTTATTAATAAATTTATAATATTTACCTTAGCAGTAAAAAAAGAAGTAATACGGCTCGAGCAGTTTAGGGGTTATGTAGGTTTAAAGTTTAGATGTCAAGTCATTTTTTGTAATGGTTACAAACCAGAATGAAATGTAGGTTGTTTTTCAAACCTAACTTTTAAACTACTTAGCAGAATGAGTTGTAACTTTGGATTCCCCTATTTTAAACTTTTAAAAATCGATTTTTTTCTTCATTGTCTTCAGTTTTGTATAATAAAAATATGGTATACAGTTATTACAATATATTTTCTAAGTTGCTAAGTTTATTATGTACTAAATGGATTTGGGGGTAATTTGATTGAAGGGAATCAATAAGTAAAGATTTATAGAAAAATACAAATAAATGTATATACATTGTTTAAAGATGCGTAAAGCATAATATAAAAGCATTTAAAAATACATTAAAGTCCTTTACAATCAAAACGTTTTCAATCGAAACTTACTCGGTCTTCATGAGTGAGAACTAAAGATTGCTGTGTTTCTTTGTGTCTTCTAGCTTTTTATTTGCACTGAAAGTTTTAACTTTTTATTGGTATTCAATAAGTTCTACAATTGGTTTTAAAATGGAGACCATTTCTTGAATACGAATTAAAAACACACCATCTAAAAATATTTTTTATCATTAAGAAGACAAATTAGCTTCTTCACTAACTGCAATATTTTGTATTATTAACTTATCTTTTCAGCTTTTAATATAATGCAAATGACTTCCTCATTTAGTTTTTTTCCGGGCACTTTTAAGGGATTTTTTTTCTTTTTTGCCTTCTTGATATTGAATTTGATTAAACATTGCATGTAAACAGTTACTTCATGTTATTGTCTTCATGTTATTATCTTCAATATATTGATTATATTTGTAAAACAAAATTCTTAATTTGCATCCTAAAGTATCAGAACATAGTAATCTTAAAAGAATGGCAAGGCAACTTAATCGGGCAATATACTGGTATTTTTCTTAAATAATGTGAAAGCTGCTGCCATATTTGAAGCATTGTCAGATAGAAAAAGATGAGGCACACTGAGCCATTTTTAAAGTTTTCTTTTTTTCGTTTGAAATTTAAAAATCAATTTACAAGAAAAAGTCCTTGAATATAACTTTCTTGAAGTATGAATTTTAATCATCTCGCTGCGCAAGTAATTCTTCGTGATGAGCGTCTTTTATAGAATTTTTAATCTTTTGTCACCGTTTCTTTAAAGCAGAAATTTTTGACTATCGTAATCGGGGAAAATGTCCTCATTAAATCAGACAAAGTTTTCGCTAAAAAATAACTGGTGGGAATAACCAAATAGTATTAATTAGACAGAAAAATGCATGTCCGAGCATATCTCGGGTTGCGCAGCTTGAGGGTTAGTAGTTTTTAAACGCCTTGAGTGGCGGTGGGATATATTATATCCCACCTACGATTAATGAAGGTTTGCACCAGAAAAATGTTATTAAATTTCACTTTTCCAACTTTGGTGGGGAAAAAGTCGTAAAATTGCTTTTTTCTTTGCGAGAAATTTTTTTAAGATTCCGGTGTGAATTCGACATTACAGAAACACAATTACTTGCCCCTGAAAGAGTTAAAGAAAAAATACTTCTTAAAGCTTAAAACATGTAACCTCTTCTATGGGGTACACTGGAACACCACAAGAAGCACAGTAAAATATGAAAGACGAAGAATAAATTACAATATTAATAACTATTTATATGGAAAATTACTTTATTAGAAATCTATAGGCATATTTTTCGATACATTAAATAGATATGTTATTATTATTATGTGATTAATTATATGTCTTATTTCTTATAACTGTTAAATTCCTAATTAAAAATTAACTTTATTCTTATTAAAAAATAGCTTTCTTAATAAAATTTTCTCCATGTAATATGAATTGGTAGACACATTCTCCAAGATTAAAATTAAAAGAATATTAAAATTACACAGAAGTAATTGCACTATTTTCCCTTTTCAAATTTAAAATAAGAAAATGTACTTGAACATATTCTTAACAGCAGTTCTGATTTTAAATTTAAAAAATAATGGAACGTTGATCAGCTTAAGTTTTTCTATGGAAAATTTCACTGTTAAGTAGTATAAAAGTGTTATCTACTATATATATATATATATATATTTTTTTTGGGGGGGGGGGGGATGATTCACTGAACACCAATATAGACATGGAATAAGAAAATAGTCTATAACATTTTATTTTATATAAAAAGGCATAGTTTGAATAAAAGTAGCAATAAATGACTGCTTATGTGTACACTTCACCTTTTTTTTTCTTTAAATTCTTACCTTTATTAACAAAATATCTAAAATTCAAAACAAAAAATTTTTACTTTTGGTAGCTAAAAACAAATTAATGAATAAGTTTGCCTTTGACCATGTGATTTATGGTTGAAAATATTCTTTACTATACTGCTACTGGTGAGTACAAATATAAAATTAAAATCTTTAAAATAAGTACATTTTCAAGGTATGTTCCACTGTGTCCCATGTTGCCCCATGATGAAAAATATTTTTCAGGATTATGATTTTTTACAATGAAATATGAAAATACCTAGTTTTGGGGTATTTATCCAAGCCTCGGGTAAGTACCTATCCGCTGGGTGTTTACCCACCCCACATCACTGTTTGTGACGATGTAAAATTTGTCTACACATGTTGTTTACTAATGACCTTAGTAAAAGAACTAAAGGACTATTAAAAAGTATATTCTGGGGGGTCAGATATTTAAATACAGAGCTCCTTAAAATAAGTTGCAATGTAGAAATGCTTATGTATTTTTTTGTATTGTTCTGATAGTTTTGTATTTAGAGTATATGCGTTGCAAGCTACGGCTAATTAATTCTTCTGATTTCAAGGGAGAAATATTTAATATCATCACATATTTTTTCAGAATTAAAATAGTTAAAAAAAATATTTCCCAAATTAAATCCTTTAGAATTATAGATAACAAATCCCCTTCTTTGTCGGCTGAATTCACTTAAGGGGAGATTTGCCTATAATTAGGCCGAAAAAAAAGAGTGCCTTTTAGCGGTTTTTTCAATCTTCTAAAACTGGAAGAAAGATTTTAGCTGCAGGTTTTCTGCATGTTATTCATTATCCTTTGAAGAACATTTCAAAACAATTTTAATTAAAATTGATGACGTGGCTCGAGTTGCGTGGGTGGATGTCCTAGTGTGTGCGCCATGCACTTCCAAACGAGTGTTATCCGATAGATCACCAGAGTTTTCTGCAATCAATTTTCCTGAAGGGTTATGAAAGTAGATAAGATTGCCAGGACATTCAAGCATTTTGAGGTCAAAAAATGGAAAATCAACAAAGTGGCGGCCATTTGAAAAGAAGGTCTATTTTTGACCTCTTTTTCACACTTTGGAGTGCTTCTAAAAATGTTTATTTTTTAAAAAAATGACTGAAAGTAGTCTAAGTTCCAATTAATTGTATTACTTTGAATTAAAAAAAAACTTATCAAGATTTGTTTATTCGTTTTTGCGTTCTTATCCCGCCCAGTTTAAAAAAAAAAAGTTATTTTGCGTAAAATGCGTTATAGTTGCTCCAAAACGATTTAAACCTGCGGATACGTTGATCTAAACAACTAAATAACTAAGAAAGGACTTAGAATTCGGCAAAATCGTTTTAAAGGGATAATTATAAGGGTTAATAGGCTATAAGGAATAGCAAAATTCGGGAAGAAAATAGATTTTTTCAACCGAAAAAAAAAAATCAAATCCCCCCTTAATATATATACTTTTTATCCCTGATAAACAGAATAACAGATTAAATGTAATTTGACTTTTCGTTTTCTAACATTTCTTTTAACTTTTCAGTTGTAACTAAGTTCATGTCACGCTTCTATACAAGCATTATATGTAATCTCTAATGATACCCAACGAGGTACAGTCGTGAAGAAAAAAGGAAACACCCCCTACTAACTCTGCAACTAATTAAAATAGAAGAAAATTACTGGTACCAAACGATTGGAGATAAAGTCTACTTTTAAATGATGTATATAAAATTTCCTTATGGGGGAAAGGGGGATCTACAAATCAAAACTAGACCAAACTTTTTTTTTTTTTTTTTTTTTTTTTTTTTTTTTTAAATGGCAATACCCAATTTTGACTATATATATTTTAAATCTTCGGTTCAAACTATGCCTAAAAACGAAATTTCAAGTCATTAGGATGATAAGATTTTGAATTATAAACATTCAAAATTTAGAACTCCTAATGTTAAATTACATTTTCATATTTTTATTAATATCTCCTGAAATTATAATCCTAATGTATAATAATCCTGAAATAATAATCCTAATAATTTTTTGTGTGGTTATAATACTAAAAACTCCAAACAAATACATTAAATTTGTAAATTTTAAAATTTTTATAATATGAATTATGAAATTAATATTCGAAAAAAAAAAAAATAGGAATTGCAACCTACAATTTTTTTTTTTTTATATAGATTTATATTTATTATGTCCTGCTTTATGCGAATTCTCAATTTCAAATTTTTCTTACAAATAGTTTTCAAATTATGAGTAAAGAAGTCAAAATGATGGTTTAACACTAGAACCGCCGGAAATTTTACTCAAGTGTTACAGAAATATTTTACACAAGAATTTTCATTTAAAACAATTTAATTTATTTATTGAATTTATTTCTCTGTGGTACATATTTAAATTATTTAGAAAGAAATTTCTGTCTCGAATTGACATATTTTTATTCGGTACCGGTCAAAATGACCGCTATGGCGGTTCTAGTGTTAAGGGGCGGTCTCTGATGTCCAAAAAAGCATAATTTAAAAAAAAACATATTTTACTCATTTTATTGAAACATTTGAACTGACAATAGTCGAAACGTATTTAGTGAAGGAAATGTTCATATTGGCAAGAAATAATACATTAATAGAAGTGACAGTCATTCTGTAGCATTTCAACATTGGAGTACCGAATTTCAATTTGGATACAGCCCTTAAAATAGGCTCATTTTAAAATAAGTTCTCGGAAACTAATCGTATGAATTTCATGAAAATTTGGTTTTGGGCTAATTGAACGCTGTAGAATTTATTTATGGTGTCAAACTGGGGTATTGCTATTGAAAAAACAAAGTTTGGGTTCGTTTTGATGTGTAGATGCCCCCCTAAGCAAATTTTATATACATCATTTTAAAGTAGACTTTATTTTCAATCGTTTGGTACCAGTAACTTTTTTCTACAATAATTTGTTGCAGAGTTAGTAGGTGGTGTTTTATTTTCCCGACTTTACAAGAAATTTAAAAAAAAAAAAGATAAAATTCATTTCTTGCACCATCTGCTTGTGTCTGCGTTTCGAAAATTTACATTAAGGTCTATTTTTGTGCCCATGTGCATCTGGTAATTTTAGGTTTGTCATAATCTTCCGACAGTTTTCCCAAATGACGATATGCCATATCTGGTATACTATTTGGCGTGTTTGAATTTCAAAACTTTTCAATGTAAAAAGGCGTAACCTTCTGAAAGTTTTTATTACTTGGGACGTCATGGCTTGACACGAGAAATTTAATTTTATGATGATAATACTTCACTTCGATTCTATTTGCAAGTCTCATAGGATATTACTTGTCATAGGGGGTGCTCCTCATTTTTGCTCCCCATGTGAATGTTTTGGATTGATTTTTAAAAAACTGTCATATGAATGCAGGTGGATTTGTCATTATTTGGGCCGTTACCTTGAGGTTTTCCGCTGTTCCCGCAATCACCTCCAAAAGAAGAGTAACTAGAAATACGTCGAAATTTAAGCTCATTTTTATCAGATGGTAAAAATATTATATGCTTCTGAACGACATCTTTCAAGACGTTAACTGTTCAATTCATACAGTCTTGTCATGTCGAATCCATTGAGGATCATACCGACAACGTCCGATAGCTCACTTGGCCCTCACATTCCACTGGCCTCGCTTCCATTGAGTCACCGTGGTGTATTTAGGACAACAGAGTTCTAAGATGCATCCTCTATCAACATCTAAAAGAACTTTCACAATATTTCCACGGGTAATGATGTAATATACGATTAGCCATAATCTAGTATGGAATAGGTGGTTATTGTTTGGGAGAATCCTCCAATACAAAATTGACCATAAATTCGTTAAAATAACTGTGTACAACAACCCATCATTTATGAAGCTTTTATAAAATAATTGAAGGAATCATAAGTATTCTAAATATTTTATTGAAAGAGATGAGTTAAAGACACATTGATAAGGCGAGCTTGCTCAAAAAAAAAACCTCAACAGAAATAAAACGCGAATTGAACTTAGAATGCAGTGCTCGAACTGTTCGATATGTTTTACAAAAAGAAAAAAAAAGGTTCACTATGGCAAACATGTCACGACCGCCTCTTACAAAAGTTCATAAGAGACTGAGTGTAGAGTTTGCCAAAAAATGCATTACTATGGGAAAAAAGTGGGATGATGTTATCTTTTCCGATGAGAAAAAGTTTTATTTGGATGGACCAGATGGTTTTCGCTACTTCTAGTATGATCTTCGTAGAGAAAAAGTAATTTTCTCAAAGCGTGCATTTGGAGGTGGCTCAGTAATGATCTGGGGAGGTTTCGCAACTGGTGGAACTATTCCGATAGCTTTTGTACAAGGTAGAAGGAATTCTGAGAGTTATGTTGATGTATTGGGGATAATCTTTTATCAGAAGCACCGTTAACACGTTGAATATGTCAAGTCTATTTTGTCTGTCTTTCCGTTTAGGCCACGTAATAAGACTCCCGTTACAGAATCTATAAGTGTCAGTCACTGATGACTGACGCGGTCTAAACGGAACGATCAATGTCAGTCACCGTCTTAATAACGAGTGGAGACTTTTTCTTCCAGCAGGACAATGTCTCAGTACATGTTTCCCAAACTTCAAATCATGGTTTGATGCTAATTTCGTGAAAGTACTTGATTGACCGGCCAGAAGCCCTGATCTGAATCCAGTGGAAAATCCATGGGGTATTCTGGCGCACGAAGTATACACAAATGGTATACAATATGAAAACATGCAAGAGCTCATGTCCTCGATCGAAAAAGCCTGGTCAAAAATTTCCAAGAACGTTCTGAAGGAACTGTCAAACTCCATGACTTCAAGACTGATAAAAGTGATTGAGAAGAAGGGGGAGATTATTAATTATTAGTGTTTCAGGCAAAACCATTCATTATCCTTATAATTTTGTCCAATTTTTACAATGACATATTTTGTTATTTATGGCAAAACATTCATATTTTGCATTTTCCAATGTTTTGGACTCTACAATGATTTCTAGCTTAAAAACGCATTTTATGCATAAATTTCACTTTAGTTCAGAAATAAATTTTTCTGTGCGATTTTCAGTTATTCTTATAATTTTGACCACCACTGTAGAGATTCGATGCAATTGTAAATCATTTGTATTAAAATTAAAACATCTATGCATCAAAGCTGTTGAAACATGAAAATAAGCAGAAAAAAATTGATAACTAAATATTATGGAAGCATAGTCAAATCGCTTAAGATTTTAAAATTCGATACTATAATAACTATCGCCAAATAATCATTGTTTATTGTGGAAAATTTGAAGTTCTTTTTTTTACCCCATATGCAAGACAAAAATGTGATTGAATCGTTTATTTTACCATGCTTTTTTCATAAATGTACCATTTTTATAGAAATTTTGCAAGAAATCACTCGAACTTAAGATGATTTTCCGAGTAACAGGTTAAAAGTTAGTTACAAATTAAAAATGATCTTATACCAATAAAAGTTATTTTGAGAACATATTTTCTTTGTCATTTTCAAAATATAAATGAAAATTAAACTCATATCCTTTATATAATTTAATGACTGATCATTTTTGTAGGTTATGTTCCTGATCCAATTCAGCCAAGAACTGCAAGAACAGTAGGAGTTGCTAGCGGAGTTGTTTTCTTGATAATAGCTGTAGCATGTGCTATTTACATAATGATTCGAAGAGCCAGAGTAAGGAAAACTGTAACACGAAGAGTTGTTAGCCAAAATCCTCCTCCAACAAATGTACAGGGTTATCCACCTCCATACACTGAACCAGGGATGAATTATCCCCCTCCTCCACCATATTCTCCTTATCAAAGTCAAGGTATGGTTAATCCGGGATACCAATGACTTGAAAACACTTTTTGCAAGCAATCTAGTAATGATTCATCATATTTAAGAATTAAATATACGTACGCATGTTCACTCTGAGAATCTTATAAAGCTAATTAAATTTCTGACCACAATCCCTGACAATATGGCCAAAATACCCAGATAATGAGAAAAAAAGAAACGTTTTTGAAACAGTAATGAGTCCTTATACATCCTATCACAAAATGTAAAATTTCATTTTATATTTTGTACGAAGACTCAACGAAATAAAACCTAAATAGTGCAAAACGAATGTACAGTCTTCAGATAAATAAACCAGAAAATTGCTGTCTATTAATTCTAGCACAAATAATCGTATACTTTTAAAATGCCTATACCATTGGATTAGTAATAATGCCCATTTTTATTAATATATATATAATTTTGTTTTGTTGGTTTTTCTTCATATTAAAATGCTTTTAAAGTTTCCAGGTATGTCAAGCTTAAATCTACATCGGTTTTGCAATCTGCGGTAATTTTTATTTATACAAAATCTGCAAAATGTCAAAAGATCTACACAAGAGTGCAATGTGAAAACACTGCACTCTTTATTAAACTCTTTATTAAACACTATATTGGAATCTTTACCTTACTTATTCATAACAATATTTATACATCTGACAAAATTTGTTCATTCAATCTTTTTAATATTACTGAATATATTTATCTGTTCTATAGATTTGATTCATAATTTTACTTATACATCTTTGATATAAACATTTGTTCCAGGATCAAAGGAAATTTCGGAGTTCTTTTAACGTGCAAAATTTATTCCTGGATTAGACTCGCAAGTTCTAATAGATTTACATACTAGAACAATAAACTCACTTTATAAAAATACAAAAATCTATTGAAGTTCCCACATAAATTTATAGGCTTTTCATCGATTTATCTATTTCGCCACGATATGTAGAATTTGTATTTTATAATGACAACTTATTTCAAAAGCACAATTCATAAGACACTGCATTAAATTAATGCAATTGTTGGATAACATTAATATCAGATATTCAGAAATTACTATATCAGAGAAATTAGTTTTCTTTCTACATTCACATTTTTTTATTTGAGAGTACATCTTTTATCATATAGTTAGTATTTTAATTCCTATGACAATTAAAGGAAATTTGAGAGTGCAATTAAATTAATTTTTATCGTATACTGAAACTACCTTCGGCAAAAGTAGATAACGAGAAGGAAAAATCACTGATATTGCATACCTTGACTTTCGATTCAATGTTATATATAAACTGATAAGCCATAATGCACTAAAATCTCGAAATTAACTTTTCGAAAAATTAAAAGCTGTTAAATTCATAAATGCTTTGAATTTTTTAATGAATTGAATAGAATAGTCTCAATTATCTGACATTGGTTATGACAAACTTTATTTTCTTATGGGGGAGAGATAGCATTGAGACATTGAGTAGAGAGTAAGAGTAGAATGCTTTCTGATCAGTGTTAACATCGCAGAAAATAAGATAAAAATAGGATTCACAGGGGATTAAATGTGCTGTCGATGGTGTTATAATTCACGATGCATTATAAGAGGCAATTGCTAAAGATCTAATGCTTCTTAGTACAATCTTGAAGAATAAACGTTAAATAGAAACCATCAAGTACTTAATTTTCTCTCGCATTGAACGTTATGGAACGTAAGGGGATTGTCATACTACACTGTGTATAATTAAAAATATTTTGTATGTGTTAAAGATTTGTTTCTATTTATGAATGTAATAAAGTTAATTATTAGGTGATGTGGTGTGACGCTTGTCTTAAATCATATTTTCTATTATTCTGCACTATCCATCATTTATTTAACTATTGACGGGTATAGTTTAGAACAAATAATTCAACATCTGTCATATTATCGTTCTGTTCGTACTTGTCTATCCTGGCAACGAGGCTAATTCCCGGTATGCTGCTTATTGAAGTATAATTTCAATTAAAGATTTTTTTTTTTCATTTAACAGAGGATAATAAGAAAAATGTGAAACTTAGAGTCATACATTTCTCAACGGCAGTTCTTTTTATTGCACCGTCAGCTCTTTTCTTCAAGATTTGTATATATGCGTCCTCTTACAAGGGCAGACTGATACTTCAATTTCTAAGTATCATTTCTGTTAATATTGAACACTGAAGATTAAGTAATTTAATTAGATGCCTCACATACATTTCTCCTAAAATTGGCAACCGTTTTGTAAAAATCAGTTTACTTTATTCAGAGTTTTCCTTCAAAGTTTAGGCAATGTTGCTCGTGTCCTTTTCACATTTTAGCGGGCGGTGTCCACAAAAAAAGGACACCTAATTTTAAGAATACTGGTACCAAGAATATTTAATTAAAATTTTCCTTTTACAAAGTAAGGGAAAATAAACAAGTTTTTATTTTCTAATAAATTCGTTTGTAAATTCTGGTATCAGTCCATCCTTTCATCATTTTACTAACAGAATTACGCCGCGTCGAAAGGGTTAAACATACGTAGAAAATATCTACTTTTAATATATGTGAAAGATTAAAAGTAAGTGTAAAAATTATGACACCCCACATTTTGATTCTGTCTTTCGTGTTTAAAAATAAAATTTTATCTACTTGTATATTTCATTACGAACAGCGGCCCGTTTATGCATACAATCAAGATAAAAATAAAATGCAATTTGATATTTTTAAAAAATGTCGAAATTTATATTATGGGCTTTCTATAAAGGGTTCGAAATATACTGTTTAATCTTTTGTGTCCAAAAGGAATAAAGACTCATTAAAGAAAGTTTTATATAAAAATTATGTTTACATCTATTAACAGAAGAGTGCAACAGTTTTTAACACCAGAACTACCATTAGCCGTCATTTTGACGGCTACCATATGAATATGTTTCGGTTCAAACCAGAAATTTGATTATGAAATAAGTTTAAAAGAAACAAAGAAGAAAAACGTTAACAATTTCGCTGCCGCCAAAATTCATAAATACCGTCCCCAAGTGCCACCCACTTTTTTTTCCTAATGAAACATCACTTCGCACCAGGGTTGGCATTAATCGATTACTTTTTTAATCGATTGATTAGTCGATTAAATATTCAATCATACGAAACTGACGCCTAATTCAATTTATCATGATTGAAATTGGAAAGCAATTGCTCTTTAAAAAGTTTTTTTATGATTTTTTCCATCTGCATGAATTCAATCTTGATGAATTTAATCGTAATTTAATCATTAATTACATAGATAAAAATTAAATATGACCGCCCTGTTTACTTTCTTAAATTCGCTTTCATTGCTACGAAATTCTTTTTAAGAGTCACTATACGATTTTCCTTATTGATTATACAGGTCGCACAAAATTCATATAAACCGAGGTCAATATGTTTAAATTATTTAGGGGGGGGGGGTTAGGGGCAATTGAAACCCGCCTAATAAAACTGATATATTATTTTATAATTATTTTAGGCAAATAGGAGCAATATTATCAATCATTTGATAGTCACAAATCGATGGCGATAGTCCCTGCTCCCTCATAGACTATACTTCATGTCGGTGCCACTACCTTCAATGGATGCAGAAGCGAAAACGTTTTGAAGTTGCTATTTTTGTTATTTTGATGGGGAGAGAAACTTGAAATTTGCGTGATGGTAATTACTTAAAAGTTTTAAATGCTATGTAAGAACAGTTTCTAAAAAATTCGAAAATTAAAACGGTGAAATTAGCAAAAAGTGTTCTAAAAAAGTCCTAAATTACGATTTCAATGGAATTGTTAAGGATAGAAAATTTTAATTTGATGCGGATCTTTTAAGACTAGTCTCACAGAACAGTTAAAAAGTTTAGATATTTAAAAGTTTGAAATGAATGACGAAAAGCGTTCAAAAAGTGTTTAAAATTAGAAATGTTAAGGAGAAACTTGAAATTATACACGGTTGCTACTTTTATGACAAAAATATATGCACCTTACACTTTTTAAATTGAAATATAAAAATCTGTGGGAGAAAAAGCGCCTTTTAACGGGAAACATAAGAACATTTCATAAAAATGTATTTTTTGTTCCTTCTTCAATGGCAGTAATTTTCAAGTTAAAACGAGGAAAGATTCAACTCAACTTTTTTTATAAGTTTCTAGTGTAGAAACTCCTAACGGTTGGGTTGGGTTGATTGTTGACGGCCAATTATCTACACGAGGGATATAGGCCCTAGGGAGAGTGCCTTCCGTGGAGGTCTTTCTAAGGGAACCTAATCAGTATTAACGCGTGGAAATCCACGGTTCGAAGAAAACCACGAAAACTCCGAACGATTAGGCCGACGGGCGCGATTGGGTTCGAACCCAGCACCTCCCGTCTACCAGCTTCGAGAGCAGAACCTCTCAGCCACTGGTGGGGCGAAACTCCTAACGGAAAAGAAAAAAATATATATAAGTATTTCCCTTAATTGCAACTCATTTAAACAACAACAACAACAACAAAAAAGATATATATTTTTTTGTTGGAATTTTAATCCAATTAAATATAAAGAAATGATCTATAAATATAATTTATTAAGCTTACAAATATTTTTACAGTGCACATGTACATATGTTTAGACAATTTTTAAACAGTTTAAAGAATTGAAAGGGAAAAAAAAGATTCTGCATCAGATAACTGATTTGCAGCTGCAAATTGCGTTTAATAAACGTACTAAATTACGCTAAACATACGACATTACGGTAACATACAAAATTATGCTTGTATCATAAAAATAAACTTGCAACAAACCGATGCAGAAAGTCTATCGTAAAAGCAAAATGAAACAGCTTGATGTTAGCTTCACATCATAAAAGTAAGAATAAATCAAAGGGAGGCTTTGCATCTCCACCCATTCTCACCAAAGCAAATTTTTATAGCATATTTAGAGCAATTAATTTAATTAAAATACTCCAAAATTTTCAGGAATTTTTTCACAGTACATTTACATATTTTCCGACATTTTTCAATAATTTTAATGAAGTAAAAAGAAAAATCCTTACGGCATAACTAATTTTTTACAGTGATTTCTGCGATTATCACAGGTTTTGTGCAAATAACTATACTAAATTTTTGTACATCATAAGAAACTTATAACAAGCTGAAGAAAAAAGAACATTGTATAAGCAAAATTCAACAGTTCGATGTTGGCTTTACATCATAAAATTATGAAAATAAATCAGTGGATTTGCTTTTTATCCCCCCCCCCCTTTTTTTTACCAAAAAGAGCTTTCAAAATATACTGACAAACCAGGTAACTTCAATAATGTACTCATAAAATTTCATTCATGTGAAAAAAATCTAAGAATGTTTTAATAGTTCTTTAAACTAAATGCATGTTTGATAATAGTGTATTACTAATACAACTAATTATTTATTGATGGTACTAATTAAAATCCTTTTATGACTTCCACACTTTAAAAATCTTTTCGAAGTATGCACTCTTTTTTTAAAGGGTCTTTCTTTTTTGTAAAATGACCAATTTAGTTCGATGTCTTGCAACTGAGCGTTTTATACATTAAACAATTTTAAAGGGTTTCGTGAATTGGCAAAAGAGTAGCGAATTTTGATTTCGAAACAGTCATGTTTTTTTCAATTAAGTATCAATTTTCAAAACTAACTTTTTCTGTTATTTACAGTATGTAAATAGTCACTATATCATATGCATACAGTGAAATACGTTTAACGCGAAAACGCTTAACATGAAAAATCGGTTAATACAAAATGATATAGCGGTCCGGACTGTATACGATGCAATTTAATACATTTTTATTCTTTTAAACACGAAAAAAATTCGCTTTCGAGCTCGTAAGTTTGAGTTGAAATTGGTGAATTTTGTGTTAAAACCAATGAATTTTGGGTAAAAATCAGTGAATTAGCTTATGTTTTATGAGCACAATTGCTGAGAAATCGGTTTGAAATCAATCTGCTATTACGCTTCAAATGAAGATCAAGTTGCTTAATGCAGTTAATGAAACAGAAGGACCAAACCTGAAATCTGTAAAAAGTTTTGCATTGCTAATTTTACACTAACAACAATAAAAAACAGGGATCCCATTATGTTAATGTGTGAGCGCAGTACATTTAAGCCCGACAGAAAACGTATAAGAACTGCTAAGCACGAAGATTTAGAGACAGCTTTGCTTATTTAGTTCAAACAAGCTAGATCTCAGAATGTTGAAAAAGACCTCAAAAAAAGATCTCATTTTTTCCCTCCAAAACAATATTTTGTTTACTTGCTTTTTATCCTAATGGATGCAACTTACTAGTAGTTTAACAGAAAATCAAAATAAAATTTGACGACGTCGAAAATGTTTGAGTTTTGTTCTTTTTTAAAGAATCTTTTAACGTGAAATTCTTTTAACACGAAAAAAATTTTCGGTCTGCTCAGTTTCGTGTTAAACGTATTTCACTGTATACGAAAATAAAAAAAAATATATATAAATTTACATGTGTAAATAAAATTCATAATCATGAATTAACGATAGTGTTGAACGGAAGAACAGAGGTATGTTCTTTAAATTTTGATAACTCTGTTAAAAATGACTAAATGAGAGTTTATACTAGCTATTGGGAGATGGAAATGTCAAAAAGGGGGGGGGGGGTGAAAATTCATTGAATTCAAAATATAATTCAATATGTTTTGGTCATACAAAGACGATTTATCTTTGACATTTAAAATAAGGGATACTGTTTATAACAAGACATAACATACCTTAAACATCCTGTCTTCACAATTTAATCAAATTTGAACCGAGAAAATAATAAAAAAAAAACACTAATTACTTTTCCCTTCCAGTTATCCGGCTCTACCCTAACAATTAGGCAGCATATGGTTATGTTTTAAAGTAATTAAAATTATTCTTCATTACTACTTTCTTTTCAAACATATCCGATAAATTTTGAGATGTAGATAAATTAATCATCGTGGCGAAAGAAAACATCCTTTCTACAGCTCCAGATGATGGCATTGCTGTATTATATTTCACAAATACTCTCTTTATCAACTTATAACGTTCTAGGAGGTTTACTTCTTGACACTGTTCGAAAAAAAAAAAAAAACCCCGATATAAAGAGTTCGACTTTCTTTTTAGAAGTGTCCAATTCCTCACACTCGCTATCCGAATTTGAACCGAAATCAAAATATATATCTTCCTTTGTTTTTTTGGTGGAATAGTTTTGAAGGAAGGGATCTTTCACGTTTGTAGAAATTTCATCACATATTGCAGCTATGAATAATCGAATACACCATTTATGACTGTTCAATGATATACAAGAAAACCATTTATTTTTAAATTTAGGATCACTTAAAGCTGCAATTTTTTTCCCGACCAAATATCTGTTGTGATGCAAACATATCTGGCAGATGTCAGCTTTTCTTTTACTTCAGATTCTTGTTCAAATGATCGCTTTAAAATAGCATTTCTTAGAGATCGTCGATTCGGGATTTTAAGGCTTTGGTCGCTTATGTTTAAATTTTCGAACAATTTTTTGAAATATGGATCTTCTACTGTTCGTAAAGGTATCATTGAGTGAATAAAATATTTGGCTAAATCATCTAGAAATTCCTTTTGTAATATGACATGCTTAGAATTTCCAGCGACATTGTTAACATTGACAGAGTCGTAGTTAACTCTGCTTTTCGTGCCATTGTTCTGCATATATTCCCGGTATTGTTGGATAGCTTCAGGCCCGTGTATCCGTCTTAAATGGCTCACAAAAGTCAGTCGCGCTGTCAGAAGTACGCAGTCACGCTATCAGAAGTACAGCGCCTAGAAGATACAGTGTGGAAAACAGCTACAAAATAGTGCTAAAAAATTGAATCCCATAAATGTACAACGATGCTGAATAACAAGATGTCGATCGTAGCGCCATCGTAGTGATTTAAAAACGATAGTCATTCTAAAAGAGACTCTTTAACCTATTTCACGTCATTCCTTAACTAAATTATCTTATAACAGACTAAAATATCTTATATTTATAGTTTCCGATATTTAACATTCTTTAATTTTTGAAAACACAGGGTTTATATTGAAAAGAGTTACGAGATGGCGCTCGTATCAGCATATTGCCGCTGAGCATTGTTGTAGATGTATGGGATACAAGTTTTTAGCACTTTTTAAAGCATTATAGGATTAGCCGTTTTCCACACTGTATCTTCTAGGCGCTGTAGTTTGGGGACGTTTTCTGACCCTTCCAATATGGCGGCCAGTGCGAGAGCGGTGAAACTCAAATTAGCGATTATTAAAAATAAATTAACATGTATGCAATCCAAAGGGTTCCCGGTTATTCCTGTTTTCATTAATGAGTAATACTGCTAATTTCAAGTGATTGATCAACTTTTATTTAATATTTATTGAGGAATTTCCCTTACTCGAAAATCGGAGATAATAAAAATATCAACTGTCTAGATTGCTGCTGCTGCCATCTGTTGAACCGAACTTGATGAACTTGAAAAAAAAAATCTTTAACAGTAAAAATGTTTAAAAAGTATGCTAAATTAATTGTTATTAAATGATATTAAAGTACTCGAGAAAAATGTGTATACTGACACTGAAGCACTAAAATACTTCAGTTTTACTCAATAATAAGCAATATTCCTCCACCATTTACTTTAGTGTTAATATTCCAGATTTTGAGCTAATTTTTTATTGCATTAATTTCATTAACGTTAAGTATTCTTATATTAAAAAAAAAAAGATAAAATTATGAATAATAAAATTTAATGACAAAATTAATTATTATTTCTCCCCTCTCAAAATACCTTCTATTATTAATTTTATTTCACATTAAATGAAAATTGACGTTTCTAAATTCACTAGATTTTGTCTATGAGGAAATTTATTAAAATAAACGTCAAAAGCCTGCGTTCTTAGATTTCAAACAGTTTTTATTGCATTAATTTCGTTACCTTAAAAAATACATTTTAGAATTCTCATCATTTTTTTAAAGTAAAATTATGAATAAGAAAATGCAAAGACAAAATTAATTACTCTCCACCCCCCACCCCCAACCTCTCATTTTTTATA
Organism: Maratus speciosus; assembly: GCA_963932465.1. Taxonomy (NCBI): domain Eukaryota; kingdom Metazoa; phylum Arthropoda; class Arachnida; order Araneae; family Salticidae; genus Maratus; species Maratus speciosus. Next base: position 508,217,219 of record OZ010796.1, on the reverse strand, counting down.
ACTTTTTAAAATAATTTAAAATCAGAATTGACGTTTCTCTATTCACTAGATTTTGTCTACCAGAGGGTTTATTAAAATAAACGTTCTTAGCGGTGGTCTTCAAATGATTAATCAGTGAGTTAACAACAAATTTCTACCTGATGTGATTTTTAATTACTTAAAAATTAATTATTTCGCAAAAAATTATATATATATCATTCGCAATTTATTAAAATGCAATAAAAGTTTAGCGATAATAAAAAATTCTTCTATATTTTTTATTATAAAGATACTTTTAAAATAATTTTTTATATTTTATGATCTCTTGATTAGTTTTCAGTTTTACAAATCTTACTGAAGTATGAAATGATTTTTATAAAAGTAATGCAATTCATTTAAAACACTAGCACTAATTCTAATCTAAGTTCTAAATTTTGTTAATAAAATTCTGGATTTAAACTTCAGCACTGAAAAGCTTACAAAATCAAATGAATGATTTTTATGAAAGTAATGCAATTAATACAACTCATTTTAAATATTTCTTATAAATAATCCACTGAGATGCAATATATTGCATTTACAAAATAAATATATATATATATATATATATGTAGAAATTTAATGCACATTGATTTTGACGAATAAATGTACCTTAGCTGTGGTCGGTGTCTAGAAGTAATTAGTCCAGGCAGATTCTTGAGGGAATCTTAAACTTTAATGTTCTTGAATATATGGATGAGGTATTTACACACAGGGTATTTACATTTAGATTAAACATGATAATTATAACTGGCCGGCGGCACTCCGCCTTACTCAGGTCCGTGACCCGGTATTCGGTCGAACAGCGACGTTTCAACACGTCTGCTCTCACGAGCAACCAACAGTCATCTCATCTCTCACAATAGTTTTTGTAAGTTGAGCAGTTTTTTCGTTGACTCAGAGGTTGGGGTAGATCGTCCCGAGCCTCATTTAAAGAATGTGCTGGTCTTTGCAGTGCAGAGTTCAAACTCTGTCACAACAATTCGGCCTACCTGACAGGGCTGGGTCCTCCCAGTCAGCCATCTCCTTTACATACCTGACTGGTACTGGACTACTTTTTCCAGAACGTATAATATACACACAAAAAAATTCACAAACAATATATAAAACAAAATAATAGTAAAATCAACCACTAAATACTGATGATCAAAAGTTTTCAGCCCTTGACCAATATTTTTAGAGTTAGAAAAATAATAAAGTTTTTCTGCTTGTCACTTGGAAGCAGTTCTTTTCACAGTTTATTCATAATAGTAATAAAAAAAGATACTAATAACACACAGTTAAAAAAATAAAAAACACAAAAATCACTTAAAGCTCAAATATTTCGTCTTAGACAGTAAAAGTCCAAGGCTTCATGTGATCTGCAGCCGTCGAGGTCGTATTTGGACCCTCATTGTGTCCAACTTTGCTTACGTTGCAGCGATCGTTTCTTTTTACTGCAGTAATCTCATAGGGACCAAGAAACTTAGGCTTTAGTTTGGTACCTGTCCCAAACTGTGTTTTTTGAATGGCCACCAAATCACCGAGTTTATAGGTGTTGGCCTTTTTTCGTTTTTTGTTATACGTTTTCACGTTTTCCTGTTGTATTTTTAGTATGCTTTGCTTAGCTATTTCTGTATTCGAATTTCTTCCCGATATGAACGAATTTAATTCCTCATCCTCTAGCAGCGTTTTGATTTGCAGGTCAGTTTTCTGCCGCAATTTCGTTTCTGTCAGTTGTTCAAAAGGTGTAAATTTTGTACTCCTCGATACGGTACTATTCATGATACGTTGCACGGGCGCGACAAATTTGTACCATTTAGTAGGGTCTTCTACGCTAAGTTTTGCTAAAATTGGGATAAGAATTCTGTGCATTCGCTCTATTTGACCGTTTCCTCTAGGTATCCCTGTTGTTATGGGAATATGCTCTATGTTCTCTTCCTTACAATATTTCTCAAAATCAGCAGAGGTAAATGCTGGTCCTTTGTCGGTAATGATTCGCGATGGATTTCCGAAAATATCATGTTGTCGGGCTAACTTATCGATGACTTCTTTAGCGGCTGTAGTTTTAACGGGGCATAGCCAAACAAATTTAGTAAATGCGTCCCCAACAGTAAAAATATGATTGTAATTTTTATTTGTAGAAGGCATGGGACCAATGTGATCTATATGATAGGTCTCGAGGGACATATTTTGTTTGGGGATCGGGTTTAACAGACCTTCTCCTTTCCCTTGCTTTTTATTGCAAAGTATACACTCTATGCAGTTGGCAATGACACTTTCAATTTGCTTTCTTAATTGGGGTATAAAATAATTTTCTTTTAAAATAATTTCAGTTTTAGCCACTGCGTAATGACCTTTGTTATGAACACCGCGTATTATTTCCTTTTGCATATTGGTAGGAATCATCAGAAGTTCTCTATCATTTTCATATTTGTATACGATGTCGTTTCTTATAAAATATTCTGAACTTTCATTTTTTTCAATGAACTTTTTTATCGCTTGTATGTGTTCGTCTTCTTGTTGTGAATTCTTTATTTTTAAAGTTAATTCATCATGCGATCGGGTAACTATTAGTACTGTATTTCTACTTAATGCGTCTACATGTTTCATTTGGAATCCTGATCGGTGGGCAATTTCGTAATCAAATTCCTGTAAGAATAGAGCCCATCTGGCTACCTTTGGCGTAATGTCTTTTTTGTCCATTGTCTTTTGAAACGCGGAACAATCTGTCACAATTTTAAATTTCGCGCCTAATAAATAGTTTCGGAATTTTTTAACCGATTCTATTACCGCGAGTGTTTCCAATTCGTAACTCGAGTATTTTGCTTGAGTAGGTGTAGATTTACGGCTCATGTAATGAATAGGATGTAAGTTTTTGTTTTCATCTTCTTGTAGTAGGACACTACCAAAACCTATGTCGCTTGTATCGGTGTGTAGTCTAGCGCCTCGTCGGAATGTATGCAATACTGGGGTGTTAACTAGTTTTTCTTTAAGAGTCTCAAAAGCTGGTTTTTCGAGGATTCCAAATTTAAATGTGTTTCCCGCTTTTAATAAATCACTTAAAGGTCTCGCTATAGTTGCATAATGTGGGATGTATTTTCTGAAATAAGAAGTTAAACTTAGAACACTGTGTAATTGTTTAAGGGTCCGGGGTTCAGGAAAATTCTTTACTGCCAAAGTTTTGGCTTCCGAGGGCCTTGTAGTTCCGTTTTCGATAATATAGCCTAAAAATTCCATTTTCCGTTTAAGGAATTGGCATTTTGCAAAATTAAATTCAAGTCCGTAATCCGATGCAACTTCTAGGACGCGTTTCAGTTTTAAAAGCGCTTCTTCCTCAGTCTTCGCAAGTACTATGACATCGTCTAAGTAAATTAATATTACTTTTTCTTTAATTAACTGTTTGAAAACAGCTTGAATATATCTCTGAAAATTCTGGGAGCCAATCGATAATCCGAATGGAAGCTTTAAATATTCGTACTGGGAGTTATGCGTGACAAATGCTGTATATTTCCTACTCTCCTCTGCTACGTCTATATGAAAAAAACCATTTTTTAAATCCAATGTAGTGAAAACCTTCGCTTCCTCAATGTTATCTAAAACGTCCTCTATTCTTGGCAAAGGAAAATTATCTCTAATTATTTTTTTATTTGGGGGTCTATAGTCAACAAACAATCTCCAGGAATTATCTTTCTTTTTCGCTAACACAATAGGTGATGCATAATTAGAATTACTCTACGTTATAATTCCCATTTCCAACCATTCTTGTATTTGTTTGTCCACAAACTCCTGTTCTGGATATGCAAATCTACGCGGTCGTTGCGCAATCGGAATATCATCAGTTAATGTTATACATATTAATTTTAACTCTGTGTCCTTAACCTTGTTTGGCTTATAATTAGTGATCAATTCCGTTAGCTCTTTCTTAATAGTGTTGTTTGTAATATGGTTTAGCTCAACTTCCTGAAAATTAATAGAATTAGCTGTCTCAGCTAAATAAATATCTGTGGTTTTCGCTGAGTCTAACTGTGGGACAGAACACTGTTCACTTTCCAACAAACAATTATTATCAGAGCTTAATTGCATGTTTATTTTTTCATTAAAGTTGCAAGCTGTTTCATTTTGACTAGTTTGTTCCTTTCTCACCAATTCAGCTGTCGCAATCGTTTTTCCTATCGTGGGATTGTTTTGCTTTTCTGACCGCAACATCGAATGAAATCTGGGTGTGACATAGATGACGCGTCTGGTTTTTCTCATGACTGTTTCTTGTGGGAAAACAGTGACGTAATTCACCCTAACTTCCTTCAATTTTCGTTTCCCTTTAATTAGCAATCCTTTTTCTGACATATTGAAATTTACCTGTTTTAAAAAGTTATTTCCTAAAATTATAGAATGGCTCAAATTTTTTACGACGTATAAATCTGCATTCACTGTGTAACCATCTATTTCAATTTTTACGGTCGTAAATCCTATGGGTGTAATTTGACTACCACCAATATCTGACAAAACCAAGTCATTTTCATGCAATTTAGGGCATCCCAGGGCTGTATAAGTATCGTTGCTACACATATTGACGTCACTTCCTGTATCAATTAAAGCATTTATATTTTCCCCTAAAATCCCCACGCTTTTTATTATTTTATCAACCGGATTTGAGTTATTGCTTACGGCAGCATTTGCATTTTTAGGAGAATTATTTGTACACTGGTCAGACCTGTGGCCAGGAATTTTACACTTCCAGCTGACCGGACTTTCTTTTTTTCGGGGGCAATTCCTAAAACGGTGGGAAAGGTCATTGCAATTGAAACAACGGATTTTTGTATTTAAATTCTTTTGGGGGGTATGTGTGTAGTTTTTCTCATATGGTACGTGACTAATGTCATTTCGATGGAACGCTCTATTATTTTCACTAACTTGACGTTTTCTAAATTCCGTGTTTGAGGGCTTAATTTCAGTTTTCCGTAAGTTAATTTTGGCGGTTTCAAAATCATCCAATTTATTGGTCAAATCTTCTACACTCGTAATTTTTGGCAATTCGTCACAAAAGTGTTCCTTCATTTCTAGGGACAATTTTCGCCTAATCTGGTCAATGATTAAAATATTTTTTAACTCTTCGAACGTTGGTATGTGTAATCCCAATAACCATTCATTCAGAAAATTTGCGATTTCAAATGAGAAATCTTTCCATGACGCTGAATTTTGTTTTCTATGTAAAAAGAATTTTTGCCTGAATTGCTCTGGTGTAAGTTTGAAACGTCTTAAAAGTATTTTCTTTACACAGTCGTAATCACTGGATAGTTCTTACCTTTCACGATTTATGAGATTAACGAGATCAAGCGGTAACAGCGCCAACAGATATGTAACCCATTCATGTTTCTCTATTCCTAGACGCTTCGCTTGCCGTTCGAAAAGGGTTAAGTAGATGCTAATTTCTTCCTCATTATTATATCTATTTAGCAATTTTATAACATCGGAACCCTTTCCGGCGATTGTAGATATTGAATTATGCAATTGGGTATTTTGTGTCTTTTCCAATTGTAATTTTCTTAACTCAAAATCGTGATTTTCGATTTCTTTTTGCTGCAACAATTTTTCTTTCTCTTCCCTTTCGCTTATAATCCCCGCTAGCAAATTTTTTACTAAATCCTCATTATACCCTTCGGATTTTAAAATTAAATCAGTCAGTTGACTTTTATTAGCACCATCTGGAGGACTTAAACCTAACTCGATTACCGCAGTAACTAGATCGACCTTTTTAGACCTTATTAAGTGTGCCATAATTATATCTAACCAATTAACACATAAATAAAATATCTTAATATAAATCAATAATATATAAGCACCCGATAAATCAAATATATCTATATAAATAATAATATTAACAGTTTTCTAAAATAGACTTACTTTGTACCAGATTTTTCCGCAAAAAAATAAATATATATATTTTCTTCACAATATAACAATACAAAAAAAAATAATTATTGAATACCAATTTTATAAAAACTTGCTTCCCACTAAATATTCTCACAGAATATATATTCCTTTCTTTTCACATAAAAAAATAACAAGATAGAAAAAAATATATCGTTAATACCTTTTTCTTTCAAAGAAGCAAAAAATAACATGTATTTCTTAGGAAGCAAAAAAAACCACCTTCCTATATTTCCTCTTCGCAGACACGTCTAAGCAAGGTACGACGACCCGCTGGATTTCTTTTATTTAAAAAAAATGCAGAACAAAAAAAAATCACTCTGCATAAATAACTAAATATGCTTTTTCTTCTGGCGTACACAACAAAAACTCACTGTACTGGGAAACAATAAAAATCGCACTTTCCCATTTCAACACAAGAAAACAAGAAAAAAAAAGAAAATCTTTCGTCATATAAGACGGGAAAAAACTTTCACCGCTCACTATTTAGGTCAGCGTATATTTTCTTCTCGAATACTAGAAACGACCTATTAAAACTTTATCAGATGCATTTTCACAAATGATTCATCACAGAACACTCCACTTCGATTCTTCCCGCATGAGAAAAATTTTCTTCTTTCCAGCTATAACGGGACATTCGACGAAAGAAACTTTTCTTTTCTTTTCTTTTTCAGAACATCATTCAACTTAAGGACATCAGAATTTTTTCGTACAAGTTCAATCCACACTTTGCATGTAAATATCCCGGTCGACAGCCGCCAATCTGTAGAAATTTAATGCACATTGATTTTGACGAATAAATGTACCTTAGCTGTGGTCGGTGTCTAGAAGTAATTAGTCCAGGCAGATTGTTGAGGGAATCTTAAACTTTATTGTTCTTGAATATATGCATGAGTCATTTACAGATGGGGTATTTACATTTAGATTAAACATGATAATTATAACTGGCCGGCGGCACTCTGCCTTACTCAGGTCCGTGACCCGGTATTCGGTCGAACAGCGACGTTTCAACACGTCTGCTCTCACGAGCAACCAACAGTCATCTCATCTCTCACAATAGTTTTTGTAAGTTGAGCAGTTTTTTCGTTGACTCAGAGGTTGGGGTAGATCGTCCCGAGCCTCATTTAAAGAATGTGCTGGTCTTTGCAGTGCAGAGTTCAAACTCTGTCACCACATATATGCTTACTTAAGATTCACATACATTTTTACATGTGAGATTTAAAAAAAAGTCATTTACTAATTTGTATTTTCTTTTACCACCAACAGATGGCAGAACCAGTACATTTAGCTGGTGATCTGACCCTTCCAATATGGCTGTTCGGTTACAGTTGAGACTTCAACTTTTTGAGCTCTTGCCCTATCTAGTTAGTTCTTTAATCTGAGGTTCGAGGCTGAAAAAAATCACGTGGTACCGGTAATGGAGGATATTCCATCTCCGTTTTGATCACGTGGTCAAGGTAAAACCTTCTAGCGTAAAGAAGGGAAGGCTCCGTAGACGTGTAATGTAAATCCCCGCTAGCCAATGAAACAGTTCATGAGGCAAAGCAGTAGTATCTTCCCTTCTTATCAGTTAGAAGTTCCTTGGGTAAATTACCAGTATCACGTGACTTTTTTCAGCCTCGAACCCATATTTGAAATAACCTCCATTTAGCCAAAGAACTTCTAACTGATAAGAAGGGAAACAGGAAACTACTACTTCTTTCCTCCATGAACTCATTGGCTAGCGGGGATTTACATTACGTCTACGGAGCTTTCCCTTCTTTACGCTAGACATTTTTGCCTTGACCACGCGATCATGACGTAGATGGAATATCCTCCATTCTGAATAGGGCTCCTATAACACAGGCTGAATCGTCAAGCATTTTGTTTCCCACTTAGACCAATCAGCGATTGTTGCCCACGCGACGTGGCCAATCGTTCTTCTCCTACCGGCAATTAAATGGCGGCGTGAGTCAGCCCGAGTTATAGGAGCCTTAATTCTTAAAACTGAAATCATTTTTGTAGACGTGCGTCATTTTCAATCCAACAGCTTTAGAAGTCTTCCTAGGTGGAAATATTTCTGAGAAATGACGTCACTTGAAGATAACATAATTGATATCACACAGGGATAAAATGCGAAGTTTTACTAAAATTTAGAGTGCTTTTACAGTAGAGCGCAGACACATGCTCAGCTTGCTGGCTCAGGTCAGAAGTTTTTGTCCAAAATTTAGCAATCCACATTATAGAACTTGTTTATTCTCGTATGGTTGAATTCGCTTCGACGAGTTAGTCGAGCAAACGAAAATTAACTTGGAGATACCTCCAGGTTTACCAGGTTTAAAACCCTTAACACTTGTTTTTTGACACAATAAATTAAAAATAAGGACCCGGCACCATCTTTTTTTACTAAAATATTTGGCTTTGTACAATCGAAAAAGGTATGCCATTTAACAAACCAATTACACTTAAAATTAAGTGGTACCCAAAAGCTTTTAGTATTGAAGATAGCAAACTCTTTTTGCCCGTGCGGTACTCGGGCAAAACACTTAAGGGGTTAAAATAATGCCAGGATTAACAAATTTTTGCCCGAAATTCCCTCTGAAATTGTATTGTCTATATGTCTGTATTCTGTTTAAAAGGCGTTCAACTATAATTTTACCAAACTAACAGAATTTGTATAATGAAATTTTCATAATTTTCAGTTAATTTGAATTCTTAAATTTAACTCCTTACTTAAAAGATAAAATATATATAATATGATAAATGTTGTAAAAAGAGGAATACAATCTGATTCCTTTTTCCAGAAAAAATTGAAAGGTCTTAATTATACTGTACAAATGCAACACATGAAGTTGATAAGCAGCCGATATTGAATTAACCTTTAACTGATGTCACATAATATAGGTGTAAATTAGCGGTCGCCACTCGCCACGTGGCGATTAAAGTTGTAAAAGTGGCGATTAAAAAATCGGCCATCGATCGCCACTATAGTCGCCACTCGCCAAGTGGCGATTAAAAAATTTGTTATCGATCGCCAACTGAAATACAACTTTTTTCATGAAAATATGCATCTCTACTTTGATTACATCTAATTAGCAAACTGGTTAATTTTTTTTCCTACCGGATGCAAGCAGATTTCAATGATTTAGCTGCATTTTCAATATTTCATTTTTTCGCCAAGTGCTCGCTCTTCAGTTGGATTATTTTTTTTTACAGTTTTATTCTGCAAAATATATTCATCAGCTTTGATTCCACATGCGTTTCAAATAATTTATTCCTTTTCTTTCATTTTAAAATGCAAGTGCATTTTAACCCTTTCGGGTTTGGAGTACTATCAAATAGTACATGTCTTTTCATCGAGTATTGTTTTGTCTTAACAATTACATTTGCTATCTACCTACATATAGTAATGATAGTATATGGCTATGCCTTTCTTATTATGATTTCATTTATGTTTGGACATTTAGTAATAACTATAAGAGTTTGCTTAATTCTCTTTGCACCGTTGGCGATTCCTTTATTTTATAAATACTTTTTACCACTTTTACTATACCACTTTTTAAATTTAAAATTGTATAGGTTACTTTTCTGAACGAATCATGTGTGATAAAACACAAAAAGCATTAGAAAGTTGTAATATCTGTTAAACTCTGTTGTAATGATATTTTCCAAACGTCTCCAAAAACTCTTCCTTCCTATTATCATATAAATATGAATTGAATAGTACACAAAATAAGTACACTCGTTAGAATCCAGACAATGAGATAATCTTTAAACTTCAGAAAATCTATTCAGATAACTACGATTAGCGTTATTAAAATAAAAGTAATTTTATTATCAAAACTGAAAAAAAAAAAATCTGACACGAAAGGGTTAAGGACATTGCAATATCTTCAATATGTTAGATCAGTTAGATTATTTTCCTTCAAGAGATACTGTTTAATCCTGCGAAATACAGTCACCAGCTTAGACTTCAACTGTATGTAATGTGTGTAGCATGTTAATAACACATTTATTAAATAAAATCAAAATAATGTTTTATTTCATTTTCTTTTTTTAATTGAATACACCTAGCTGTTGGAATTAGTTATTTTTTATATAAAGAAAGTAACAGTAATTTGATTGATAATTGTGTTTATGAACATATACAAATAATTCAAAAATATATTCTAAAAAAGTTAATATGATAATAGATTTTGTGATTTTAAAGTAATTTTCTTGAATTTCGACTGCTTCCCTATTCTTATCACGAATAGTTGGCTGGTATAAAAGTCTGATTTATAGAAAAATATGTATATACACAACGATTGTAGTTTATCTAGATGTCAAGAAAGTTTGAAACATTATAGTGGCCACTAACATTAAAAAGTGGCCACTAATGAAACTGAGTCTACCGGCCACTGGCTACTAACTCAATTTCCCAGTTTTCACCTATATCACATAAATTGTCACATAAACACTGTGAAGTGGTCTGTGAGACCGCTCTATCGAAAGACGAATAAAAGGCGCGATTAAATTTCAGGATAATGTTTTTGTACTAACCTTTTTGTGCAGTACTGTTATAATTAAAATTCCCCTATTCAAAAGTCTCTGGTGACAGTATTAAAGTTCCAAACGAAGCAAAATTTCGGTGATATTTGTAGTTAAACTGAAAGTTACAAGTTAAACTATAAAAAGTCCTTCCGGCCAGTGCCGGGAGGGAGAGGTAGCTTTCATATTCCTTAATTTTTAAAAGCCAGCTTATATTATTCAAACACACGGAGCTCAAATTAGTGGAACCCGATTATACAAAATTAAATACTGATTTTTGTCAATACTGAATATGAATGAGAATTTCGCGAAATTAGTCGCGTTTCCAAAGCTGGTTTTATTTAAAGTGATTTATATTTAGTCGCCAAATTCGGCGATATCTTGAAGTGCCCGCCATTTTAAAGCAACATAATGGGTGTAACAAAGCTAACCAATGAACTTGGTCGAGACTTTAGTAATTCCTGTGCACATGCTCACTCACATCTAAATCGGTTGATAAATACGAGTGCTGTTGGAGGCAATATATCAGATTTTTCAAAATGTCACCCACATTAGAAATTCAAACTGTTATACCTCAGCCATTTTTTAAGATAAAGATAAAACAAAAAATGCTCCGGAATCTTTGTATCAAGCTCAAACACATAAGAAAAAAAAATTCAATTTCTAAATTTTTTTGTACCATATTTTAAATACAATTTTTTTTTAAATGGCCGCCATTTTGAAGCAAGATGGCGGATGAAGTTGGCAAATAAACTCGGCCAAGAGATTACTATGTACTATGCATATGCTTTGTCCCAACCTAATCGGTTCATAAATACGCGTGTTATCGCGTGACAAAAATCAGATCGTTTCAAAATGTCAGCCATGCTAGAAATTCAAAGTGCTACAACTCAGTCAATTTTTAAGGCCCCACCAGTGGCTGAGAGGTTCTGCTCTCGAACCTGGTAGACGGGAGGTGCTGGGTTCGATCCCAATCGCGCCCGTCGGCCTAATCGTTCGGAGTTTTCGTGGTTTTCTTCGAACCTTGGATTTCCAAGCGTTAATACGGGTTAGGTTCCCTTAGAAAGACCCCCACGAAGGGCACTCCCCCCCTGGGCCTATATCCCTCGTGCAGATAATTGGCCGTCATAAATACAACCAACCAACCAACCAGTCAATTTTTAAGATATAGACGATACGCAAAATGCTCCGAAATCTTTGTATCAAGATCAAACACATAAGAAAAATGTCTTTTTCTATTTCTAATTTTTTGTACCTCATTTTAAATTAATATTTAAAAAAATTAAAATGGCCGCCATTTTGAAACAAGAAGGCGGATGAAGTTGGCCAACGTACTCGGTCGAGACATTGGTATGTACTATGTACACAACAAGTTATATCCAAATTCGTTCATAAATACGCGTGTAATCGCGTGACAAAATTCAGATCCTTTCAAAATGTCAGCCACACAAGAATTTCAAAGTGCTATAACTCAACCGTTTTTTAAAATATAAACGAAACAAAAAATCCTCCAGAATCTTTGTATCAAGTTCAAACACATAAGGAAAAAATCTTTTTCAATTTCTAGTTTTTTTATACCTCATTTTAAAATTTATTATTATTTTTAAATATTTAAATGGCCGCCATTTTGAAACAAGATGGCGTATGAAGCTGGCCCACGAACACGGTCGAGACATTGCTATGTACTAGGCACATGCCTTGTCACATCGAAATCGGTTCATAAATACGCGTATTATCGCGTAGCAAAAATCAGATCGTTCCAAAATGTCAGCCATATTAGAAATTCAAAGTGCTAAAACTCAGCCATTTTTTAAGATATAAACGAAACAAAAAATGCTCCGGAATCTTTGTATCATGTTCAAACACATAAGGAAAAAATCTTTTCCAATTTCTAATTTTTTTGTACCTCATTTTAAATTTTATATTTTTAAAAAATTTTTAAATGGCTGCCATTTTGAAACAAGATGGCGGATGAAGTTTTCCCACGAACTCGGTCGAGACATTGCTATGTACTATGAAAATGCCTTGCCACATCCAAATCGGTTCACAAATACGCGTATTATCACGTGACAAAAATCAGATCGTTTCAAAATGTCAGTCATGCTAGAAATTCAAAGTGCTATAACTCAGCTATTTTTTAAAATACAGACTTAACAAAAAATGCTCCGGAATCTTCGTATCAAGCTCAAACGCATAAGAAAAAAAAATTTCTATTTCGAATTTTTTAGTGCCTTATTTTAAATTTAAACTTTTTTTAAAAATTTTAAATGGCCGCCATTTTGAAACAAGATGGCGGTTGAAGCTGGCCAACGAACTCGGTCGAGACATAGGTATGCACTATATACACACGAAATTTTATCCAAATAGGTTCATAAATACGAGAGTTACAGTATGACAAATATCATATATATATATATATATATATGGATATATATATATATATATATATATATATCAACTTTTGAACGGAGGGTGGTTTCGGCGTCTGGGGGTCATGATCGATGAAAATATACCAAAATTTTTTGAAATCGCTTTCCTCCGAACGGCTGTAATAGGTAGCTTTTTGTAAAGAAAGCTACCTATACTATAACCAAAATTGAAAAAGTCCTTCCGGCCAGTGCCGGGAGGAAGAGGTAGCTTTCATATTCCTTATTTTAAAAAAGCCAACTTATATTATTCAAACACACGAAGCTCAATTAAGTGGAAACCGAATGTGGGAGATTCAATACTAATATTTATCAATACTAAATCATTATGAATGAGAATTTCGCGAAATTAGTCAGCTTTATCGAAGCTGCTTTTATTTAAAGTAACTTACATTTGGCTGCCAAATTCGGCGATTTTTTAAAGTGCCTGCCATTTTAAGACAACATGGTGGATGAGGCTAACCAGTGAACTTGGTCGAGACCTTAGTAATTGCTGTGCACATGCTCACTCACATCGGAATCGGTTGCTATATACGAGTGCTGTCGCAGGCAAAAAATCAGATTTTTCAAAATGTCACCCACATTAAAAATTGAAACTGCTATATCTGAGCCATTTTTTAAGATAAAGACAAACAAAAAAAGCTCCTGAATCCTTATATCAAGGTCAAATACTTAAGAAAGAAACCTTTTTCAATTTCTAATTTTTTTGCACCTCACTTTAAATATAATTTTTTTTAATTTAATGGCCGCCATTTTGAAACAAGATGGCTGATGAAGCTGGCCAGCGAACTTGGTCGAGATATTGATGTATACTATCCACATGCCTTCTTCCATCGAAATAGGCGAATACGTGTGGTATCGCGTGACAAATACAAGATCGTTTCAAAGTGTTAGCCATGATAGAAATTCAAAGTGCTATAATTCAACCATTTTTTAAGATATAAAGAAAAAAAACAAATTTTCAGAAACAAAAACTGCTCCAGAATCTTTGTATCAAGGCCAAACACATAAGGAAAATCTTTTTCGTTTTCCAATTTTTTAATACCTCATTTTAAATTTTAAATTACTTTTTTTTAAATGGCAACCCTTTTGAAACAAGATGGCGAATGAAGCTTGCCAACGAACTCGGTCGAGACATTATTATGCACTATGTACAGACCAAATTACATTCAAATCGGTTCATAAATACGCCTGTTATCGCGTGACAAAAATCAGGTCGTTTTAAAATTTCAGCCACAGTAGAAATTCAAAATGTTATAACTCAGCCATTTGTTTAGATATAGACAAAACAAAACCTGTTCCGGAAACTTTTTATCAAGGTCAAACACATAAGAAAAAAATATTTTTTCAATTTTCAGTTTTTTTGGTACCACATTTCAAATTTAAATTTTTCTTAAAATTTTAAATGGCCGCCATTTTTAAACAAAATGGCGGATGAAGCTGGCCAACGAACTCGGTCGAGACATTGGTCTGTACTATGTATAAACGAAGTTACATCCAAATCGGTTCATAAATACGCCTTTTATCGCGTGACAAAATTCAGGACGTTTCAAAATGTCAGCTTCGCTTGAAATTCAAAATGCTATAACTCAGCCATTTTTTAAGATATAGACGAAACAAAAACTGCTACGGAGTCTTTGTATAAAGGTCAAATACATAAGAAAAAAATATTTTTCCATTTTCAATTTTTTGGTACCACATTTCAAATTTTAAATTTTTTTTAAAAATTTAAAGGGCCGCCATTTTGAAACAAAATCGCGGATGAAGCTGGCCAACGAACTCGGTCGACACATTGATATGTACTATGTACACACCGAATTACATCCAGATCGGTTCATAAATACGAGAGTTACCGTCTGACATAGGTCAGATATATATATATATATATATATATATATATATATATATATCAATTTTGAACGGAGGGTGCTTTCGGGGTCTGGGGGTCATGATCGATGAAAATATACCAAAATTTTTTGAAATCGCTTTCCTCCGAACGGCTGCAATAGGTAGCTTTTTGTAAAGAAAGCTACCTAAAATTGAAAAAAGCAGTGGTCTGTGAGACCGGTAACATCAGTTAAAGGTTAATATTTGGCTGTCGTTTTTTAGTTTTTTGTACTCCTTTGTGTACTCTTGGAATATGGAATGTTGGGTAATGTCAAAAACTTAAATTTAAGAAGTTTTTAATTCTTATTATTTTTTCTGTTTTTTAATCAATGCTTAGTAATTAATTATTAATCATCTAGTATTATTTAGATAACCTTTACTCCAAGTTGTAAATATCAACTGTTATAGAGCGGGTGTCGTGAATAAAGATGACTCGGTCATAGAATTACGAGAAAAAATTATGATGTAGGACAACATTATTAAGACTAAATAAAATAATGACTGGCCTCTCTCGGCTTCATTGTATTTATATACAGTTTTCTTCATTCAAAAAATATTCAGAACTTTAAAAAAAATCGAGTCATACCGAGCCCGACCAGAAAGAGTCAAAACCTACTCGAAACCGAACCAAATCCAAAATATTTAAAGAGAACCCGATCCAAGACAAGACCCGATACAAGACCTTAGCAGCGATCAAGAGTGATTAAACCAGAAGAAGCTTGAAAAAAAGATAAAATAAAGGCCCCAAAGCCACAACAATACATGAAGTTTTCAATCATAAATCCTTCATTAGATTGACTATTTAGATTAAGAATTGATTTAATCGTAAAAAAGCAAGCGATTACAACCAAATAATCATAGGCCATTAGTCTATGAGTAGGACTGAATTTATTTAATAGTAATCAAAGCATTGATTACATTAAAATAATCACTGATCGTTAGTCTATGAGTTGGATTGAAACTAAGCTTAATCGGTCAATCTTTAGTCATGATTAAAAAAATAATCGTTAATCTAATTAAAATTTTGCACAACCCTGCAAAAGAGCCAACCACGCGCTAGCGCGTGGTTGGCTCTTTAGCGTTGACGTCACATCACGCGCTGGCGCGGGATTGGCAACGAAAGTGTTAATAATAAAGTTAAACTGTTTTAAACCAAAATTCTGGTGTGAAATATTTTTATAAAACTTGACTCAAATTTCCGGTAGTTCAAGTGTTAAATAGCTTGAAAATCCATATAACTTTTCAACCGATATAAAATCCAGTGTTTTAAAATGAAACATTTAATATTTTTTTCTATTTTTTTATTATCTTAGCATAAAACCTCCTAGTACCTTGAGTAACATAGATGGAATTAAGGGGGTTCAATATTGCAAACAAGATATAAAACATGCATTGATAAATATAAAAAGACAAACTTCAATTCCTGATGGTAAAAATTTAGTAATCAGTACTGGGGGTAGGGGGAAACGGCACTAGTTGTGAGCTATACAGGGCGCCCCTTCTTATCATTAACTAATAACTAAGCTAATTAGTAAACCGTTAAGTTTTAGAGGTATGTTTTCAATTGCAAAAATATTTCAAATATTGCTCTTCATTATATAAAAAACCATTTTTGTCAGAATTGTTAATTTTAAAAAGTTATGAAATTTAAATTTTTATATGGTTCCTGGATCTTAGTTATAGAAAAATCTTTAAAAATCTTTTCCATGTTTTAAAAAGTATATAACAGCGAAAAATTCATTCTTCTACGATTAAAACTTACCAAGTTATTATAGTTCGTATTTTAAGTAGATTTCGTAAGAAATACTTCCTATTACATTATCCCTTATGTTGGAATTTCTGAAAATATTTTGCAGATCTACGCCGATCATGACCACTAGAACCCAAAACAACCCCCAGTTCAAAACTTTATGTATCTATCTATATCACTTTTTTATGGACATGATAACTTCCATAATTCTACACGAATCTCTTCTAAACTGACACATAAAATCAAGGGGCCGAAAATCCTGGTCAAGTTCGTCAATGGGCAAAATCTACCAAGGGGGTGAAAATAGGGAGGGGTTTTGTGAAAACCGAAAAACCCCATAACTTCTTAGTTATAATACATATCATATCAGTTTAAAGTTATTATTGCTTCTAGGAAAAGGGCCAAAAATTTATGTATCACAGATTTTGATAAAGTTTAAAATGGGCTCTTGGGGCGAAAAAAATGGGGTTTTAGGGAGAAAAAAAATCATAACTTCGTCAATTCTCGAGATATCAAATTCAATTAAACTTATTATAAATCTTCTTAATACTATCTACAACTTTCATACTGACAAGTTTTTGATATGATCAACTCTTACTGAAAAAAAAAAAAATAATAATAAAAATAAAAACCAAAAATAAAAATGGGGGAGTTGATGAAGAAAAAAATGCATAACTTCGTCAATTCACAAGATATTCAATCCGCTTAAATTTATTACACATCTTAATATTATCTACAAGTTTTTGATAGGACCAAATCTGACAGCAAAAATAAATTAAACAAAAAATAAGGATTGACGAAAAAATGATCGTATTAAGGGTGCACTCAAATCCAATCTGCTTGTTTTCTGACTCATTTTTTAATTGATTTTTGCTCTCAAACGCATCCAATTGGCAGGTTCTTTTATTCAGAAACTGTATAATGTGCCGTATTGGTAGAATTTTCGATAAAGGCAGAATATATTTCAAAAAATGATGTCAAAGTGGGCATTTTGAACCGAATTTCCCGAAGTAATAGCGCTCTGGAAAAAAAAGGGTGTCGTACTGAGGAAATAATTGTTTGTAAATCAAGTTCTACTTAATTGAACAAAAAATAAAAACACAAGTCGCTTTTAAATCTCTTCAAAAAATCACGTCAGCAAGTTTCATGTTTTTACTTTTAAAAATGAGTCTGAAAATGTGTCAGAAAATTTTAAGTTGTTGAGCGCGCAAAAGAATTTTTTTGAATACCGCCTTAACATGATTCTGATAAAACCAGCTCTTACAGAAAATTGAAATTAAAAACTCGTTAAAAGCAACCAGATAAAATTGTTAAACTGGGTTTACATCTAATCTTGATTTAGTTTTTGTTTGTGAAATTAGTACTTAACTTCGAAATCTACCTGCGCCTGTATATCGAGCCGGCAGGGATTTTTATAAATTTAAATGCATTGTTTCATTGTCCAGTGCTGGGAAAAACTGAAATTTCATTTTCAGATTCCATATTTGGATGATTCTTTTTTAACCAATTTCAGAGATATTGTATTTTAGAAATTGCAACTAGATTTTATGTGAAAAGCAGATAGTGTCGAATATTGTTCAGGCCGCTCTCAAACAAATATTTTCTCGTACTCAACAACTGGATACTTTCTGATGCATGCACAAACTCATTTTTAACCGCAAGAGCATGAAATTGGCAGGTCATGGCTATTGAACTGATTTGGAATCCATTGGCATTTTTATTTTTTATTTTTTTTTTAATAAACGTTTAGATAAATATACATTTTAAATTATAAGTGATTGACTCATGTCTTATGAACACATTTCTTGGACTGCGGCGTCTGGAAATCTGGTTCAAAGGACCAAATTTGATATAATTGTTTGAAAGACCCTTTGCTTTTATCGAAAAGTAGGAAAAACTATTCGATTGCATAGTTTTTGAACAAGAACGTCGTGCAAATTTTATGCATTCTCACATAAAAATTAATTCAAGAATGTGTCAGAATTTGGCAGTTTAAATGTGAAAACAAACTTAATTAGATGTATGTGGTAGGATTAAGAAAAATGGTTGATTTCATCCATAAGAATGTGATCGTTCGTTCTTTCGTACCTGGCATATATAACTGTTAAGCATGGACCACTAATACTTCTAAAGTATTAAGCATTGTTTTGTCTTTTCTTTTTTATTGTTTTTAGTAAAAATGAACTGTTTTCTTGCATACAGTTAGGCTTACCTGTTTATTAAAACAAAAGTGAGTTTAGAAAAATATTTACTTCATATAAGATAACTTTTTTAAAATGATTGCCTTAATTAACTTGCATTTCTGGATTGCAGACATGCACATTCTAAATAATGTGAGTTTCAGCCTGCACTGAAAGAAATAAAAATCATACGCAATAGGTTTTTAGATACATTATGTAAAAACTTTTTGTTACTGTTCTCGTTTTATAAGAAAATATTTTTTTATTTCAATTTCATTCGTAACAAATAATATTAAACAATATACACTGATCTGAAAAACGAAATACAGTGAAAGCTCCATAACAGGCACCTTTATTTAGTTAACACTTTTGCAATTCGTAACACTCATATAGGAGAATGGGGGAGGGGGGGGGAAAGCGGGTACCATAAATGTTTGTTGGTCTCAAATGCAATGAAATGGTAATACAAACTCTGAACACCGTTTTTAATATTAATCTTTGGCTATGATAAAACATATTCTTTTCAATAAAAAATACAATTTATTATATAAAATAGCTTTTCTCATACATATGCAAAAATCCGGTTTCACCCCACTGGTTGTATAAAACCGGGTATCCATTTAACATTTCTGGAAAACTCATTTTGGTCAAAAAATTCTTGTTTATTATAGTAAAAATAAAAAACCTTTTTGTTATTTTTAACAAAACGAAATTGCACATGTGTTCTTCCATGTGTCAAAAATAAATCCGTGGCAAATTTTCTACGTTGTATACGCCTACCTACTTTACACTGAAAGTCTTAGACTTCTTTTATCTGCAAAAATTACAAATGAATTTGTCATCATATTCTTCTGCATTACTACATGTTTCGTATGCCCATCCGTGGCATTTCAAACATTGTATTCAACGTTCTTTGGATTTAGAATTTGAGTAAAGTTAATTGAAAAACATACAGGCTTCATTATCTTCTTCTTCTTCTCAGGATGTCTCCTAAACATTTTTTGGTTTCTTTTTCAGTTGATTCTTAATTTCTTTTTTTTTTTTTAAGTCTTTCTTTTCCATTTCTAGCTTGTTTGGCTTATTTCTCCTTATAGTCCAGGCAATAGAGACCGTATAGGGGATCTACCTAGCAAAATTCATGGTAGTTCTGGAAAAAGGCTTACTATATTTTTTTGGGGTCGCTGAATCCGAATTTTTAACTTCCCACCAAAATTACCCCCGGCAACCCCCCCCCCTCCCCCGCAAATTTTGGTAAAATGCCCCTCAAAAAAGGTTTTATTAAAAAAATAATCAATTTTTTTATTGTTTTAGGGGAAAAGTATCTAAAAATTCAGAAAGTAGACAAAATTTGCAACAAATTAGATAGATGACATTATGACTTAGGATGAAGGGGAAGGGGGGATCTGCCTCGGAACATGCGCCGCGGTGCTGCGTGGACTAAGTTGCGCTTTTCCACTTAACCACTCACACGTTAACATTCGCCCTTCTATCTCCCCTTCGAACTTTCTCTATAAGTTTTACTTTAAGTTTTTTGGGTCGCTGAATCCGAATTTTAAACTTCCCCCAAAATTCCCCACCCCGAAAACCCTCCAAATAGTTGTTTTTAACTTAAATTTCTTATTGTTTTAGGTTTTTTTTTATTGTTTTTTGCATTACGAAATTCAGAAACTAGACAAAATTTGCAACAAATAGGATACACGACATTATGACGTAGGATGAACGGGGAGGGGGAGGGCTGCCTCTTAACATGCACTGCGGCGCTACGTGCACTAAGTTATGAAGTCCAGGCAATAGGGAATTTTACCTGGAAAAATTAATACTAGTTCTGAATTTCGACTCCCTTTATGTTTCTTGGGTCGCTGAATCCGAATTTGTAACTTCCCACCAAAATTTCAGCCGGCAACCCCCAAAAAATTGATTTTTTGAAAAAATTTGGTTTTTGAAAAAAGCGCGCGGGGAATGTTCCGAGGCCGCCCCCTCTCTCCCCGTTTATTCTACGTCATAATGTCATATATCCTATTTGTTGCAAACTTTGTCTAGTTTCTGAATTTCGTAATACTTTTCCCCTAAAACAATAATAAATTTAAGTTAATAAAAACTATTTTCGGGGGGGGGGGGGGATTTTGGGGGTAAGTTAAAATTAGGATTCAGCGACCCAAAAAACTTAAAGTAAACCTTATAAGGAAAGTTTGGAAGGGAGATGGGAGGGCGAATGTAAACGTGTGAGTGGTTAAGTGGAATTGCGCAAATAAGTCCACGCAGCACCGCGCGCATGTTCCGCGGCAGATCCCCTCTTCCCCTTCATCCTAAGTCATAATGTCATATATCTAATTTGTTGCAAATTTTGTCTACTTTCTGAATTTCTAGATCCTTTTCCCCTAAAACAATAAAAAAAATGATTTTTTTAATAAAACCTTTTTTGGAGGGCTTTTTACCATAATTTGGGGGGGGGGGGGTTGCCGGGGGAAATTTTGGTGGAAAGTTACAAATTCGGATTCAGCAACCCCAAAAACATAAAATAAGCCGATTTCCAGAACTACCATTAATTTTACTAGGTAAAATTCCATATTGCCTGGACTATTATATCTGTTTTGATCCCTAATTTATAGGGCTAAGAAGTCAAAATAACAGTTTCCCCCCTTCTTTTGTGACATCTTTATCTCAATTCTAAAGCCTTCTGGGAAGGGGGTAATAACATTTTAGGCGAAATTGGAAATGCAGATTACTGGGCTACATAGCCTGAAAATGACGATGTGATAAGTTTACCTAATGTATTCTGTAGAGGTAACATTTTGAATCACTGATGACGTCTGTGTTTGTGATGTCAACTGCTGTGGAAGCAGTTCGACGTGGAAGAGGCTGAGTGTTGTCAACTGCTGGATGTGTGATGTCAATCATTTTATATGTGAAAGGTTGAGCTCCATTATTCTGTGATGTTTCAGAAACGTGTATTTGCAACTGCTGCACTCGAAAATGCAGCTTTAAATAATTTTCCTATTTTGGAAATTTTTAGAGATTGTCCAGTATTGGAAAGTAACCACTTTCTCACCTCTCGTTTGTAGTATGAGTTTAGAGGTGGGTGAATGACACATCAAGAGGCTGAAGTCGGTGTGTTGCGTATGGAGGGAAGCATAAGATAATTACATTGTTTTCTCTTGCTATATTGATGAACTTGATGCTTTTAGCATGAGTTGGATGCCCATCAAGCATTAAAAGAACAGGCTTTGAAGGAGAAGGATTGGAAAATCTCTAAAGTTTTTGAACCAAATAATGAAGGTCTCTTTCGTAATCCACCCACTCCTATTATATACAGCAAATTAGCCTGTGAAAGTATCATCCATCACGAGCGAGTTTTCTTTCGCTTGCTTAATATTCATTTGAGAAAAAGAAATCTTTTTATAGATTATGTAGCCTAGTTATATGGGATTTTTTTATAGATTATTTATCAATTAGGACAGATTATTTTAATTGAAAAACAATTTACGAAATATATTTGGAGTTTTAAGTAGGCCTATAACGCAAGTTATTATATCTCATATTAGAAAGTTATTTGTTAAAATGTGTGTATGCATAATATAAAAATATGCCTTAGTTGGTACCATTATTTTTTTCATTAATAATTGCAGTTTATTTAATTTAATAAATT
This sequence comes from Maratus speciosus, assembly GCA_963932465.1. Taxonomy (NCBI): domain Eukaryota; kingdom Metazoa; phylum Arthropoda; class Arachnida; order Araneae; family Salticidae; genus Maratus; species Maratus speciosus. The sequence goes on along the minus strand of OZ010796.1, from coordinate 508,194,893 downwards.
TAAGCTAAAAATTGTCCCAACAAAACAAAATTAAGATTAACGTTTTCACTATAACTAGATAAATTTGAATTACAAGTTAACTTAACAGCATTAAAAATGCAATTTAACGTTCCATGCTAAATTATTAACTACACTAAAAAAATCATTTCATGAGTGTAGTACAAATCCGGGTATACGTGGTTTTGACCCACTCTTAAGTACCCGGTTTTACCCCAACATGACACAGATTTTCAAACATGGCGTCACTACTCTCAATTCTATAGTAACAGATCAGTAAAAATGTTAAAATATTATAAGGAAAGCAAAGAATTAAATGTAGTGCACACTAATATTTAATATGCTGACAAATATTGATTATATGCGTGAAACCTAGAATCAAACAAAAACAATTTTTAAGAGTAATTTAATCGAAATCCTCCACACAAAAACGAACCGCACACAGTAGCGTTTCGTTCAGCTGCAAATGCCGTAATAGTGATCGACAAGTAATTTCTTAAGTTGGCTGATAGATACTAGCACAAGTGTTGAAGGAATCTGATCTACCCGGTTTTGTACAATTCTCCCCTACTCGTACATGTATGCTTTTATCATTGAATAGCGACTACCTCCAAATATTGAGCCAATTCCATGATCCCAAGGTGTCCGCTATTTAGAGATTTTAATGTATAAGTTAGTTTATTTTTAATTATCGCAATTAGCCCCTTCATCGTCGCGTATTTTCGCGAAATGGACTTTTCCCATGTCACGTAAGCTGCGGGTATATAGAAGTAAACACCAATATGAAGAATAATTTAACACTGCTTCCCCGTCGTACAATAAACAGTGTTTTTCGCAGAGAATATAAGGAAAGGGCAGCTGACGTCACTGTGGGCAAAATTACTGTGGATCCACAGTAATTTCTTGTCCTTATTTACGACTCCTACTGCACATAAGAATTCAGGTGATCTGATTGGTCTACGATTAACAGATCTGTGGTACGATTGGTCTATGTCGCCATGATGATTCCTGCATTGATCGCTAAAATATGTAGTTGGTAGAAGTGCTTGTAAACATGGCCTTTCCTTATACCATTTCCTTATAGGGCAGTTGCTGTTACCACGTGTGGCTAATGTCCTTTCTTTCAAAAATAGTCGATTTTTTTAATTGGCCCATTTTAATATTCATAAAATTCTGAGTTAATTAATAAAAGAAACAGTGTATTTTTTTATTTAAAGTGTTCAAAATAAATTACAAATTTTTAAATCGCAATTTACTTACCTCATCTTTGGCTTTCTTTTGTACACACACGACGTGCAGGAAAGCTTCTATGTAATGAAAACATAGAATCTTCCGATTCACTTCCAGATATGTCAACACTAAAATCTTCTTCTTCACTTGACCAATTCATCATAGAAATGTACAAATGATAACTCGGATGCGTTCAAACTCGTACAAATTCTTAAAATTAAGCATTTCAGTCTTAAAATCAAATTTTTCAATTCAGTGCTGCCATCTATTGAGCGCTTAAGCATTTAAAATAAACTTGGGAGCGACAAAATCAAAGAAGAAACTGTAATATTATACCATAAAGTTATACCATAAAGTTAAGATACTGTAACGGAGCCGATGTCGTAAGGTGGTGTGGTAGCGGGCAACTTCAACGGCCAAGGCTTATTTAAAGTCGAAGAAATATTTTATTGCATTACAAACAATTAAATAATATTTTCTGGATTATATAAGTCTTATTTACAACATTTTTCATATGAGGGTTCGAGTTCAGCTGATAATAATATATTTATAGAATCAAGTCCAGTCCTCGAATAATAGATCGCTTTCAGTGTAGTCAGTCTCTTACTTATCCAATGTCCACTATTTTCGAAGACAGAGCTCGCGATGCTCGACAGGAATGTCGCACTTTTGTAGGTGTTTAACCGAGGTTTAGGAACCTCCGATCTTCAACTCCGTGGTGGAGATATTTTAACAGCCACACCTGGCTTTCGCTTTTCTGTGCTTCGGAGTATGCCCCGATGCCGTCGACGTGTGAGAGATTTCCACTCTGCACGACCTGAAACACCTTGAAGTCTCAACTTCAACAGAAGGAAATTAAGCTCCCGAGAATGCTCTCGCATCCTCTTTTATCAGTTTCGTTTTTCCGTCTAGGACCAAAGCCACTCCCATTAGCCACTCACCATCCGTGGGCCATGATCTCATAGGCCAGCCCTTTCTCTATAGGCTGCCGTCAGGAACTTTCGCGTCCGGTTTTCATCTCTGGTTTCACTTTCTACTTTCCCACGGGAACGAGGCCCTCGTGAACATCAAAAGAATATTTCTCTCGATAGATAAAAGAGTTCCTTTCACCCTAGTGTCATCTGCGAAGATTGATTGAAATTGAAGTATTTGTTTCATCTCTAGCGACACTTTCTAGGACTCTGAAGAAATTTGGAGGCTAGGTGAAAATACATTAGCTTCCCTATGCTGGCTTTTGCCTTGTAAATTGAGAGTTTCAATGTGAGATATCGTCGAATTCTCACAACACCCCTCCCTCAAATCATATTTTGGCTACCAGACGTAATATGCTGTAAGGGAAATGGTTAGCTCATACATTTCAAGTGGCCCATATTTAATTATATCAATTCCTAAAAAAAAACCTTTTCCTGTATTTTATACTTAGCTTGCAAATGCTGAACACATTTGGTTACGAAATTTCTCTTTAACAGACAAAACACATTTATATTTTACACGATTACATTTACACATAATAAAATGAATATTAATATATACATATAGTCGGGTTTAACGACCGACTTACTCTACTCGGCTCAAGTAATCCACGTGAGGTATATCTTTGCCTGGTCGATGAGTAATTGCATAATGATAAGGCTGCAGTGTCAGTGCCCACCTGAGTAGTCTGGGATTATTGCCTGCATTGTTTTTCAAGAATATTAATGGGTTGTGGTCCGTTTCTATGGAAAACTTTTGCCCATCAATATAGTGCCTAAGCTTCTTTATTACGAAAATTATAGCGGCACATTCACGCTCGGAGGCACTGTAATTCCGCTCTGGTTCTGTGAATTTTCGGCTAAGAAAAATTATTGGGTGTTCTTCTGAGCCCTTCCTCTGCGCCAAAATAACCCCAATACCCACTTCAGACGCATCAGTTTGTATTACGAATTCGGAATCGTAATCAGGGGCATACAAAATGGGTTCTTCGGTGAGTTTGGTTTTTAAGAGTTTGAACGCTTTTTCCATTTCGTCGCTCCAATCTACTTTTCCCTTTTTGTTTTTTCCTTTTAAAGCGCGCGTGAGTGGTTCTACTATGGTTGCGTAATTTTTTATATATCTCGAATAATATCCCGCCATACCCAAACATCTTCTAATTTCCGTCTTGTTTTTGGGCGCCGGCAACTCCACGATGGCCTTGATTTTCGCCTCCGCCGGTTTGCGTTGACCTTTTCCCACTACGTGCCCTAGATACTTAACAGTTTTTTGCGCAAATTTGCATTTTGCGATTTTGACTTTTAATTTAGCCTCTTTGATTCTGGTTAACACTATCTTTATATGCTCAAGATGGTCCTCCCAGCTATTCGAGAAGATGGCCATGTCGTCTAGGTATGGTAGACAAAATTCTTCTACCCCACTGAGTAATCTAGCCATAAATTTGGAAAATCGGTATGAAGCGTTGACTAAACCGAAAGGCATTGTCAGGGGTAAATAACTCCCGAAACTAGTCACGAAAGCGGCCAATTTTTGAGCTCTGGGGGTCATCGGAATCTGCCAGTACCCCTTAGTCAAATCCAATACTGTGATATATTGGGCTGCGGCAACTCTTTCAACTCTATCCTCGATATTAGGAAGTGGGAAAAATTCAGCCTTAGTAATTGAGTTCAATTTTCGGTAATCAATGCAAGGTCGGGCTTCTTTACCCGGGGCCTCCACTAAAATCATGGGAGAATTATAATCCGATTCCCCCTCCTTTATGATTTTTAAATCAAGCATACGCTTGATTTCTTTTTTCAAAATTTCATTTTGCCTGACTGATGTTCTATAAGGTCTTATCCTCACTGGTTTGTTTTCGACAAGCTCAATATCATGCTCTGCTAGATCTGTTAGTCCTGGGTCGTTCGAAAAGACTTCCCTATACGTGTTTAATAAATTTTCTAACTCCCGCAGCTGTTCAGCCGTGCACCGGACCCTCAAGTCACTTTCCTCCACTACTTGCCTGAAATCATAACTGTTAGAGTCGGCCGAAGGGTAAACTATCTCTAAATCTTGCATCGCGTCTAGGTCGTGAAATTCATGGGTCAAAATGTTGATTTTCTCCACGCGTTTCACATAAGGTTTTAATAAATTCACGTGGTAAATTTGGGATTTTTCGCGTCTACCTGGAACATTCACAATATAATTCGTAGCAGAAATTTTAGATTCGATTACGCCTGGCCCAATCCATTTTACCGACATTATATTTGGTTTACTAGTGGCCAAAACCAGTACCTCATCTCCTGGCTCGAAACTCCTTTCGGTCGCGTTTCTATCGTACCAGAGTTTTCTCTTATCTCTGCTAGTAGTCATGTTTTCGACGGCCAGCTCTTGGCAACGTTTTAACCGATTCATCAGTTTGAAAACGTATTCAGTGACTAATTCATGTTCTTGACTCTCTCCCGTCCATTGTTCAAACAACAATGTTTCCGGCGTTCTCAAATTTCTCCCGAAAACTAGCTCCGCGGGACTGAATCCCGTCGATTCGTGGGTCACTGTTCTTAAAGCTAACAGTGCATGGGGTAAGTTTGCCTCCCAATCACTCCCATTTTCGACACACATCGCCTTCAATAATCTCTTAACTGACCTGTGAAATCGCTCGATTAAGTTCGAGGAAGGGTGACACACGCTCGAATGTCTTAGCCTTACACCGAATTTCTTCAGAAAAGCAGTAGTTAAATTAGAAGTGAAGCTACGCCCCAAATCTGTCTGGATTTCCGACGCGTAACCTACACGGCTGAAAATAGTTGTCAAAGCTTCAATTACCGTTTCCGAAAGCATATCTGCAATTGGAATCGCTTCTGGGTATCGGCTATACACACATATGGCGGTCAACATGTATTTATTTCCCTTTTTGGATTCTGGCAAGGGGCCAACTAAATCAATTGATAGTTTTGAAAATACCTCTGAAATTATCGGTACAAGTGTCAAAGGGGCCTTTTTCTGCTCCCCCGATCTCCCTACGCGCTGACACGCGTCGCATGATTTTACAAAATTTTCAGACTCCCTTATTACATTGGGCCAAAAAAAGTATCTCAACAATTTGTCTTTCGTTTTCTTCTCTCCCAGATGAGCCGAAATGCCCTCATGGCACGCGATTAAAAGACCCTGTCTAAACTTCAGGGGTACGACTAATTGTATCCTTTCATTTCCCGGTGGTCGTATGTTTTCCGTACTATTACCGAGTCCTTATACTCGTAATGCGACTTCTTTAACTCTGCCCTTTTTCTAACTTCTCTTAAAGTGTCATCCGTTTCTTGTTCCCTTTTAAATTCCTTCTTCCCCACCTGGCTTAATCCTATGCTCAAGTCCTCCACTAGATCGGGTAACAATAAACCCTCTTCGTCTTCCCCCAAATCCCCGTTCATTTCCCTTGAACTGGTTTCGTCGTCTATAGGTTTTTCCCGTGTATCCGCGCCTGTCTCTTTCGACTCGGGACTTCTCTTTTTCGCGTCTTTCCCCTTCGTCGGGTCGGACTTCAATCCTTCTGGTTTCGGTTTCGCCTGACTCCGTGTTATCACGGCGTTTAAATTCTGGGCATTGTCGCTCTTAATTTTATCGATCAATTTTTGAGTTTCGTTCCCCAGTATGTAATAAGACATGTCTGATTCTGCGTCTGCTACTATGGCCTTTGTTTTTATGCTCCCCAATCCGTCCAATTCTAACGTTACATCAGCCGTCGGCAAACAACGTAAATCGTTCATTAGCGGTTGTCTCACCCACACAAGCATACCATCTAATTGCTCCGGCTTAATGAATCTGCTTGAGACCACATCGGAACAACTCCCACTGTCCCTTAATACAGTGATTTTCTCTCCATTAATTAAGGCATGGCTCAAGTAGGGTTTGAAACCTTCCTCGAGATCAATATTTCCGCTAACGTGATGAACTTTAGCAACGGTTTTTTCGGCCCTTTTGTTTTCAGGACAATTGGCCCTCAAGTGCCCAGTTTTGGAACAAATAAAGCACTTACTCCAATTTTTACGTTCGAAGACTTTTTCCCTTTCTTTATTTGTGTCCCGCTCACGCCAGTTGAGTTTACTTTCGGAACTCCTATCGCGCGATTTATCTTCATACTTAGGCCTTTCAGGTTTCCTATCAAGCGTGGGTCTCGTGTTCCACGTTTTTTTGGACACTCCTTTTATTGCCTCGTATTCGTCTAGTGCCGTAGCGAGCACCAAGGGATCTTTATAATTCGCCCACGAATCAATAAAATGCTCTTTCAAATCGACCGACGCGCGTCGTTTGATCTGATCAGTGATCAACAAGTCTTTTAATTCAGAAAATTGCGTAATCCCCAAACCGTTAATCCATCCTTCAAGAAAACTATTCAATTCGAATATGAGATCTCTCCACGGGTTTCCTGGATTACGCGTATGTTTATTCAATTTTTGACGGTACGCTTCCGCACTCAGCCTGTACCGGGCTAATAAAAGCGATTTAACATATTCGAAATTGTCAATTTTTTGAGCTGGTTCGCGTAAGATTAATTCTGCAATTTCCACCGGCAATAATGCTAACAAGTGCGTGACGTATTCATCTTGCTCTATTCCGGACCTATTCGCCTGTCGCTCGAACAAATTCAGGAATAATGTTATGTCGGATCGTTCAGGATCGAAACGATGCATAATAGTTTTGAGAGGTAATCTAACGGATCTTTCGGAACCGCTGCTTACCGTAGAATTTCGCCTTTCTGAACTCTGCGTTAATTTTAGCTGTTCTAAAGTAAACGCCCTTTCCTTATCTTTCTCTCTCTCTTCCCTAACTCTATCTTCTCTCTCTCTTTCCTCTCTCTCTCTCTCTCTTTCCTCTCTCTCTCTCTCTTTTTTTCCCTCTCTTTCTCTTTTTCTGCCGTGATGCGTTCTTCCCTATCCTTCACGATGTACCCTGCCTGTACTAACGTCAGTTCCTCGTCGTATTTTTCTGCTGCTTCAATTTTTTCGATTATCATTGCCATATTGTCTTGTTCATCTATTTCCACCCCCAAAACTTCCGCGAGATTCTGTAAATCCGCTTTCCTGCAGTACTTCAGTGAATTTAACTTCGACATGACTACGGTGTGTTGAAATAATACAAACGGAAACTATTCGTTTTGTTTATCAATTTAGAAGTATATGAACCTTACACCTCACAATAAATATTTTACCCCTAATCACACAATATAAATAAACATTTCAAATGCATAACCAATACGTAAAAATTATTTTATGATTTTTCAAAGGATTTTCAGAATTTCTATATTCTCGTGCCAAACGTAAAGCAAAAACTAAAATTCAAAATTTTAAAGCTTTAGAGTCCCTATACACACAATATGAAAACAATAAGTAATTTTTCAAATACTATAGGCAAACTACATTCCCAGTATTTCTCAAGAACTGAACACTCTCTGCAACCTTTATCAAAATGCATCTATACTATTTAGGGTAAAAGTTTAATTTACTCTGTTTGTCATTTAGCAATCCAGCATGCATCAAAAATTCTCTTTATACAATCACTCATCAAAATATATTTCTTACACATTACTCTTACATTATATACTCGTCATACAAGAAAAAAAAATTTTACTGGGAATTTTTTTTTTTTTTTTTGAGTAGTTATGAATTTAGCCTATCTAATCCTTTCTGCATTCCAAATATTACAAATACTGATAAAGATAACATAACATATAAATTTGCATTAAACGTTAGTTTTCAACTAACTACACATTATTGATTTATCATAATCTTAGTATTTTCATTTACCTCAAAATAAAAAAGTTTCTCTTGTTTTTATCTAAACAACATTTTAACATCCTATCAGTATGATAAATAATAGTTTAAGAGCCACTCAAAATGAAATGAGCTTACCTGTTGCAGTTGTTGCTTGAAGTATCTTGTCTGGGGAACGGCCCGTTATGGCACTCCGCGGGTGTCGTCCACTGTAGCTCAAGGGCTCGTATCGGGAGTGTTGCGTCCCACTGTTTGTCGTCCAAGGTCCACCTTGCACTGTCTCGAAGCACTGTCTAGTTGATCTAGATGAACTGTCTCATTGCCGTTGTTCTGGATGAACTGTCTTTCGTTCTGGACGAACTGTCTTTTGTTCTGGGTGAACTGTCTTTTGCTCCCGAAGGACTGTCCTTCTGTCTTCCTCGGAACTGTAGTTTCGATTCTTTCGGCTGCCTCTCGAGTTGTCGTCAGAAACTCCGGGTGTTCGCCGTCTGTTTCCTCCTGGGCTTTCCTCTAATAACAATTATTCTTGCTGAAAATCTTCTAGCTGCCACCAAGTTGTAACGGAGCCGATGTCGTAAGGTGGTGTGGTAGCGGGCAACTTCAACGGCCAAGGCTTATTTAAAGTCGAAGAAATATTTTATTGCATTACAAACAATTAAATAATATTTTCTGGATTATATAAGTCTTATTTACAACATTTTTCATATGAGGGTTCGAGTTCAGCTGATAATAATATATTTATAGAATCAAGTCCAGTCCTCGAATAATAGATCGCTTTCAGTGTAGTCAGTCTCTTACTTATCCAATGTCCACTATTTTCGAAGATAGAGCTCGCGATGCTCGACAGGAATGTCGCACTTTTGTAGGTGTTTAACCGAGGTTTAGGAACCTCCGATCTTCAACTCCGTGGTGGAGATATTTTAACAGCCACACCTGGCTTTCGCTTTTCTGTGCTTCGGAGTATGCCCCGATGCCGTCGACGCGTGAGAGATTTCCACTCTGCACGACCTGAAACACCTTGAAGTCTCAACTTCAACAGAAGGAAATTAAGCTCCCGAGAATGCTCTCGCATCCTCTTTTATCAGTTTCGTTTTTCCGTCTAGGACCAAAGCCACTCCCATTAGCCACTCACCATCCGTGGGCCATGATATCATAGGCCAGCCCTTTCTCTATAGGCTGCCGTCAGGAACTTTCGCGTCCGGTTTTCATCTCTGGTTTCACTTTCTACTTTCCCACGGGAACGAGGCCCTCGTGAACATCAAAAGAATATTTCTCTCAATAGATAAAAGAGTTCCTTTCACCCTAGTGTCATCTGCGAAGATTGATTGAAATTGAAGTATTTGTTTCATCTCTAGCGACACTTTCTAGGACTCTGAAGAAATTTGGAGGCTAGGTGAAAATACATTAGCTTCCCTATGCTGGCTTTTGCCTTGTAAATTGAGAGTTTCAATGTGAGATATCGTCGAATTCTCACAATACCATAAAGTTAAAGTTACGAGTCGTTCAGCCTGTACCGCCGTATAAGAACTCAGTTAAGAAAGAATCTTAACTAGAAATTAAAAGAACTTGGCGTTCGTTTTTTTTCAGAGTTTTTATTAGACGACACGGGACACACACATAACAAGCACACATTACTATTTACACGGCAAAAAGTTAATCTTTTCCGGAGCGAGACGCTCCTTTTGGCAGAGCCGAGAAATTGACCGTCTGGGGTCGTGTCACAGCAGATACTACTCCCTACGGGGCCTTGTTTTTCTGACATCAGTTCATCTCTTAGATACCCCACGTGAGGTCTTGACTCATCTTAGTCAACAAGTTCAGTTTATAACATTTCTACGCAGCACTTTTTTCTCCAGATATTTACATGATTAAAACTGTTTACATGTTCCATCTAGTTTTTGGTGAAACTGACAGGCGAAGTTATAGCAGGCATCTGGAGGTTCCAATTAAAGATGTTTATTTCGTTAGGGCATCTGGTCTCCGAGTCCTCTCAAATAAAACGTCACAGTCCCTCCATGCCCCATATAAATTTTTCCTTAAGGGAAAAATTTCCACACTCGGGTGCGCAATCATAGTGAAATTCGGAGTTAATGCTATCCCTAACAATGCTATCTACTCCAAAATTAATAAAATTTTAAATTTTAAAATCAAAACATTTATCAGAAGTACTTCGTTACCATGGAAGGGATTCAGCATAACACACAACAAACATAATAAATACAGTAAACAATAAACACATTGCAATTGCACACCGTTGTATAATAATACTAAGATTTATAATAAGCACTTCAACAATTTTATAATAAACCAGAACCTTCATTAATAATTTTCCGTTAACATAATCAGAATAGATAAAGTTTTTAAACATCACAGGTAATTCCAATAAAGTTCGCTCTCTCCTGTTCACATGGATAACCAACAATAATAATATATATATATATATATAGATAAATTTCTTAAGAATGAATTCTAATACACTAATAAAACCAAACACTTTTAAACCTTTTATATACAATAAGTTACTTAAAAGAATTTTAACACAATAACAAAACACACTCTTAAACATTTTTTTCAACAATATTTCTAGTCTTCAAACGCTACTCTGCTTAGACTATGAGCGTTTTCGTGTTTTTTTCCTGCTCGATGTTCGATTGTAAAATCGTACGGTTGTAACGCGAGGCTCCAACGCATAAGCCTTGGGTTGGAACTCGCATGAGTTTGTAAGAAGTGCAGAGGATTATGATCCGTTATAATCCTAAATTTTCTTCCATCTAGATAGTAATGTAATCTTTTTACGGCGAAAACAATACTGGCGCACTGGCGCTCGGTGGTGCTATAGCGTTGTTCTACCGGAGAGAATTTCCGACTCAAATACAAAATCGGGTGTTCCTCTCCCTTCTCATTTACCTGGCTCAACACAGCTCCGGCACCGCGTAACGATGCATCGACCTGAATAAGGAATTCACGATGAAAATTCGGCGCATGCAAGACCGGCCGTTCGGTTAGTTTCGCTTTCAGAGACCGAAAAGTGCTCTCGCACGTGGGAGTCCACTCGACGTTACCTCGACGGGTTTTCCCTTTTAGCGCGTCAGTCAAGGGGGCTGCTATTATGGAAAAATTCCTTATGTATCTCTGGTAGTATCCGGCCAGCCCTAGAAATGCACGAATCTGCGTTTTTTTTTCCGGAGTAGGGAATTTTTTTACGCATTCAATCTTGACTTCTGCTGGAGTGCGGGAACCATTTCCTACAATATGGCCTAAATATTTTACACTACTCTGGGCAAATTTACACTTAGAGGGCTTTATTTTAAGATTTGCCTTATGAATTCTATCTAGAACTAATGCGACATGTTTTAAGTGGTCTTCCCAGGTGTTCGAAAATACAGCGACGTCATCTAAATAAGGAACTACAAATTCTTCCATCTCTCTTAATAGTTCTGCCATCATTTTGCTAAAGAAAAATGGCGCATTTTTTAATCCAAAAGCCATTTTCAAACACCTAAAAGTACCAAAAGTTGTACAGAATGCTGCATACCGTTGAGCTCTGGGGCTCAAGGGAATCTGCCAATAACCTTTCGCTAAATCTAGGACGGTTATGTATTTAGCAGATGAGACTTTCTCAACTCTTTCTTCGATATGGGGGATGGGGAAATACTCTGTCCTAATTATCTCATTGAGACGCCTGAAATCCACACATGGACGAGGATCCTTACCTGGAACCTCTACTAAAATTAAAGGCGACGTGTAATCCGACTCGCCAACTTCAATAACCCGCAATCTTAACATCTTTTGAATCTCCATTTTTACGATTTCAGTTTGTCTTTGCGACATCCGATAAGGTTTTGATCGTACGGGCTTATCGCTAATTAAAGTTATATCATGCTCCACCAAATCTGTTGTACCAGGGTCGTTTGAAAAGCACGTGGCATATTTATTTAAAAGCTCCCTTAATTGGCTAATTTGTGCTTCGTTTAGGTTTTTTTCTAACTCACTAAGCCGAACTATTTCCTGAAAGTCAAAAATCGTAGGATTATTCTCTAAATACGGAATATCTAAATCCTGATCTTCTATTAAATTTGAATTGTCTTTGGAGCACAACAAATTTACATGTTCGGGTCGCGTATAATATGGTTTCAGCATATTAACATGATAAATTTGGGTTTTATTCCTACTTCCTGGCAGTTCTACCACATAATTAGTCTCAGATATTTTATTCTTGATTTTTCCCGGACCTATCCATTGCATGGACAGTTTATTTGGTCTCGTCATGGCTAAAACCAACACTAAATCGCCCTCCTTGAATTCTCGTTTTACCGCGTTTTTGTCATACCAAACTTTTCGTTTACCTTGCATTTCTTCCATGTGCGAAACAGCTACCTCGCGACATCGTTTCAACCGATTTATTAATTTAAAAACATATTCGGTCACTACATCATTTTCAGGTGGAGGGTCGGAGCATCGTTCCATTATCAAGGTCTCGGGTGTTCGAAGATTTTTTCCATACACCAACTCGGCTGGTGAGTAACCTGTGCTTTCATAAACTACGTTTCGAAGAGCCAATAGAATCGCAGGCAAATGTTTATCCCAATCGGCGCCTAATTCAATACACAGAGCCCTCAAAAGTCGTTTTAAGGTCCTATTATATCGCTCCACGGGATTACTCTGGGGATGATAAACAGAACTATGAGTGATCTTAATGCCAAATTTATTAAGAAATGCGGTTGTTAAAGCTGAGGTAAAGGACTTTCCCTGATCGCATTGGAGTTGGCTGGGGAATCCGATGCGACTGAAAATATTCAGCAGCGCCTCAGTCACTCTAATAGAGGAGAGGTCCACCAGCGGAACCGCCTCCGGGTATTTGGACGCCATGCATACTGCCGTTAAAATATACCGGTGTCTATCCGTGGTCAGTGGTAAGGGTCCACATGCGTCGATATTTATTTTACTGAAAACTTCCTGAATTATTGGGACAAGTTTTAACGGGGCTTTCTTTTTCTCGTTCGCTCGACCCGCTCTTTGACAAACATCGCAACTGCGCACATATTCATCCATTTCTTTATAACAGTTAGGCCAATAAAAATATCGAATTAATTTATCCTTTGACTTCGTCCCACCTAAATGTACTGACGTGCCTTCATGACACAATGCTTTTATTTTCTGCCTTAACCCTTTTGGAATAACTAGCAATCTGGTAACGTTTCCAAAACGATCCTCGCGATTTCTAACTAGCAACCCGTTAACAACTGAATAAGTTTTCGTCGTACCTTCCGTTTTGTCAGCCCCCACTCGGCTAAACAATTCCTTTAACTCTGCACATTCGTGCTGTGCTTTCAAAAACCCTTCTTTATCGATTTTTAACAAGTCCAACTCAGGGGCTTCAACTTCTAACGCCGGAATTTCAATGGGGTCCTCACCTTCCGTTGAATCCCGCAGTCCCGATTCTTTCTGATTCGCTACGTTCAATTCCTTGGGTGTGTCCACATCTTGAGCTACCCGTTCGAGCTCCCTTTTCTCTTCCTTTAAGCGTCTAGTAGTCGCACGCGTCTGGACTGCATTTACCTGTCCAGTTGGAAAAAATTCATACCCCGTTCCCTCTCTTATCATCGCGGCAGTTTTATTTCCTAAAATATATCGGTTTTGGTTTAAATGATTTCCGCAAACAGCGGCTTTCGTACAAATTTTTCCGAAATCTCCCTCTATCTCTACCCGCGCTAACGGTAGACAAACTAACTCCAAGCTAAGTGGTTGTTGGATCCAGATTTTCTCTACACAAAAATCCTGCGGATCTACAAATTTCCTACAAATTAAATCAAGCGTCGCTCCCGAATCCCTTAATATTCCTATCTTTCGGTTGTTAACAACCCCAGGAAATGTATAAGAGTCCAATAAATCGTCCTTTCGTACATCTTGCAAATTATTTACGGAGCCTGACGGAGGTTTTTTCTGCAACTTCGGGCACGATGAACGCAGGTGCGTTTCGGACCCGCAATTAAAACATTTCAAATTCGCTCTTTTTTCAAAGGCTCTATCTCGGTTTACTGGCCCGTGCACGGCATTTCCATTCGAAGGGGGGGGGAAAACCGTGGTCTAGTTTCTCGAGACCTTTCTTGAAAAAACGGGCGCGTTTTTTCCACCTTAACATCTCTGGTATCCTTGGCCTTTGGAGTAGAGGCCCTTATATTCTCATATCCATCCAATAATTCCACTATTGCTGCTTCGGTCTTAAGCTGTGGCCATTTGTCAATGAAGTGTTCACGCATTTCAAACGTCGCACGCCGTTTAATCTGATCGGTGACCAAAAGGTCTTTTAGTTCGTCTAAGGAAGTTATTCCTAAACCCGCTAACCATTCATTTAAATAATTTCGGATTTCGAAACCGAAATCCTGCCAATTTAAAGATTGCGACTTCTGGTGGCTAACAAATTTCTGCCGAAAACTCTCTGGGTTTAATTTAAATTTTTTTAACAATATACCTTTTACGTTATCGTAATCTTCTGACTCTGTCTCGGGTTGTCTGGCAACAATTGAAATAATTTCTACTGGCAGAAGCCCAATTAAATGAGAGACCCAATTTTCCTTCGGTATCCCAACTCGTTTAGCTTGGCGTTCAAACAGAACCAAATACAAGCTAATATCTGTTTTTTCAGGATTAAAATCCGGGATTAATTTTTTTAGTTCTGTTCAGGGGAACGCGAAGGCATATTATTTGCATTTACTGAAGACGGGGAAATTCCTTTCTCGATTTTTAGTTTTTCTAACTCGAATTTATTTTTTAATTCTAATTCCTTTAATTCTTTCTCTTGCTCCAATTTTTCCTTCCTAATGGCTTGATCACGCTCCCATGTCTGTTTACGCGACATGTCCTCCCGTTCGATAACTTGTAACTGGGCGCGCTGACTTTCTTCCCTTTCTAATTCCTCCTTAGCGGCCTCTAATATAGTCTCATACAGAGCCCGTACTATTTCTTCTTCATACTCCTCAGATTCCAGCACCAAGTGCGTTAACTGAATCCGAGTTTCGTTTCCGGTCCTGGCAAGTTCCGGTTCATCCACTAACTTTTTTATATTTTCCTTTTTTCCTTTACCCAGGAAAGCCATATCTACCCCTTTTTTTTCAAACAAAATTTCTCTATAAAAAGGTACTTCTCTACACTAATACAACAACAAAAAAATATATACTATATTAACAATAATCACAATCAATCATAAAATTTTCTTTCAATAACACAGCAATATGTAAATACTGACTCACTTCCATGACTAGTACTTGTTCAAATTTTGTCATTCCCGTTTTTGAATTTTCCCAACAAAATCAGCAATTTTAAATAATTAAAAATCACTAAACATTAACTCCAAATTCAAATTGTGACTTACCCCAATTGAAGGCTCAGACACTAAACGGTAATTCACACTTTTTCTTCAGCTGGGTGGCCCACTGAACACAAACTTTCTGACCCTGAGGTCCACTAAAACAATATATCCACAGGCGCGGAACACCTGAACACTATCTTCGATCCAAAACGGGCCCGTTTACATTTCACAATTTTCTCGTATCCAAACCGATCCACTGCTAAAATAATCACAGTTTCGTCTCAGGCCTTGGCTCCTTAATAATCACAGAATTCTCTTCTTTTTTCCACTCTTCCGCAATCCTTTCATCACCAACAGCGGCGGGGTTGGTCTAACTCCGTTTCCTTTCCGCAAGTCGAACAGCTGATCACAAACGTCTGCGAGACTTTCTGCTCCAGGGGTGGGGGAAAACAACAATCTTCCTCTTTTTCCGAAGCTGGGTAAGGATTTCTCCAGCTCTCCTTTTTTTCCTAAACCGAAACCAGATAACACCAAGCCTTCTTTTCTTTCCTCCAGCAGGGGAGTGAAAAGCAACACACTTCTCTTCTCTCAGCTGACCGGGTGAAAATCCAAAACTAGCTCTTTCTTCACAAACCGAAACTGCTCCCTCCTCTTTCTCTTTTCCGGCTGGACAAAATTTCAGACTTCAGGGAAATTCTGCGGGTTTTCTCTTCTTCCCACACACGGGGACTTTCCTTTATTTTTCTTTTCCAGACACAAGACGGCTCTCTATTTCTCGAAAGAATGACATTTCACCTTATCATTCCTTCCGTGGGTAACAGATGCAGGCATTGTGTGCGTGTGTGCCCAAACTTTTCGAACAACTCGAATCCCAAATTCTGACACCAGCTGTACAGCCGTATAAGAACTCACTTAAGAAAGAATCTTAACTAGAAATTAAAAGAACTTGGCGTTCGTTTTTTTCAGAGTTTTTATTAGACGACACGGGACACACACATAACAAGCACACATTACTATTTACACGGCAAAAAGTTAATCTTTTCCGGAGCGAGACGCTCCTTTCGGCAGAGCCGAGAAATTGACCGTCTGGGGTCGTGTCACAACAGATACTACTCTCTACGGGGCCTTGTTTTTCTGACATCAGTTCATCTCTTAGATACCCCACGTGAGGTCTTGACTCATCTTAGTCAACAAGTTCAGTTTATAACATTTCTACGCAGCACTTTTTTCTCCAGATATTTACATGATTAAAACTGTTTACATGTTCCATCTGGTTTTTGGTGAAACTGACAGGCGAAGTTATAGCAGGCATCTGGAGGTTCCAATTAAAGATGTTTATTTCGTTAGGGCATCTGGTCTCCGAGTCATCTCAAATAAAACGTCATAAGCCCTTGAGGGTCGCGATTTTACATACAGTTTACGCACCTTTTGCCTAGGTACTTACTAGTATATTTAATGTATATGCCGAAATAGAATTTTAAAATCCTGTTCAATAGGGATGTAATGAATATTCGGCAGCTATTCGGTACTCTTGACGAATGCCGTACAGTAGTTGACCAGATTGCTTGAATACTTTGTGGAATAAAATCAGGATTATATAACTTTCTTTCCTCGTTTTTGCAAATCCAAATTGGGCATTGTCTGGTACATTCGTCAAGCCCTTTTCATTCTTAAATTTGCGGCTTATCGATTCAGACACTAACAAATCAAATAGAATGTTTTATAAAAGATAAGGATCTTTTAGCTGTTAAAGTTGGAGAGTCTTGCGCGTAGATGTGTCGGCTTCATTTCGCGCAAAAACCAGTCAACCAGGAAAGACCAGGCACTGACTATCGCACGGTCACCCGGGGCCCGTGCCCTGGACACAAAATTTCTGAGGGACACGAAATTTATCATAATTTCATCTAAATTTCTATTTAAAAAATCATAATTAAAAAAAGTGATATTTGAGATATTAATACGATAAAATGTCAAAAATATATTTCAATATATGGTTAAAAGCACATTTCAATAAATAAAAGAAATATTTTATTTTTATTCAAGGAACCGTTTTTCAATTTTTCTGAAAACATACTTTTTTGGGTTGACACTTTTCGGATAACTTTTTAATATGTAAAAAAAGCTAGCATCAATAAATCAACCAATCTAAGGGGCCACGAAAAATTGAAAGTGGCCTGGGTACAGAAACTTGATAGTCGGGCCCTGGGAAAGACAAGGTTATGGGCCACACACAGGTTGTCCATAGCCCGGCGCACGTGGCGTGCTTGGTGAAAAACATGAGGGAGAACCTCTAGCGCTGCTGTAGTTTCTAGAAGTATATAAGGAAAGGGCAGCTGACGTCACTGTTTTTCGAAATACTGTGGATCAGCAAGAAAAACCTGTCCGTTCTTTATGACTCCTACTATACACACGAACTAGGTAAATTTGATTGGTCTACGTTTAACCCTCTCGCTGCGCAACCCGAGATTTTCTCGGGCAATGTAAAAGTAGCAAAATTTGCGCAACCCGAGATTTCCTCGGGGATGCATTTTTTCCGTCTAATTAATCCTCCTTGTTCCCACCAGTTCTTTTTTATTGTAAATTTTGCCTTATTTAATCGGAGCATTTTCCCGATTAAATTAGACAAAAATTTTTGTTTTGAAAAACCGGTGACAAAAGAATAAAAATTCTTAAAAGACGCTCTTAGCGAAAAGGGTTAAATACGCAATTTTTGAAGCTATTTTGATAAAACAATTACGCAGCGAGAGGGTTAACCGGCCTCTGATATGATTGGCCTATGTCGCCCAAGACTATTCCTGCAATGATCGTTACGACAAAAATGTAGTTGGTAGATTGGTTGACGGAAGTGTTTGTTTGTTAACATGCCCTTTCCTTATAGGGTGGATATCAACAAGCGAAACCGTATCAAAAAAATTACATTTGCACCAGAAGGCGCTGTGATCGAGTTTAATGCTACAATTGAATAGAAATCCAGTGTTTTTAGATATGTATGATGTAATTTAAATTACGAGAAACTTATTTTTGAAAGATAAGTTTTACGAAAAACAGAATTAGGAAGATTTATGTTGTAATACGCGATACATTAGCGGATGGACGATCTTCTGTCGGACGACATCCTAACTGGAACATGGTGAAACTAGTGATGGGCACAATGAAGAATTTTGCTGTTCGAATGAATCATTCATGTATGTGCAAAAGCATAGCTGCCAACCTTTGTTTTTTTAAATTTCTACGAAAAATTTTGTATCGAGAAGAAGTTTAAGAGTTATAGTAGTATAAGAGTTAATTTAAGAACACTATAAAATATATATTATCGCTTAGCTAATCAAAGTAAAGAAAACCCAGAAATACCGACGGGCAAAAGCAGGGCCCGCTTAACACTTAGGAATAGGGGAAGCCGACGTCACACAGCTCCCCCCCCCCCTATTACTCTACAAATTGCTTTTTTATTTACTAAATCTCTTTTTCGTATGATTAAATAATTTGAAATTTTACCATCAAAGTTTAGAGTAAATAACATTTTTAATATTAAACTAAACTACCTATGTAAAAGTATTTTATTATATGTTTAATTGTAAATAACCAATTTATTTTGTAAATGACAAATATAGAACTATAGTTGAGAATATGTGAACTTCAAAATATTTTTTGTGATTTACAAATTGCCATATAGTAAGGAAAAAAAAAAGTTTCGCCAGGAAAAAAAAAAATGTATTTTTTACAGTGACTGAGTTTCTTTTTTCTAAAAATTAGTTTTGAAAAGTAAAATTGGGGGCCCTTTTGTATTTCAGTGGGTAAGCACGGGCTTCACGGGCCTATTCCGTAAACAGGCCGTGGGCAAAGGAAGGTTTCAAGTTGGTTGCTAGGGTGTGACGGCAGTTGAAACTGATCTACTGATAGGGTGTTAAAAATCGGATTTTTTTTTATTTTATTTCCCAGCGTTCAAATACTGAATAGCTACCAAGAGTTTTAGGCCTCCAAAACAGTTTAACCTCTAATTGCTAACATAATCTGTGTTTTTTTTACTTTAATTAATAAAATTATAATTATTAGTTAGTAATTATATAAATTATAAAAACTGAAAATTAGTAGTTTCATTAGTTAGTAGCATACAATAATGTTATATACAGACATTAATATTTTGTAATAATTATGTAAAACTATATTAAATACTGGTGATAATTGCACTTACTAAAATTATTAAACAACTAACTTTGTAATTAGGAAAATAATATACATTTTTACGCTTTAATTACTAAAATGATAATTAATAGTTTAGTACTCATTCTAGAAAGAAAAAGGGGCAGGATGCTAGTTCCAAAAAAAGGCACTATTTCATGAGGAAATATTAGTAATGTGTTTAGTAATTATATAAGGGGAAAAAGTACATAGTTTCTTAGTATGATAAATAAAGTGTCATTAATTTTAATAATTTTATGAATTACAAATTGAAAAATACGAATAAATAACAATATACTTTAATTTGTTTTCTAAAGAAATAAAGTTCTATCATTTTTGCAAGGTCTTGGGCACATAGATTTAGAAATACTGTGGAATTTAGAAGTTTTTTACAAGAAATCTCTGTCTACAACTAAAGGTGAATTTCATTATTTCTTTTAAAGGCAGGGTGCAATTTGCCAATTTCAAATGGGGCGGGTTGTGGCGCCCTAAAAAATTACCTAGAGGAAACAGTAAGTAATCACAGAATTAATAAAAACTGCAAATAAGTAATTTCGTGTTAGTAGCACAAATAACAAATATTATTTGCAGCTCATTTTGCATTTGTACTGTTAATCGCCTAAATCTAAACGTGCACACATATATGCATATGCTAACCCCCCCCCCCCCAAAAAAAAAAAAATGAAAATGCTTTAACCCATTCATGCACACATACAGATTAAATATAAGGAATAGCCAGTTATATTTGAAATCCTCAAAACATTAAACAGCAGCATTATTAGCACTCAGTGGGGATCCTCCGCAGTTCAGTGTTTCAAATAGTTTTGCCGCCTTTTTAATCCCTACCAATTGTTATTTGGTGTATATAAGTTCAAAAATTTAAAAAAAAAAAAAAAAAAAGCATTTATTCAGCGTTTACCGAACTCTTGCTGTGCTTAACATTTTATACCACTTGGTTCTTTTCTCTTATATATCCTTTTACAATAGTAGTTCAGTCGCTATCATTCTTTAATTCTTCTTTATCTCCAGTATGGGCTATAAATTTATTATTACGAAAGTAGAATGAGAAAATAAGATTGTGGCTATTTTATTCTTTTACTTGCATAAATTTATTATACCTGCTATGCTTATTTTATATAAAAGAATGAATAATTTGATTACTAAAAGGAAATTATGACATTGCAAGTTATATTAAATATCATTTTTAAATGAAATCCTTTTTATGTTATGTTAGATAAAAACTAGGCTTTTTATAAGCTTATTGTACCTAAACTTTTTACAACTTCCAGGAATTAAGCTTAGAAACAACTATTTAAAGCTTTTTTGTGTATTCATAAGTGAAAATACCTTTAGAAACTTTCCAAATTATATTCATCTTAGATTTTAATACTTTTTTATGTCACTTTAAACGTTTAGAAAATTTATGATTTTAATTAATGATTTTTTAAAAAAATCAGTTGATTAAAATCATGATTTAATCGCTGCATTTAAATCAACTGATTAAAATCGTTGACACCATGGGTGCAAGTTTGAAATTTCGCCACGACTGAAAATATTTTAAACCCTCCCTCACTGAATGAGCACATACGCATGCGCCGACGCACCACTTAGACAAAACAATTGCTAAATATTATATGCAGTAAAATTCAATTATGTTGAAACCGAATTTTAACCCATTAATGCCGACTTCAAAATACTCGATCAATTTTGGAATTTTTGTTCATATTTGTTCATTCTGTGTCTATAAAGAACATCGTACATAAATTTTATTTTTCCCGTTGTATTTACTAAGTTTTTTTAATGGCAGATATTTGTACCAACCGGCGTTTGCGTAGTATGAAATCACTTTTTTTTAATGCAAATTTTGAATTTATTGTTTGATTGCAACAATAATAATAATAATTATTATAATAGATTCTAGATTTATATACTAGTAAAGTATTACTTATACTTGTATAAATAGGGTTTTTAAAAATTAAAATTATATTTAAAAAATTTAATTGCAATTCAATTTGCAAAAGAAAATTTTGTAAAATATATAATTTACAAATTCTAAAACTTAGAATCTCCTATTATGTAATTTGTTATATCCAGACACTAATAAAATACCAATGAAGGCAAGAATATTTTACTTTGTGAGAATTTTCGGAGTCCAAACCGACATTTACATAGCACTAAAGAATTACGTATCTCATTTCGTGACACGTATTTATTCATAGGCAACATTCTGTATGTGCTCCTGAATTATAAAAATTCGTTATAACGAGAGAACGGAAGTGGCACAAACGAAACATTTTGCGATTAAAAACAGCAATAACGAATGCCTTAATACAATTTAGATTTCGTTGAATGGGCAGGTCCACCGAAATGGCGAGGGGGGGGGGGGGATTGTAGAAACATTATACTTGTACATTTCCCAATTCTACAAAATACTAAGAAAAATATTTAAAATAAAAGATTTGAGTGGTATTATAAGTATTGCACAAAATTCCTATAAATTCAAATTTAATTAATCCTTCTAAAATTTATTAAATGATTATATAAATCTTCTAATGTATTTAAACAATTGACGAAAAATGCTTTAGAAAATAAAATTTTCATGAATTCATAATTCAGTAGATAAAGGGTGTCTTTCTTTTTTTTAAATCTTTGATTACAAAACGAAAACACGGTTTGAAAAATATACCATTCATATCTACTTTTAGATTATAATCCTTTGAAAGAAATGGAGTTATTTTAAGTTCTATTCTTAAACATTTTGCGGAAATCCTGAAAATCTAAAAACGTTTTTTTTTTTTTTTTTTTTTTTTTTTGGTCTTCTGAGATTTTTTTCTTCCTCAGGAATTTCCAAAAGACAGAATTCTGTCTGAGGACGGAAAACTTGCACCCGTGGTTGACACCCTATCTACTGATTAATAAAATTACGAAGACTGGAAACCATGCTTTTGTTTCTTTTCTTCTAACAAAATTTCTGGTGGCAATTTATTAAAAATATATACAAAGATTGGAAATTATGTTTTTGAGCATGCCAGAATGATTCATTCTGCCCATCACTAGGCGAAAGGGTCTAGCCGGATAAGCATAGCGAAATGGCCCCCTCGGCCGATGTTTTAAATAATATGTGTGGTAATAAGGCCCATCATGAGAATACAATATAGAGTGTTTTTAGCGCCTGACCTTGAACTGTCCTTGAGATAATCGGTGAATTATGTGCCGGCGCTACTATTTTTCAAATACATTTTTCTCAAACAGTGTAAAAGTTAAAAAAAAAAAGTGAAACCAACGCCAATTATTGAAGAATATATTAATTCATATTATATATTTTTTTCACATTTTTACTCTCTTCTCTTTTTATTGTTTTCCCTTTTTCCTCTAAAGATTAAAGAAGATGCTCTTTTATGAAACCTTTAAACACATAAAGGCTAAAGGGTCTAGCCGGATTAGTATAGCGAAATGGCCCCCACGACCGATGTTTGAAATAACATGTGTGGTAATAAGGCTCACCATGACAATACAATATAGAATATTTTTAGCCCCTGACCTTGAACTGTCCATGAGATAATCGGGGAAGTATTCGTCAGCGCTATTAATTTTCAACTATGTTTTTCTCAAAAAGTGTCACAGTTAAAAAAAATAAAACCAATGCCAATTATTGAAGAATGTATTAATTTACATTATATATTTTTTTCACATTTTTATACAAATTTTAACATAGAAAAATAAACAAAAGTATTTTTCAAAAAAATTATTAATGTAGTAATTTTATATTTAGACCAACCAAAAAATTGGACAATAATGCTCAAAGTATGTATTTTTAAGAAAAAAAATTTCGTTAAAATCGAACATGCGCTTTTTGAGTTATAACAAAAATAATGCTAGAAACTTGCTAACATATTCGTAACTTTCCCTGTTTGCATTTGCAGAAATACGCTACTATCAATGAATTGGTCGATTCCTGACAATTCCACTCGGGCAGGATGCGCAGTGCGCCAAAATATGAGAATGTTTCCTTACATACCCCTTCGCTATAGGTTTTTTTCGTGTTTGTAAACATTCTGTTATTTTGGCGTACTGTGTATCCTTTTCGCGTAATAATATCAAGTCGATGGTCTAGTCGATTGTGCAGGTGAAGTTGAATAGGGGCTGTAAATATATAAGGTTATCAACTTTTTGGCAATTTCAACCCCCCCCCCCTCCCAACCTTCCAATATCATTTCTCGAATCCCCCGCCCCCTAATAATATTGTTATCAGTGTATAAAAATTGTTTTTATTTTTCAGTTTTTTTCTTTTTATGCGTTTGCAGTAATATACAGATATGGTTGTACATTTTTTATTTGCATATTTTACCGATTTAAATGACCAGAAGAAATTCATAAAATATCACTATTATATAATAAATAACTTTATATCAAATAACATTTTAAAGAAATACTTATTATTTAAAAGTTTTTAATAATAGCTCTTTGTTACATAATGAATTGAACAGTAATATTGTCTTCTTGCAATACGCCCTTGCCGGGGCTAAACAGAACTTCTTTTAAACAAAACAGATGATCAACATTCCTCCCCATCTTTTACTAGCAAAAATAACAAATATAATTTCGAATCTGGTTTCTCTAGCAACGAATTATATACGCATATGGCAGGAGAATATTAATGGTGAACGTTTTGTTATTCCATATTTTGGAATGAAATGTTTTATAATCATTCAATGATTTTAATAATAACTTTGTATTTTCATAAAAAGAAGAAAACAGACTTAAAATAATTAAGATAACAGATGTAAAGTAAAAGATACGAAAAACGTATATTTTGGTTTTTTCAAAAATGATAACGATATCAAATGACAACCCCCCCTCTCCCTACTGATATCTTCCGATGTCAAGCGCCAGGAAACCCCCTCACACATACTCCTCCCTAAAGTGATACGTTATATATGTACACTGTACGTGTACAGCCCCATAGCCTTCTTCAATGTGAAAATCATAGTAGGCAAATGTTATCATTTTATTTGTCAATTCTTGATTACGCGAGAAGGATGCGGAGTCCGTTAAAATAACAGAATATTTACAAACACGAAACAAACCTACAGGAAAGTAGTATAAATGGAAACATTATCTTATTTTGGCGTACTGCGCATCCTGACCGAGTGAAAATGTCATGAATCGACCAATTCATTGACAGTAACGTTTTTCTTCAAATGCAAACAGGGAAAGTTAGGAATATTTTAGCAAGTTGCAAGCATTATTTTTGTTATAACTCAAAAAGCGCATCTTCGATTTTAACGAAATTTTTTTTTCTTGAAAGTACATACTTTGAGCATTATTCTGTAATTGTTTGGTTGGTGTAAATATAAAATTACTACATTAATATATATTTTTTTAAATATTTTTGTTTATTTTTCGATGTTAAAATTTGTGTAAAAATGGGAAAAAAATATATAATGTCAACTAATATATTCATCAATAATTGGCGTTGGTTTCATTTTTTTAACCTTTATACTTTTTGAGAAAAACGTAATTGAAAAATAGTAGCGTCGGCGCATACTTCGCCGATTATCTCAAGGACAGTTCAAGGTCAGGGGCTAAAAACACTTTATATTGCATTCTCATGGTGAGCCTTATTAC
The DNA here is from genome assembly GCA_963932465.1 of Maratus speciosus. NCBI lineage: Eukaryota > Metazoa > Arthropoda > Arachnida > Araneae > Salticidae > Maratus > Maratus speciosus. The sequence continues at coordinate 508,169,834 of OZ010796.1, read as the reverse complement.
CACACATGTTATTTCAAACATCGGCCGCGGGGGCCATTTCGCTATGCTTATCCGGCTAGACCCTTTCACATAATAAATTGAAATGACTCAGCCTCACTTACCACAGAAAATATGTAGACGCTAACATTGTAAAGAATATCAGAAGTAAGCTAGTTAAATTACAGGAGTTTTAGACACTCTTCAGGAGTCAAATATTAGCATCTGAAAGGTCGTAAAAATTTTTTCTAAATATTTTCTGAATTGTTACTGCATTTGCAACAAACATAATTGATTTTTACTTTTTAAACAAATATGACTGTTTAGTAATAAATTTATTGGGTTGGCAAGAAAGTAATTTCGGTTTTGTAGTATTGAAGAAAACTCATTTTTTTTAAGACAAAGAATAAACTTTAATCAATTATATATTTTCCATTTTGTTCAAGGACCTTCTGCCATCTTTCTTCCAGCTGCATGATTCCGCGTTCATAGAACTTCTGGTCCTTATCAGACAAATACTGAACCAAGAAGTGTTTTAGGTCATCGTCATTTGTGAAATTTTTACCATTAAAAGAATTCTGCAAACTTCGAAATAAATGGTAATCAGATGGTGCCAGGACAGGGCTGTAGGGAGGGTGCGACATCACTTCCCAAACAAGCTCTAATAATTTCCCACGAGTTACCAAAGATGTGTGAGGCCGGGCATTATCATGGTGGAAGACGATTCCTTTACGATTTGCCAACGCCGGCCGCTTTTCTTTGATTGCTTCATACAGTTTTATTAGTTGCTGACAGTAAATATCTGAATTAATTGTCTGGTTTCTTGGGAGAAGCTCGAAATACACAACACCTTTGTAATCCTACCAAATAGACAGCATGATCTTTTTTTGATCCAATTCAGCTTTCGATGTGGTTTGTGCTGGTTCATCATGCTTGGACCATGATCGTTTTCGATTGATGTTACTGTAGGTGATCCATTTATCATCACCAGTGATGATTCTTTTCACAAAAGAATCTTTTTTATTGCGTTTAAGATGCATATCAAAAATATTGATTCGTTGTGTTAAGTTAATATCTTTCAATTCATGCGGAACCCAAATATCGAGCTTCTTAACGAGTCCAAGACCTTATAAGTGATTTTCAATAGTTGTGTGTGATACTTTTAACCTCTCTGCAATCTCTTGAACAGTTACATGACGATCCTTTTGAATAATGATACTGATTTGGTCATTAGAAACTTTAGTCGGTCGACCAGAACGTTGGTCATTTTTCAGTGAAAAATCGCCAGAACAAAATTTTTTAAGCCAATTCTGACACGTGCGCTCTGTTATGCAATCAACACCATAAACTTCACATATCTTTTTATGAGCCTCTGCAGCTTTTTTGCCTTTCCGGAAATAAAAAAATAAAATATGCCGAAAATGTTCGTTTTTGCACTCCATGTTAAAATTGACCCTCAACAAATAGTTGCAAACTAAATCACACTGCAATGGCTTAAAAAGCAACCTCAAGGTCACTGCTATCAAATGGCAAAATGCCAAAAACATTACTAGCAGAATTCATTCAAAAAAATTTACATAAATCTCTGAATGTGTGAAAACCGAAATTACTTCCTTGCCAACCCAATATAAACAACGAGTTTTTGTTATCAGAGCGAAAAATTCGGAATTGATATAGTAGCGTGAAATTTCGTGACGAATTTCGCAATATTAATCTGCAGCCGATTAACGAAATATGCAATTTTAATCAAGGACCGGTTGATGAAATTTGAAATTTTCTTCCGAAATACATAGACGAAATTTACGACTTTCTGCGACAAATTGACGAAATTGATGTTTTCTCCCCGTGAGCTACCGGTGAAAATAGATATTACTTTCACAGCAGATTGGCGACTTTTTTCGGTGAGTGAATGGCCCAATTTTTTTGGGACAAATTAACGAAATCCTTTTTTATAATAACTTTTAAAAAAAATAGGCGTTTGCAGAAACGTAATTATTTCGAATCTATTTTTTTGCATAATATTTTTGTTACTTTCCACCTATTAAGCCGATTCTCAAACTAGCTGTTCAACAAATGCGAAACTTTGACGCATTTTTAAATGTAAAGGCATACAAAATTGGCAGGTCTGACTATTATATCCTTTGAAGGGCGAATTCCGCAATGACAGAGGCTCCAAAATTATGGAATAAAATTTTGATTTTAAAATGCACATTAAGAAAAGCTTTGTTATTTCAAAGCAAATTTGTTCTTAAATGATTTTGTCATTCAATCATTTTTACAACAGAAGTAGTTTGCCTTGAAGGGCTAAAGCGATTTTTTCCAAGGCCGATTGACGGAATTGACGATTAATTTCTGCAATTGTTTGATGAAATTATCGACTTTATTCCACGAAATTCACAATTTTATTCCGCGATCTCTTGATGAAATTAGCTATATTTTTTACACGATCTCTTACAGAAATCGGAGATTTTTTCCTGCAACCGCCCGACGAAATTCGTGTTTTTGTTTTTGCCGCGACCAATTAAAGAAATTTACGGTTTTTTTCACGACCGACTGATGAAACTCACGATCATTCGACGAAATTCGCGATTAATTTCTATACTTATTTGACGAAAATTGAGATTTTTTTCACGGATCTCTTGACAAAATTCGCGATTAATTTTTGCAGTTGCCCCACGAAATTTGCTATTTTTACGCGATCTCTTGGCGAAATTAGTGATTTTTTTTTCCTGTGATCGTTCGACGAATTTTGCGATTAATTTCTGCAATTTGAGAAAAAATCGCGATTTTTTTTCTGCGGCCGATTGGTTAAAATTACAATTTTTTCAACGACCGATTGACGAAATTCATGATTTCTGCACCTGTTTGACTAAATTAATTGTTTTACTGACCTCTTGACGCCATTCGCGATATTGCTGAACGAGCGATTGATGGAATTCGCAATTTTTTTTCTTCAAGATTGATGGCATTAGTGATGTTATTACACGATCGTTCGACGAAATTTCCTATTTTTATACGCGACCTCGATTCGAGGACACCCTGTATTACGGATCTGCGATTTCATTTGGCGAGCGATTGACGAAATTCACGTTTTCATCCCGTGACCGATTAATGGAATTAGCGCCTTTCTCTTACGCGACCTCTTGACGAAATTCGCGAGTTTTTCTACGAACGTTTGGCAAAAGTCAAGAGTTTTTGCTGGATTGATTTACAGAAATTCATGGAACGTTTGACGAAATTTTCGGTTTTTCACGGCGCAGATCAACGCCTTTTTTACCGTCCTCGGGCGTTTTGAAATGACTGAATTTGGTCGCGTGGGCGGAAAAGTTTCACCCACCCATGCTGCCTATGTATTAAACAAATTCTTGCAAGATTTACAAACTTTTGAACATTTTGCAGAAACACATTTAGCATCGGGTTCTATCCATTTTGCCAATCACGATGAAATTTATCACATCAGTCACGCGAAGAAACGAGAACGTTGATGTTAATCCCATAGGGGCGTTATTTTCAAATTTCTGGCTTGGATTTCAATACTTTTGAATGATTTTTTTGAATAGGATAGCTAAAGACGATCTACAACCGGACTGGATTTTACTTCTTCGAATTTTTTTTAATTACTTTCACTTTCGGAACCCGGTCTGAAATTGAAACTATGGCAAGAAATTTGAAAATAACGCCCCTATAGACTTAACATTAGTTGTTTCCTTTCTTCCCGTGACTGAAGTAACCTCTTAAGACCTGACCTACACAAGTGTGTAGGTGATCCTAAAGAAAAAACATTTTCCTCTTTTTGTGCAACTTGTCGAGCCTGCAGCCACAGAATTGCGTGAAAGCTCCCTTGCCATAACCTTACATCGGATATTTTTTCCATCAAATATGATCCTATTAATTAGGGTAAACCACCAAAATTTTACATTTCTACCAAAAATTCTCCGGTCTTAAAGGGTTAAATATAGATTGCTGTGACATATTTTAATACAAATAATAAATATCCAATAAATTCAACTAAGACATGTCCAGTTTCCAAACAATGATAAGTAAAGAGACAAACAACCTAATCAATCTTACAGCAAGTACAAAATTTCAGTGAAGGTGGAATTTGAGAATCTCTGAATTACAAAATAGGACTAAAAGGGGGTATACAAAATAATTTGCATGAGGTTGAAATATTCTTTACAGTACTTATGAACAGCAAAGTTTTAAAATAAGAACATTTTTCCACAGATTGTTCAAATTTTCCAGCTGGCTAGACACTCTGTATTACGGATGAATCATACTTGTTGCCAGAGATTAAAAAAAAAATGTAAGAGTAATTTTTGTTCTTGTAACCTTTTTTTTTTTTTTATACCGAAATGTTAAAAATATTTCCCAATTTTATATACGATTTATTTATTGTTTGCCAGGGGTGTTTCTGTTCCGAATTTTCCAAAAATTAAAAAAAAATCGGCCATCAGCCCGAAAATTCAGGAATAGAAAAATATCACAAAAAAATATTGCGAATTTCAACAAATGGTCGCCGAAAAAAACAATTTCGTCAATCGTTCGCAGAAAAAAACCACCTCTTTCGTCAAAGCATCGCAGAAAAAACGCGAATTTCGTCAAAGAATCGCGAATTTCTTCAAAGGATCCTGAAAAAAAAGATAGTTTCGTCAAAGTAAGCTCAGAAAAAACGCAAATTTCGTTAAAGGAGCGCTAGAAAAAAACGAATTTCGTAAAAGAATCGCGGAAAAAAATTAATTTCGTCAAAGGATAGCGAAAGAAACACGAATTACGTCAAACGACATGAGAAAAGGCGCGAATTCCGTCAAAAGATCGCGAAAAAACACTAATTTCGTGAAAAGATCGCTGAAAAAACGCGAATTTCGTCAAAATACTGGGAAAAACACGCAAATTTCGTCGAAAGATCGCGAAAAATACACAAATTCCTTCAAAAAAAAAAAAAAAAAAAAAAACGAGAAAAAAACGTGAATTTTCTCAAAGGATCGCTAGTTTCGTGATAAAACGAACAAAACGCGGTCAAAAGATAGAAAAAAAACCCTGTAAATTTCTTCAAAAGGTCGAAAGTTCTGTCAGAAGATCGCGAAAAACGCAAATTTCGTCCAAAGATCGTGGAAAACAAGCGAATTTCGTCTAAAGATCGCGAAAAACACGCGAATTTCGCCAAAAGATCCCGAAAAATGTGCGAATTTAGTCAAGATTGCGAAAAACACGCAAATTTTCTCAAAAGATCACAAAAAATACGCGAATTTCGTCAAAAGACAGCAAAAATACGCGATTATCGTCAAAAGACCACAAAAATATGCAAATTTCGTTAAAAGATCGCGAAAAATAAGTGAACTTAGTCGAAAGATCGCGAAAAATAAGCAAATTTCTTCAAAAGATAACAAAATACACTCGAATTTCTGTAAAAGATCGCACAAAACACTCAAATTTTGGTAAGAGATCGTGAAATCACGTGAATTTTGTCAAAGGATCGAGAAAAACACGCTAATTTCGTGAAATGGTTGAGGAGATTTTGTTTATTTTATTTTGTGATTTGCTGAATTTAGGTCCCTAAAGATTCCTTTTTATGCGAAATATATGGTCTTCTTTGGTCCCTTTTTTTTTATAAAAAAAAATGGTCCCCTTTTACCATTTTTTACTACAAAAGTTGAGTGGGAGTCCTGTATGTTCTGTTCATAGGCTTTTCTTTGATTAGTTAAAATAACTGCTCTAAAATAATATTTTTTAAAGCTAAATAAACTGATTTTTTTTTTCTTCCTGCTGCTAATTTTTCATTATTGCAATCTGTACCCAATTGTCGTTTAGAATGCCCAGAGTTAGCAAAATGTGTAGAGAAATTTTTTCAGAGTAATTATTCTTTCAAATGTGAAAATATTTTCAAGATATCAATCATTTTAATTTTTAGGAGTTTATTAGCATTAGAATTTCAGTCTGTTCTAAAAACAGAATTTTAATCTTATTGCTACAAAATTAGATTTTTGCTGCTACGAAAATGGATTTTACTGCTACAAAATCAGATTTTTTCTGCTCCAAAAATGGATTTTACTGTTCCAAAAATGGATTTTACTGCTCCAAAATCAGATTCTTGCTGCTCCAAAAATGGATTTTACTGCTCCAAAATCAGATTTTTGCTCCTTCACAGGTGCACCAAAATGGCTTTAGTACACTTTCATCCCTGTATCAGTCTCTTTAATGATGATACCTATGTATAGACCTTTCTCTATAAAATGTGATTCAGTTGTTTTAGAAGCAATGCTTTATTATTTCTGTGAACAGAGTGACAGGCATTTTGTACAAAGAGGTTACAATATTAAGGATTGGGCTGTTTCGAAATGCATTGACAAAATAATTGATAAGAATTCACCTTTTCTTTTCATGGATTTCATTTTCCGGCTAGAGGAGCTCAAGACTCAAATTTAAAATTATGCACTGAGAAGGACAGAAAATTAAGGGATGAAAAATGCATGGCGCACAAAAAGTTCAAGGGATCCCGGACCAGGGCCCTAGGAAGCCCCAGGCCCCAAGATTTTAACTGAAATGTAGAAACGGATGAATAACTAAATGGCAAAGGGTTCCAAAAATGAAGATCAAATTAAGAGGGGGAATTTATTAGCTATTTATGGTGCAAAAACTTCAAGGACGGCCCTGTACCGGACCCCAAGGGACCAGGGCCTTAACTGCAATGTAGATGAGTATAAATATACATATTTCTGTAGTTTTTAAAGTAATCGGAGGTCAACAGATTTATGTTAAAGAAAATTGCAAGTGATTCGGATCTTTTTTAAAGAAGCTGCACCAAGAGCTCCAAGGCTATTAATATTCAAAATTGATGGTAGCTGAAGTCTGATTTTTTTCTTTTTTGTCTTTCATGTAGTAGCTGGAGGATTTAAAAAAATTATTGAAAATAAAAGCTAGTGAATCGGACCGTTTTTAATTGAGCTATAATAAGGGGCCCAAAAGGGGCCAACTGATTGTCGAGAGCAGGGCCTTAACATGAAAACATGTTAAAATGTCTTAGTAACTCGCGCTTTAGTGGTTCAATTAATCAAAATCAAGCATAGATATGAATTATTCATTAGAATAATATTTTAAAGAAATGAGCAAAATATTGGGTAAATGCTTAAAAGGGGGCCTTAGAGCCCTAATAAAAATAATGAGGGTGTTGTATCTGGATGAAGAGTCCAAGACTCAACTTTAAAATTATACAATGAGAAGGTGAGAAAATTAGGGAATGAAAAATGCATAGCGCACAAAACGTTTAAGGGGCTCAGGATCAGGCCCTATGGGACCATAGAGGGGCCCAGGGTCTTAACTGGAATGTAGAAACGAGATAACTAAATGGAAAAAAGGATCACAAAAATAAAGATCGGATTAAAAGGAAGCAATTTATTAACAAATTAGGGCACAAAAAATTCAAGAGATCCTGTACCGGGCCCCAGGGTCTTAACTGAAATGTGAAAATGAGGGAATAGCTAAATAGAGAATTGGCCCCAAAAACGAAGAAGATCGGATAAAATGGGGGCAAATTAACATTTTAGGGTATAAAAACTTAAAGGGGCCCAGGGGCACCGGCTCTTAAAAATTAAAATTCTGAACCTCAGGTGCATCAGGACCCGTCTTGGACTATCCTCATCTAAATTTTCAGACTTCTACGTGCGCTAGATTTTGCTAGCCATCGCAGACACACACATACAAACACAGACAGAACGAAACTTTCTTTTATTAGGGTTTCGTTCATCTGACGAAACCCTATTCCTCTCACTCCTTTGTCTGTCTGTATGTCACAGAGCCCGTTCTCAGAAACTATATATGTTGGAGACTTGAAATTTTGCATACTTATAGCTGAACATGTCACATCGAACGACGAATCGTAAAATTTTGAAAAAGTCTTATATTTACCCTTCTGGGATCAACGACGTTCACTGATTACCACTGACCCTCCTCTTTATTTTTTTGATGACCACAGAACGCTTGGAAAGGAAAATCCATTTGACATATCACCAGTTTTTCGTCGGGTAGACCAGGGGCGGATCCAGAGAATCTTTTTTTTTTTTTTTGGGGGGGGGGGGGGGGGGCGGTACCGAGTGACATATAATCAACGTAGTCATAATTTCTGTTGCTCAAATCCTTCCTTGCAGTTAATTATTAAATGAATATGAAATAATTAATGCGATTTGAAAATATTAGACTCTCGATTATCCGACATCAGATTAACCGAAACAGTCGGTTATCTAACACTTTTATTATATAATCCCGCTCTCTCCTCAAAATATCGTTTATTGTTACTTATTACGTCGTAAAATTAAAATCGTTATAAAAGAATTTATTTATTAATTTTTTTTTCTTTTTACTCCTGTACTATGGTAATTATTTATCTTATTTTTTGTTCTATTAGTTATAGTGAACAACGTTAATAACACAAGCCTACGATGACTGTGTCTTTTAACTTTTGACAATTGATTTTGATGTATTTTTTAGCACTGAATCAGAAAATGACCTTCATTTTTAACCACCACGTCACGATTTTCGCAAATCGTAAATTTCAAAGTTAAAAATAGCGAAAATCTCTCAAAGCAATTTGCAAAGCCTTAACTAAAGAAGGTAAATGTTTTAAATACATCTGCGACAAATGTCCTATCCTTATCAATCGCCAAAATAAAAGAGGATACCGAGATGAACCCCATAGAGAAGATAAAAAGAAAAGCACGAAGCAGAGCATGAGTGGTTCAAAGAAACTTCCACGCATGGAATAAAATTATAAGGATTTGAAATATATAATATTTTACATGTATAATTGTAAAAATCCATAGTAAAGGAAAAAAATGAATAACTTTCACTTTTTATTTTTAACTTTAGTTTAACTTTAATTTCGCACTATTTCGACTTTTTAAAAAATTTGCGATTTGTGAAAAATCCTGACGTGATGGTATGGTAAAAAATGAAGGTCATTTTAGGATTCAGCACTAAAAAATACATAAGAACCAATTATCGAAAACTGAAAAACGTAACCATCACATCCATTTTTTAATATCAGATTTCTGAAAGAGGATAATCTCTGAAAAAGGAAAAATGTGTCATCTAAGTGGTGTGTATACCTCTTCACAGGCGCGTATCCCAGGAATGGGGTGAGATGCCCCCCACCCTCCTTGGAACAAAAAATATAAATCCACCGATTATCGCGAATTGCGACAAATGGCCACAGAAAAAAATCAATTTCGTCAATCGTTCGCGGGTCAAAAAATCGCGCAAAAAACTCGAATTTCGTCAAAGGATCGTGCAAAAAACGCGAATTTCGTCAAAAGATCGCGTTAAAACGTAAATTTCGCCAAAGGACGAAAAAAAAAACGCGAATTTCGTCTAAGGACCACGAAAAACAAGCGCGAATTTTGTCAAAGGATCGCAGAAAAAAACCAGAATTTCGTCAAAGGATCGCAGAAAAAAAACGCGAATTTCCTCAAAGGGTCGCAGAAAAAAACGCGAATTTCGTCAAAGGATAGCAGAAAAACGCGAATTTCGTCAGAGGATTGTACAAAAAATGCAAATTTCGCCAAAGGATCGCAGAAAAAACGCCAATTTCGCCAAACAATTGCGGAAAAAACACTAATTTCGCGAAAGAATCGCACAAAAAATGCGAATTTCGTCAACAGATCTCGGAAAAAATGCTAATTTTGTCAAAGAATCGCGAAAAAATACGCGAATTTCATCAAAGGGCCGCGGAAAAACGCACAAGTAGCACCAGGAGGAGATTCCCTTAGGCGCGCACCCCCCTCCCCCCCCAAGATATAAATCCAACGCTTTTAACGCCAGTTTTCGCGGAACAAACAAGTAAACGAAAACCAAACTCTTTTCGGGTGTCAATGGTAAACCTCACTGACGTTTCGGCAATTAGTGAACAAAATAGGATTATGTCCTGTCAAAAGCCATATGGCGCCATAATTTTTTACACTAATGGGTTGGGGTGGGGGACGATGCCACTTCGTGTACCTTTTGTTGAATCTCTACAACAGAAATTGACAACGTTATGCGGATCCCCTTAAAGTGTGTAACTTTTTCGTTCTTTCAAAGAAGCTGCAAGTCCAATTTCTGTATAACGATATTTTTGAGGAGTGCTTTATTGTTTGAGAAAAGAATGGGATTCATAGCAATTTCCAAAGAAAGAAAGAAAGAAACAAGAAAAAGAAAGGTCCTTTGAAAAACTCAAGCATCTTAATGTTTTCTGAAGAAAACCACTAATGTGTAATAAATGTACTATTATTGCCACCCACATTGGTAAATTTCAAGGGGTATTTGGTGAATGAAAAAAAAGGATTATGTCTTTGTGTCCTAATCCTAGTCAGTTAAAAGCTAAAATGCGTATGGTGTGTTGCTTTCTCAAAAACCAACTTGGTAAATTTGTTCTTCCCTTCTTTGCCCTAATCGAACCCCCCCCCCCCCTTCCCCAGTAGATGCGCGCCTAGGGGAATCTCCTGCCGGTGCTAATTGTGCATTTTTAGGGTTTCGTTCATCTGACGAAACCCTATTCGTCTCGCTCCTCTGTCTGTCTGTCCGTCCGTCACAGAGCCCGTTCTCAGAAACTATACATGTTGGAGACTTGAAATTTCGCATACTTATAGATGAACACCGCACATCATACGACAAATCATAAAATTTTGAAAAAGTCTTACATTTAACCCTTTGGGCTCCCATATGTGTATTTTAAACAATTCTTTCTAAGTGGGTCCCTAATTAGGTTGCAGGCGTGAAATTTTGCGTACTTAGGGGCTGTGCATATATAACGTTATCACTTTAGGGGGGAGGGGGGATATATCTTTTGATATCGTTAACATTTTCTATCCAGAAAAAAATTTCACTTTTTATTTGTAATTTATTTTTTACATCAAAATAGTCTTATCTTTTTTTTACTCTGCTATCTATTTTTATGAGAAAGCAAAGTTATTAAAATCCTTAAATTATTATAAAATTATTTAATTCCAAAATGTGGAATACCCCAGAATTTGGCATTCCTCTTCTGTCATATGCGTATGAATATATAATCCGCTATTCGAGAAACTAGGTCCAAAGTATGTTTAAGTGACTTATTGTGTGTACTAATAAAAAAAAAAGAGAAAAAATGTTGTTCTGTTTTCCTGATAAGAAGTTCTGTGCCTCCATGTGGGGGCAAATTCAATAAGAGATTATTACTGTTGAATGCATTATGTAACACAAACCTATTATTAAACTTTTAAATAGTAGCTCTTTCTTTTAAATGTTATTTGATATAAAGTTATTTCATATACATATAGTAGGGATATTTCATTGACTTATCTTAAAATGAATCAACAAAATATACGAATAACATAGGTATAACCATATGTGTTTCTGTGTCAATGCAAACAAAAGGAAAAAAAATGCAAAAATGAAAAGAATTTTTATACATTGATAACGATATCATTAGGGGGGGTTCAAGAAATGATAACGTGTGATATCGCAAGTGGGGGAGGTGGTCCAAAATTTCCAAAAAGTTGATAACGTTATATATGCACAGCCCCTTACAGGTGGACACCTGACATCAAACGACAGATCATAAAATTTTGAAAAAGTCGTACATTTAACCCTTTGGGCTCCCATATGTGTATTTTAAACAATTCTTTCTAAGTGAGTCCCTAATTAGGTTGCAGGCGTGAAATTTTGCGTACTTATAGATAGACACCTCACATCAAACGACAAATCATAAAATTATGAAAAAGTCGTACATTTAACTCTTTGGGCTACCACATATGTATTTTAAACAATTCTTTCTATGTGAGCCTCTAATTAGGTTGGAGGCGTGAAATTTTACATACTTATAGGTGTACACCTCACATCAAACGACAAGCTATAAAATTTTGAAAAAAATCGTACATTTAACCCTTTGGGCTCCCACATTTTTAAACAATTCTTTCGAAGTGAGCCCCTAATTAGGTTGGAAGAGTGAAATTTTGTATATATATATAGCTGAATACCTCGCATCAAATGACAAATCATAAAATTTTGAAAAAAGTACATTTAACCCTTTGGGCTCCCACATGTGTATTTTAAACAATTCTTTCTATGTGAGCGTCTAATTAGGTTGGAGGCGTGAAATTTTACATACTTATAACTGAACACCTCACATCAAACTATAAAATTTTGAAAAAGTCATACATTTAACCCCTTGGGCTCCCACATGTGTATTTAAAAAAATTCTTTGCAAGTGAGCCCCTAATTATATTGGAGGAGTGAAATTTTGCATATGTATAGCTGGATACCTCACATCAAACTATAAAATTTTGAAAAAGTTGTACATTTAACCCCTTGGACTCCCACATGTGTATTTTAAACAATTCTTTCTAAGTGAGCACCTAATTAGGTTGGAGGAGTGAAATTTTGCATACGTATAGCTGAATACCTCACATCAAACGAAAAATCATAAAATTTTGAAAAAGTCGTACATTTAACCCTTTGGCCTCCCAGATGTGTATTTTAAACAATCCTTTCTAAGTGACACCCTAATTAGGTTGGAGGCGTGAAATTTTCCATACTTATAGCTGAACACCGTCATGCGACAAATCATAAAAATTTGAAAGTCGTACATTTAACCCTTTGGACTCCCACATGCGTATTTTAAGCAATTCTTTCTAACTGACAAATCATAAAAAAAGGCTTACGTTTAACCCTTTGAGCTACCACATATGTATTTTAAGCAATTCCTTCTAAGAGAGCCCCTAATTAAGTTGGAGACATGAATTTTTGCATACGTATAGCTGAATACCTCAGACCACACGACAAATCATAAAATTTTCAAAGTCTTATATTATTTACTCCTCCGGTCTCTAACTTGTATATTTTAAGCAATTTTTCTAACCTCCACGCTTTTCCCCCGGGGAGCACTTTTCCAACTTTTGCCGACACCCCTTTGACCATTCCTTCATATTATGTACCATAGCCTTACATATTTTAGTTCCACTTTTTACCGCCAGGGGTGCCTACTTATCTCGTTTGCTATGGGCCCAAGCCCTTCGACTAATATATACATATACGGATAGTATGTAAAATGGAGTTTCGTTCGGATAGAGGTTTGTTTAGAATAGAGTGCGCCCCTGGTTGCGAAATGTGGAACTAACAAATTTTTCAAAAGTATAAAGTGTTTTGAAAGGAATATTAAACGAAACCCTTTGTGCGATTTGTGATCACACTTACCCACTTGTTTAATTTCAATTCCATATTAATAGTTTTAAGTGATTTTTTTCTGGGGTAGTGTTTACTTCGATTTTGGTTGCTTTTTTTTTTTAGGCTACTTTCACAAATTTTAAAAGAACGCTCCCATAGGTTTAACATTACCTTGCGAGTTTCTTTGTATGTCATACATATACATTTTTGTATGAAACAAACAAAATCTTCATTTGACGGCCGCCTTCACCTTTTGTTCTGACATCCAGGGCGCATGCCCCTTCTGCACCCCCTTGTTTCGGCCCTGATGATGTATAACCACCATAAAAGTCTATGAAATAGACTTTTATGGTGGACCCATATGGATTTGAACATATGTGACCATGGATTTGAAAACACGGTAAACATTGGAAAAATGGAAATTTGTGGAACCTAGTCAGATTCATCAGGCCCCAATTACCTTGATTACTACAAATAACATGTTTGGTTTCATCTTTGTATTAGCCATAACAAGCTAAAGAATGCAAAATCAGGGATACCGCACAAAAGAAATTAAATATATGGATTGAAATGGATTTTAAAAAAAATTACCAATTGAAGATCCAATCTGAATTTGAATGATAAAGCAAAATATATATATATATATATATTGTGTAAGAGATGATTTGCACATGATGCTAATTATTTTTTAAAATAATTATAAGTAGGACCAAGGAGTAATAATAAACAAGTATAAATATTAAGATATGGAGCTGCCATCTGCATTAAACTTAAACATGAAGTCCAACATGTTATCCAATGAATCAGTAAAGTGCTGCCAACTGTCATTGAATGATCAGGGGTAGTACTGGTCCTAGGTGATATTTTAGGGCGTACTTTTTCTAATATTCAGAACACATTTACGCACATACTACTTTTTTTCACGATCGTTTGTCGAAGTTAGAAATATTTTCTGCAATCATTAGCCCGAGTTCGAGATTTTTTCCGCGATCGTTTGCCGAAACTCGCTAATTTTTTTCCGGTGATCGCTCGCCAAAATTTGAGATTTTTTCCCCACAATCATTTTTCGAAATTCATGTATTTTTCCAGCGATTGCCGAAATTCGCGAATTTCAGCAAATGATTGACGACATTCCCGATTTTTTTAGAAATTGGTTGAAGACTATTGAAATTTTTTTCATCGACGGATTAACAAAATTTACAATTTTTCTTTCTGCCCAACTGACTAAGTCCCGATTTTGTTTTTTTGGTGTGACCACTTATCGAAATTTGTGAGTTTTTCATCATCAGATGACAAAATGTTTCACTATTTCCTGACTCTAAAGTCCCTATTAATTGCAAAGTACGGATTTTGTGCAATTCTGCGAAAAAAACAAATATTATAAATTCATGGAAAAATCATGACTGTTTGTGCTGTAGTACAAAACTCGTGAAATTTCAGGACGTTTCTCCATTTTTCATGAATATCAGGATAAGTACAACCCCTGATTGATAGATTTAAAATAATTACACAAGTATTTATTATTAAGAAAACACATTGCTTGGAATAAAAACTAATGTATAATGAAAATAATTAGATTAATAAATATTAACTAATATTGGATTAAGCTTTAAAGAAACTGTAAATAAATATATACATAATCTTTAAGTATAAGCATGATTTAATAAATAACAGTAATAACTATTAACGAATTACGCATAAAACAGCAATTGTTATTAAATAAAATTGAAACGGTTGCTACTCATATAGGAGAATGAAATTCCCAGACTTTTCCAGCCGCATTTTTTGAAAATTTCAGTCTAGCAGTGTAATGTGAACGGGACAAGACGACAGTAAAATGAATATTGTACCACGTGAAAATATAAAAATTTTCAACTATATATCACAATTAAAATTTTCACATATGCACCACCCCCCCTCACACACAAAAAATGCTCTTAGGACTGCATTAGAAATTGCTTTCCTTAATAATTTCTGCGTATTTCAAAGTAAGTGTCCTGTAAAATGGAAAAATATATATATACATATACAATATTTTTGCATTGAATGATATTTTCTTCACCATCTATCACAATCTCACTTAAGTTCAAGTTTAGGCAAAGGGGGTTGAGAAGCAAACATTTCAGAGTGGAGGTTAAGCAGATTTGAAGTGATTTATTAGTTACATTAAATGTCAATAAAAAATATTGCAGAAAAATTTCAAAAAATTATAAAGTATGTGTGGAGATGACAATTGGAATAAAAAGAGGGAAAAAAAAAGGAAGAGGAAATTTTAAGTGGTGATTAAATAAAACTTCTAAAAATTGGAATTTGCAAAAATGTGGAAAATTTTTCTCATTTGCCATGGGACAAAGGTTGTACTTATTTGCGACCTCCATGAAATTTTATTAAATTCCCTGACTTTTCCAGGATTTTGGATAAAATATAGAAATTCCCTGACTTAGACAAATTTATGAATTCCCCGACTTTTCCAGGTAGCGTAGCAACCCTGATTGATGAATTAAAAATATGTATATACTATATATATACATACAGTCTAACATCATTAACATGAACACACACAGGGATTTTTTTTTTCTTGTTAGTGTTAAAAGTAGTTTGCATTATAAATACTTTGAAAACATATATTCCATGTAATAAGAATAAATAGACATACTTCAGCATCTACCCAGTAGCAGAAACCTGGCAGCAAGCACTGCAGATTATTTTAAACTTTGCAGATTAATCCACCAGCTTAAAAAGAAATGCTGGGTTAAAAAAAAAAAAAATAGCTGAAATTTACTTTAAAGTCTCAAGATTTATGGTATTTGTTGTATCCTTTTATTATATTTTCTTTATAAATGCAAATCTTTCTTATTTTATGGGTTTCTGTTGTTTCTTATGATAGTAAGCTTAGTCTAGCATTGTTAAGTCACAGATAAATTTTAGTTTGTTGCAGACTGACACAGAAAATTCTCCTTCTGGGAGCATCTACTGTGATGCTGATTTTGTTTCCCAAGTTTGATCTGTCAAGAAAATAGATCTACATGTGGGATACCTCTTAGTGAGTCTTTTAAAGGAGAACTGGCCGGTATTTATGCTACATCTGAAGAAATCCACCAAAGCTCTGGACAGACAAGTCGATTTATTTTTGTAGAAGTATCTAAGTCATCTCCACCACAGCAATCTCTCGGTCTAATTACCAACATTCCTTCAAAAATTTAGAGTTTGAAAAAATAAGAACTTGGTACAATTGCTTCGAAAAGTTGGGTAAATTTGCTTCATTCATGCTATGAGTAGAAAATATTGTAACGGCAGATCCTTTTTCAATTCGTGATAAACAATATTTTGCTTTAAGCATGTTCGTGTAGGACTAAAATCACAGTAAATGCTATACAACTTGATGGGACAACTGGAAACAATTAGTGTTGAACAAAGAAAACTTATGTTACATTATGTTTGTCATGTACATTAGTTATTGTTTTTAGTGTAATTTTTAGAACTTGAGAAATATTAGTCTGATCAGCAGTAGCAATTAAAATTATGTCCATGGGTGCAAGAACTCCATCCAAGTCAAGACTGAAATCTTTTCTGGATATAAGGAATAATCAAATAGAAGGGGTCTAGAAGACTCCTGTCTTGTATTATGGGTCAAAATTGATCTCTTACAATATGAGAAATTGATTAAAAGTTCTTCATAGTAAAATTACTATTACTTATGTATTATAAAGTAGAATTAACTATCAATCAAAAATCTCTCCAAGACTGAAGGCCTTGCACCCATGATTATGTCATCAGTATAACAATATATATGTATGTATGTTACTATTACAATAAGTAATTGGCAGTGATGAAAGTATGATAATAAACTGGAAGTTCATCCTCCTTGTGGTACACTGACTTTCTGTTGATATTATAGATAACAAAATTAGTTAAGAGTTTGAAAATAATCTTCATCGATATTCATTGGTAGTCAATTTATGATACTTTTTAAATACAGTATGGAACCATTTATCTGGAATGATATTTCTGACAGAGTGATTTCAGAATCTTTGCAGAAAAAGGTGTCATACATTGCCAGTTTGACATAGGCTTTGCTTGACACAATTGTATAATTTGATGACAACATCCAGTATTTTTTGTCATCACATTTAGTTGTATTTTAGATGTTTTAATTTTTATGCAGAGGAAACAGAAGAATTTTTGTTCTTATGGGATTCCCATAAATTACCTTCTTTTAAACTCTGGCTAACTTTTGATCTTTCTTGCACTGATTTTTAATCCAAGTAATCTAATAATTTAAAATGAGAAATAATGTCACAACAACACATATTCCGCAAAACTTATCAAATGGATTCTGCTTTAATGCACAACCAGTTATCCGGAATACATCTGACCCCAAGCATTCTGGATAAATGGTTCTGTACTGTAATGCATTTATAATATTATGTAGATCTAATAAATCTATATTATTAAAAAGATCTTTGAAATCATATGTCGATATATTGTTTACACATTTAAGATTTTTTAGAATATTGACCAGTTGATAGCTTTTTATACAATATGTTATCTATTGTCTGTTAGCTATATTACATGCATTGCGCATATACACACACATAGTATAAATGTGTGAAAAGACAACATATAGCAGAAATCCATCTTAAATAGAAAATTTTCATGTTCCTGATGAAAATTTGTTAAAATGAAATCCTATCTAAAGTGGAATTTTCTTCCACCTCTTGCAATTCTATTTCTGCATGTATACATAGGGCTTATTTCTAGGCGACTTGTACCAGTTAAAAATCTGAATACCTTCCTGCTCAAATATCTGGCTACACTGATGACAAATTTTATAGACAAGTGTTAAGGAAAGGTCTTCATTAAAAAAATAAAAAAATTGACTACAACTCGGGCATAATACATTTTATAGAAAATTAATTCCATGCATTTTTATTAAAGAATATCTTAAATATACTTATTAAAGATTGCAAACAATTAAAATTATTCACTGTTTCTGTTGGTCCCAATAATTTTGAATGTAAGAAAGGATAAAAGTATTGCTGAACAATATAAGTAAAGAATTATCTTTATATTTTAACCCTCTGAGCATTTTTCAGGGCTTTCCTGCATTTTCATAAAAATGCTTATAAAAATAAACTTAACTGAAATTTTCTTTTCCTGTTTGTTTCTAAAATACACTTCATGCCTTTTTATTTGACATACACTTTGAAATAGAATTCTGTTTAAAATATTTTTTTCTAAAACACATTTGTTTTTGTGTAAAGAAAAAATACGGACAAAATGCTCAGAAGGTTAAGGGTAATATTAACTTACCGTCAGACTTGGAGAAAGTCAATTTGTTGTGTCAATGCATAAATTGCAAATTCTAAAGGCAGTTTATAAAAAATACATTCCCCTGCACAACACAGTGAAACTTAGTCATTTTAAAATGTAGAATCATGAAATTGGCAGACATGACTATTAAATAAACTTGCAATTCAAGTTTTTTATTTATATATATATATATAATTGAATTAAACCTTGAATTATGAGCATTTTAAGATAACAGTTTTTCCCACTTTGTTATGCACGTAATTTCGGTTTAAAACACCCACAATAAGAGCATTTTCTTCTGCCTTTTCTGGAAAGTGGAAGAAAAAAGTTTGATTACACAATTTCAGAATAATAGCATGTGGAAATTTCAAACAAAACTGAATAAAAAATGTCAGAAAATAGCCTGCTTCGAATTTAGAACAGCCTTAATTTTTGGCAACGAAATAAATTTTTAAATAAAGTCACATTTTATTATTAGCATAAAGGTGCCTGAAATATTACAAAAATACATTAAATTGTTAGCATTTTAAACATTCAAATGTCAAAAAAATTTTTGATGAAGCATAAGCTTTAACTTTATTCTGATTTTTAAATTAATATGTAAAATTTTTATTTAAATTATTATTTGTATGCCGAATTTCCAGTACAAGATTCCCAGCAAAACATGACTGGAAAATTCCCTGACCAAATCTCAAAAAATTCCCTACTTTCCCTGACCAAATGGGCATACAACAAAATTTGCTATTTCTTTTTGCAATCCTTTGTCAAAATTAGCGATTTTTTTCTGTAATCGTTCTGAAAAGTCTTTTTTTTGTGTGATCATTTGATGAATTTCGTGATTTACACCCCCCCCCCCCCCCCAAAGACTATTTGATGAATTTTACGTTTTTTTTTTTAAATTTTTCTCTCCAAGACTTTTTAGAAAATATTTGTAAATTTCCCTGACTACTTTGAAATTCTCTGACGCTGGGAATCCTGCAGTATACAACCAAATCATAATTCATTACTTTACTTTCCTAACAAACAAATGCTCAAAATTGCAGAAATACCATGAGCAAGTTGCATGTCTGTCTTATTGGCACTTTTAAAATATTAAATTAAGTTGAATTACAATTTATGAGAATGTGAGCATTAAATGTAAAAAATAGATTTCACAGTTTAATCTTTCATAAAGAAATAATGTAATTTTATATTTTTAATCTTTATGAGAATATTAAGAAATAAAATAAAAGAACAATTAAAAAACATTTTTTATTCGTTTTCTTCTGAGCGTAATCTTGCATTTGCATTAGTAACTCTGATAGCAAGCTGTTGGGCCCTTTCTACTATGATTTTACGTTTCCTAGCTGATACAGCATGTCCTATTTCTGCACAGTATCTCCTGTTTTGCATCATCAGCATCTCAAGCTCCTAAGAAATAAAATGAATTAAACATTCTTAAATAATCCAAAAGAGTAGAAATATGTGATAACTTTAGAATATCAATCCATACATGCTAGATACATTTTTAATATTAAAAACATGCAAATGGTAATGTATTTACCAAAAGTTTTTTTTTCCCCAACATAGTATCGGAAACAGTCAGCAGTAGGTACATAGAAGAAATTACAGGCTTAAAAAAAAATTACTGAAACATACTTCATCTCTAGATCTGTTGTATCTTATTTTTCTTTGCAAACACAAACTTTACATATTAGTATAATTTCTTATGGTACTAAGCTTGGCCCAGCATTGTTGGGCAGCAGATAAACTTTGATTTGCTTCATATTAAACAAAGCACTATTTTCTTTTGATTTACTGACACAGCAAAAACAGTTGGAGCAAAATTCAAGGGTTGAAAGATTTATAAATTATCCAAAATGTACTACATCAATATTATATCATGTGACTAATTATTGCTATAGTTATATTGGTGATGTATGAAAGAAAATATTTCTTTTTATATTCTCACTTTTATGTGTCATTCAAAATATTAAATACAGCTGCTGTGATTAACTGTGAAAAATAAACTGTGACTGTCCCAATGTAAAATGTATAGGCCAGAATCGGACTGAAAATCAGAGTTTGTCATCTCTGCTTAGTTATAAAACTAGCAACAATAAAAAATAATAAAAAAATCTGAAACAATAAAATGAATTACCTTAACATTACGAATAACAACTTTCCGAAAGCCATTGGGTAAAATATGTTTGGTCTTCCTTGCACTGCCATAACCAATATTTGGCATCAAAATTTGACCCTTGAACCGCCTTCTTACTCTGTTATCAATACCTCGGGGCTTTCTCCAGTTAGGCTACAAAGGAGAGAGAAAAAATAAAATAAAATAAACATCTTAGTTTATGTGAAACATTAGTTTGAAGAATGCTACAGAGAAAAGAATAACACAAAGAAACTTGCAGTCTATGTGATAAAGGTAACATTAGTGAATCTGAATCAGTTGTAATGCATATACATTTAGCACCCTTTGCTGCATCAGAACATGCATAGATATCTGTATAACTATTTAAATTTAATAGTAGAATAATTAAGTTTTAAATGAATCTTTTAAATTTCTTTGCAACAATTTAATTTTTATTTAAAATATCTTGAATTCTTATCTAGGAAATGTAATGAAATTAATAGAAATGTGTAAATCTATACAAAAAAAATAAATAAATAAAATAAAAAAATAAATACATGCACGTATGTAAATAAGTACACAAATAATATTAATTAAAAAAAAAATCTGATTAAATTTTTTTTTTTAAATAAATAATCGCGATATTTGCCAACCCTGGTTTTTTAACCTCATTCCCATTCTTACTTATAGTAGCATGTATACTATCTCATGTTTCAATGCTGAATTTCAAAGACTAAATGTTCTAAAACTATATTATTTACAGTACAAGATCTTTATAACGCAATTCTATATAACGCAATTCTCCATATAACGCACAACTTCTCAGATGTAAACAATGATTTTTGCAGTTAAAAAGCACCTGCACTTTCACATTGTAAAATATTGCTACTCTCTAAAGGACTAAATTTGATACATTAGTTCAACTGTATCTTCTAATTTAAGACCTTTTTAGTGAAAAAATGCTATTATTACGATAAACATTGCTGAAAATGTCTAATATAAGGGATTGTTGTGTCAGTTATATTTGGATCATGTTTATAAAGTAAATTTAATAATGTCTGACAAATATATTATGCAAATATTTATAATTTGGATAACTCTTGGTAACAAGGAATGCAGTATAAAGATATTCTAATGTATTTTGATGTGTTTCAGACATATTTGGCTATGTTTACAAGGTGAATTTAATGATGTGATCCATATAACGCAAAATTCTATATAACGCACAACCTTGCGTTTTTAGGTTTGCGTTATAAAGATCTTCTACTGTATTATCACATTTCATATTATTATCTCTCATTTCCACCTTACCTTACACATCTGCAATGTATTATTCTTTCCTCATATTAATTTCCTTAATAAAAAGCATGTAAACACTGTCTTTTTTATTCAACTAATCTATAAATAAGTCTCACCCTATAATAAGGTAAATGATTCATACACTGACCAGTTAAATAAATTTAGCCAATAATAATAAAAAAAAAAAGTAAAACCTCCCTAAAGCGACCACATTCCGTTCCAATAAAAATTGGTTGCTCCGAGAGGTAGTCTTTTAATGGAGGTCATGCTTAAATCTAGATTTTAATTGTTGAAAAAAGGTTAATGTTACTGAAATTTATTTTTCACATTAGGAAAAAATATAAAAATTTAATCAAAACAAAAGTTAATTACGGCAGATTTTAAAAAATGAATACATTAACGTTTGCTTTGATTTTACGGTTTTATCTTTTATAACTTTTATTTCCAAGTCTTTTCGAAGTTCAGTAAATAAATGCTATATATAGATATATACTTTTTTTTTGGACGGGAACAAATAATGTTGATGTCATTAATGTATCTCTTTCTTTGCGAGTTTCCTGACAGAATAAGGTAGTGGAGTTTATTGACCGTCAGTTAAATTCATTGCCTAAAAAAAGGCACAAAGAAGTTTAACACAAAGCTACCGAAATGATCATTCAGGGAGGTTTCACTGCATGATAGTTAAATTGAAATGGATAACTTTAAATGAATTTTATGTATTTTGTATAAAATTTCTTTTCTTTAAATATCCAATGATTTAAAAGCTTCAGCCAGGTGTGTGAACTTGGCAAAAAACTGATATACAGTACAGAACCATTTATCCAGAATGCTTGGGGTCAGATATATTCTGGATAACTGGTTGTGCATTAAAGCAACATCCATTTGATAAGTTTTGTGGAATATGTGTGGTTGTGGCATTATTTCTGATTTTAAATTATTAGATTACTTGGATTAAAAATCAAAGATAAAAAATTAGCCAGTTTAAAAGAAGGCAATCTATGGGAATCCCTTAGGAACAAAAATTCTTCTGCATAAAAATTAAAACATCTAAAATGCAACTAAATTTGATGACAACAAATACTAGATGTTGTTATCAAATTATACAATTGTTTCAAGCAAAGTCTATGTCAAACAGGCAGTATATGACACCTTTTTGTGCAAATATTCTGAAATCAGTCTATCAGAAATATCATTCCGGATAACTGGTTTCAGGATAAATGGTTCCATACTGTAATTGATTTAGCATATAATTAATTTTTTTTAGGTCTAATTAAATTTTCTTAACGTTATCAAGCAACCTTACAAAGTTGCAAGTTATATTCTAAATTCAGTAAAAAGTAATTTCTTCTGTCCGTTTTTTTCCACTTTGGAAGACACTTGCCAACCCTGTTAAAAAGTCTCTTCCCTCTGGCTGCAATGCGGAAATGTACAGGCATAATAAATTATTGTAATCCTCTAAACACTTTATGTATGATCCCTCAAAGCATGACCCAATTCATCTGTGTTAGATCCATATTTGTTTATTTGAGCTATTAACTATTTATTTTTAATTACTAATTATTATGTTTATTAATTATAAAAATATAAATTATGCTCCTTGGAAATTTCAGGAAAGGAGGGAAGAGAGTTTAGATGAGGATTTCCTCATTAGCACTTAAGGCAGAATTTTTTTAAATGATAAATTTTAAATACCTTAAAGTGTGCTTGGGGGTGGGGGTAGGGAGGTTCAGGGAATATTTACTTATTAGCACTTCAAAGTAAGAAATAAAACAATGGCAAAACAACAAATATATAAAACAGCATTAAAAAAAAATTAAAGCTCTTTAAGGATAGGAGGGGCAAAAGGAGAACAGAAATTTTAAGTGGGCGGGAGAGTTGCTGCTATTCTGCCATGAAGATGAAGTAGTTTTTTCCAGGTTTAAAAAAGACAGAACGTTGCTGAAGGGAAAAGGACACTTTAGATTCTTAAAGGCTGTGTTTATTTTTTTAAATCTTTTTAAAGACACTCGAGGCACTTAAGTTTAAGCACCATTTTCAAGAAATGACAAATTAATTTTTACTATTACAAGCAAATTTTTTAATACAAATAGTATAAGGGTGCCATTTTTGGATGAGATGCAAGAAGGGCGCTACTTTATAAACCAAGGAGCAGGTAGGGTGCAGCACCCTCATGAAACAGTCTGGAGGAAACACTGCATGAAGCTTTTAGCATGTGCAAATTTTTGCCTAATAAAATGATAGGTAACTGACAAAGATGAAGCTTTTAGCATGTGCAAACTTTTCCCTAATAAAATGATAGGTATGTGACAAAGATGAAGCTTTTAGCATGTGCAAACTTTTTCCTAATAAAATGATAGGTAACTGATAAACATATTTTCTAAATCTTGCAGTAGGAAATTGCATAACCAATTGCAATTTTTTTAATGTTAAATTTCCATTTGGTGAGTGGCATACACTAATCTTTACCTTTAATGTGGCTTTAGCTGAAAATATACACTGAAAGGAATCGAATATCTAAAGAATTTTGCCACACAATTTCATTTTATGCACTTAATAGCTTGCAGGCAATATAGTGGCAAAGTAATTTATCACTAACATAAATGACAAGTTAATATAACAGATTTTTCAGAACAATCAGGCAAAATATCAAACAAATTCACTTGAAGACCCTTAAACTATAATGACTAGTAAAAAAAGACAAAAATACTTAAAAGTTGACATGAAACAATCTAACCTTCAATTTGCCATATCTGTCAGACTGATGACGCACAAACTTCTTTAGTCTTTTCTTTACAATCTTATGCCTTACAAGAGGTTGAAGTGCCATAATTACCTTTATTTAACTACAAGGGAAAAAAATTTGTTTAGAAAAATAAATATTTAACAGGGGCTGGTTATATATATTTAGTTATTGTCAGTAGAAATAGTGCGTGTTTACATTGCAGAAATTGGGAAAACCCACAAAGTATGGCCAACGAATAAGTATTAAAAGTTTTTGGTATACTTTTTATAGACTACAGTGTTTTAAACGACAGCTTAAAAATTCACTGGCCTGGTCTAAAATCTACAATTCAGATAAATGTTTTTTTATAGTTACTATAGGACAACAAATACAGAAGCAGGGGTCTGTCCAGACGTTTCTCTGGGGGTCCTGTTTTTGTGAAATTGTGAAGAGTTGTTTTATATGTGAAAAATCTAGTCCTAATTTTGTAAATTTGAAATGAACGTTATACTCAGGTTCTTTTTTATATTTTTTTAAGAAGATATATGTATGTTATATTTTCATGACAGGTCAGATTTTACTTTTAAATGGTTAAATTTGTGAAAGGTTTAATTTAGAGCTGGAAAAATTTTGTAAATGGCCTATTGTTAAGACACAGAATTTTGTGAAGGGTTCTTTAAGGTGAAAAGTTTTGTGAAGGGTCCTTTAAAGGACCCAATTCCTTCCTAAACAGATCCCAGAGAAGATTTAATAAATCAGGGTTTCCAGCAAAACATGGATGGCAAATTCCCTGACCAAATCTCAGAAAAAACCCTGACTAAACAGGTGTATAACAAAATTTGCTACTTATTTTCGCAATCATTTGTCAAAAGTAGCGATTTTTTTCTTCGACTTTCTTCAAATTTCTCGATTTTTATTTATTTTGCGATCATTTGAGGAATTTTGTGATTTTTACATGAGACTTTGATGAATTTCGCGTCATTTTTCATTTTTTCTCCAATACTTTAGAAAATATTTGTAAATAATAGGACTGGGCGATATTAGGATTTCTACATCACGATGTATCATTGAGGTTAAATCGCGATATCACAATACATCGCAATATCAGACTCTAGGTATTGCAAACATTGTTGCAATTTTAATATAAAATTGAACAGTTTTACATACTCAAGCTCGTTTTATGCTTTGAAAAAACTTTTTTTTATAAGTAGAGGTTTATGTAGAAAAATTTTTAATTAAAATTTGTATAATAAATACTTTAACCAACAATACTATTTTGTATTTTCAGCAGATTTTTTGGCACGAGTGGAATGGGGGGGGGGGGGGTAATAATATTGTCATAAGACATTGTTTTATTAAAATAAAAATATTTATCTTTAATTAGGATTTTCTTTAAATGTTTAATTTTTTAAAATCAAGAAATACAGTAAATTCTGTCTAAGGCGGACTCTGTATAAGCCAGAAATCTGTCTACCGCGGAAAATTTTTCAAGTCCCGGCGAACCCATAGAAAATTACATTAATTCATGCTGCATAAGGCGGAATCTGTCTAACGCGGAAACGGAAAGCATTTTAAGGTCCCACCGACACCAAAATTTTGCATAAGGCGGAAAAAAAGGATAATTTAAAAATGAAAGGCATTTTGTTTATTAAACTTTAAAACTGATAAGTCAAATACTCAATGTCGTGCATGTTAGTTAAATTCCATAACACTTTGAAAAAGTTAATTCAAAAGGACAGAAACTGTTTAAATTTTAAGGAATTGCTTGTGCCATTTTTTCATATGCAAAATTATATTTAAAAGTTAATATTTCTAGTAGAATGAACATTTATCAAAATATATATTTTCGAAAGTGCAATGTATTATACTTTAAGGATGTACTCAAATTCAAAGTTATAGCGTTCTGTCTCATTTGGGGGGGGGGGGGGGGTTGTTAGGGTTTTTTTTCTTGTGTGTATGTATGTTTTTTTAAACTTCCAATTCGCATGCGTTACAGCAGTACTAAGAAATTGAATAGCGTTTCTCATTTATCTATAAAGAACAAAGATCTTTCCGAATTTCAGTTTTCAACCGATTTTCGAGTGAGGAAAATCAATAAAAAATTATCAAATTCGAGGAATTTTTTTTCTTTTTTTGGGGGGTGGGGGTGAGCTTTTTTGCATAAGCCAGAATATTGTCTACAACGGAAAACTTTTCTCAGTCCCGATCGATTCCGCCTTAGACAGAGTTTACTGTATATCATGAAAGTTAAGAAAATATTTTAAAAATTAGAAAAAAGGAGAAATAGGGATATTTCTCCTTGTATGTTCTCATTACTCAGCTTAATCCTTTTGAGGGCAGTGTCCTTAAAAAAGGACACCTTCCAAAACTGACAAACGGCACCAAGAATATTTAAATTTTCTTTTTATAATGTACGTGAAAATAAGCAAGTTTATATTTTCTAATAAATTCCTTTATAAATTCTGGTGTCAGCCCATTATTTTATCAGCTTATAAACTCCGGGCCGGAAAGTGTTAAATAATATGCAAAGTGACTTCTTTGCTTTGTTTTTTAAAGCAGTTCTTCCCCAAAGTACCAGATTTATAATTAAAGATAATATTTGTATATTACGAATTTCGTCAAAAGAATCTCGAAAAAACACAAATTCCGTCAAAGGATCGCGGAAAAAACGCGAATTCCGTAAAAAGATCGCGAAAAAACACGAATTTTTTCAAAAGATCACTTAAAAACGCAATTTTGTCAAAAAAAACACGGAAAAATGCAAATTTCTTCAAAGGATTGTAAAGGGAGGAAGTCATATGTTTTCAGACCAGGGGTGATTCTGTTCTGAATTTTCCGAAAAATTGAGGCAGACATTTCCGAAAATTAAAACAGCAAATTGCGTCATAAGATGACAAAAAACGACAAATTTCATCGAAAGATCCCGAAAAAATGGCAAATTTCGTCGAAAGATCACGGTAAAACGGCAAAATTCGTCGAAAGATCTCGAAAAGCGGCAAATTTTGTCAAAAGCGCGTGAAAAAAACACAAATGTAGTCAAAGGAGCGCGAAAAAAAAACACATAGTGGCGGGAGTGGATTCTCCCCCCCCCCCCTGTTGTAGCCTTTCAGAAAATTTCCTGTGAATTTCAGAAATTTTCTTTTTACTCAGAATCACTCCTGTTTTAGCCTGTATGCAGGAAGTTAAGCATTTCAAAGTCAATTTTTGGATATTTTAATCTCGTTATTAAATTCGTTCTTTTCTAAAAAAAAAAAAATCGAATTTTTAATTCATTTTTTCACGTTTTGCGGCAGCTTTTCCACATAAAAGAAACCAATTTCGAACTTTTAGTTCAATTTAATAAACTTTTTGACCTCTTTTCAATAAAATTAAATCTTAATTCGTACAACGATGTTCGAATTTTCACGGTTTTTGTAGGGTTTCCCCTGCATTTCACAGAATTTTTCGAAATTTGTAACACAGAAATCCGATTTTAATCTATAGTAAATTTTGCAGTATGCGATTTTTTAATGTTTAACTATTTTTTCTTTTTTCCCCGATAATTTGAGCGGTTTTTTTTTTTTCCCGCGTTTCACATGCAATTTTTCTACATTAGTAAAAGTAATCCAGTTTCAATCATTTACCTCTATTTAATAAATTCGGTTTTTTATAAGATTTTTTGGTTTTTTTCGGGATTCGCTGGGATTTTTTGACGTTCATAAAAGGTTTGACGTTCATATCATCATCTTTTAGCCTAATATAATAAATTTTGCTCTGTTTTCAATAGTTTATTCGTATTAATACAGCGATTTTTTTCCATTTCGTGCAATTTTTTTTATATTTGTAAAAGGAATCTGGTTTCAAGTTTTTAGTTTACCTTTTTGTTCCAATATGATTTAAATTTTATGCGAGTTTTTGCGTATATTTTAATCTCGCGATTTTTTTACGCGATTTCTAGTCTTTTCGCGTTCTATAGCTGTTTTAAATTCAAGATCTAAAATATTTATGGAAAAAAGGAACACACTTTGAGGTTATAAATTTTTTCAATAGTCAAGGTCTGAAAATTTAATTCCCTTTAAGTATAAAAAGCCTTCCGTGAAAGTGTCAGAAAATTTCGCGTCAAAAAAGAAAAAGAGCAGCAAATGGAAATAATGATTAAAAGAAAAAGAACACTTGTTTTCCTTACTATTAAAAAAATAATAATTGCTATCTTTGTTGCTAATTGGCCGATTTCTTTCAATTTTTTAGCAAGTTGCAATAATAATGAATTGGGCTACGTAGTAAATTTTTATTAAATATAATAAGTAATAAGGAAATTATAGTACCCACAAAAATGTCCACTCTTAGAACTGGAAAGAAAAAAAAGTGCTTTCTGCAGTTTGTTTATTTAGCTCCGAGAAGTCAGGCGCTAAAAGATAATCAGATAAGCTTTCTATCCATTGATAATGTTTTCTTTTGCGGCCGCATAGAATTAAAGAAAAAAGCATTTATTTAAAATAAGAAGTTTTCTATTTTTATTTTAAACACTTTTTTTTTTTTTTTTGCAGGATAATCATTTATTTTTTATTAACATCTTCCTTTAATGGCCATTTAGGTTGCATTAAAGGCATAAACAAAAAAAAAAAAGATGAATATAGAAAACACGCGTCGTTCAGGAACGATTTTCAAACAAAAAATGCAATGCAGAATGCATTGCTTTATCTATTTTTCATACGAGTATGACATATTAGGACTTTGTATGCGAGTCATACAGAGCAACAAAACATCTGTTTTCCAAAGTCAGCATGCTTTTGCTGGGTAAAAAGAGGGAACTTCCCCCCTTAAAATAAACAGGTAGAAAAGAAGATACGGGGAGGAGGGGTTGGGCGCGGCACCCTTTGAAAAACGTCAAAAGGTAATGAATACCTGTCACACTTAAAGGAAATTTCAAATTTTTATTATAAAACAAACACGCCAATTTACCGCAGATAATTATTGGAGGGCTGTAGATTACAAGAACATTAAAACTTAATTTCTCAAAAATAATATAAAGAATTAAAAAAGTAATATTCTGAACCAGATTATTTACAAATCTTGAAGTATTTATTTCAAAGTAACCAAAAATATATAGGAAAAATATGATAGAAAAAAAAAATTACATTTTAAAAAAGCAATTTTAAATATTTGATAGAAGGCTCATTCCTAATTTTGATGATAATAAAATACATTTTTAGCTAGATTAATAAAAGCAAATTCGGTCTCAATTGATTAAAAGCAATAGTATGAAGTGTTTTTAATAAATACTTAAGAATAGTACAATAATTAGAATGTTTCCCCAAATAAGTTGCAATGCCATTAAAAAATAAACTAAAATAAAAGTTCCTTACTAAAGATTTAGAAAATTATGAAGTATTTCTTACTAAAACTAACAACGTCAATTGTTACTTAATTATTATATTAATTGACTACAACAGGTTTTGGAATAACTAATTCAGTGCGAAAATGTATACTTGACATATCACATCGCCGATTTTTCTCATACGTATATCGTGATCGTGGTGTTGCTCGCCAATCATTAAAAAAGAAAAAAGACTTGTAATCGAGAATGTGGTGATTTGTGATTGGTATCGATTTTGGATAATCCCAATACCCAAAATGAAAGATTCTATCGCGATCTCCGTTTAAGCGACAAGTCGCGTGTGCGTTGTCTACGATCTACTTCGGAGATCGTAGAAGAAACCGGTCTTGCTTATCATACATGCGATCTCCATATTAGTGCTGCTGCAAGTGAGTGTTTGAAGATCGTGGGAAAAACCGGTCTTACCCACCGATCTCACTCATCATCCATGTGATCTCAGTATTAGAGATGCATCACGCAAGTGTTCGAAAATCGGAGGTGAAACCGGTAATCGGCCTCATTCGTCATCGTACTGGCGTGATGCATCGTATGGGTGCGATTCATCACTAAACGAAAGATAGGGAAATCGGTTTGACGATTTATGATTTAAATCTATATCACGCGATGTATCAATGCATCGCCCAGTCCTAGTAAATAACCTAACTTTTTCCATATATTTTGAAATTTCCCAAACTACTTTGAAATTCCCTGACTTTCCATGATGATTGGAACCCTGTAAATAAATCTATATGTATAAGGACATGAGTCTCACGCCTTTTTCAGAAAACCAAATTGCGGCAAATCGCAAAAAAACTCTGAATGCGTCCATTGGTTTTCATTGTAAAGAACGATTTTACAAGGCCAGAGAAAAAACAATGTTTACCTTCTCAAAATAAATATTTTCTAAGTGCTAATTTCATGTTTTTTGCCTTTTTCTGTAATTTTCCAAAATCTGCATCTGTTTTTGAGTTGAAATACAGAAAAAGTTTGCCATTTTTTTGAGATCTCCTGGTGAAGTTTGCCTTTTTTTCGAGATCGCCTGGCGAAGTTTGCCGTTTTTTCGAGATCGCCTGGCGAAGTTTGCCGTTTTTTCGAGATCGCCTGGCGAAGTTTGCCGTTTTTTCGAGATTGTCTGGCGAAGTTTGCCGTTTTTTCGAGATCGCCTGGCGAAGTTTGCCGTTTTTTCGAGATCGCCTGGCGAAGTTTGCCGTTTTTTCGAGATCTCCTGGCGAAGTTTGCCGTTTTTTCGAGATCGCCTGGCGAAGTTTGCCGTTTTTTCGAGATCTCCTGGCGAAGTTTGCCGTTTTTTAGAGATCTTTTGATGAAATCTATCGTTTCTTCGAGATCTTTTGACGAAATATGCATTTTTTCCAGATCTTTTGACGAAATTTGCCTTTTATTAGAGATCTTTTGACGAAAATTGAGGGGTTTTTTCGCAATCTTTTGAGAAAAATTGCTGTTTTTTGTGATCTTTTGAGAAAAATTGCCGTTTTTTCCCGATCCTTTGATGAAAATTTGCGATTTTTCATTGAACGATTGACGAAATTGATTTTTTTGGAGACCATTTGTCGAAATTCGCGATACATTTTATGTCTGATTTTTCAGATTTATGACAGAATTTTTTTTAATTTTCAGAAATGACTGCCGTAATTCTTCGGACTTTTTGGAACAGAATCATCCCTGGGCTCAGCGATCGCAATGAAATAGGATAACCAACGCGCACGATAAATGACTTCTCGTAGTTGAAATGCTGAAATATAGGCATATTTTGATGAGGATTAAAATCATTTTACGTTTCTTTTTTTACTTAAACGAATAAAAAACTGATGTATGCACGAAATAAATGCTTGAAAAATGAGAAATTGCAAATCGAAAAAAAATGGCAAAAAAGCGAAAATTTGAAAAAAATCGTAAATTCGTAAATTAAAAAATGACAAAAAAGCTGAAAACCGCGCATCTGCGGAAGAACCTCATGCCTGTGATGGGGACCTACTTTTGTAAAAAATGGACCCAGAATTTTTCAAGTACAGCGACATCACTGTAAAAGTATTAAATCCTTTTAAGAATTTGCCATAGTTATTTTGGTTTTCTCAGGAACTTTTAGTCAGAATTGAAAGTTTAATATAACTAAACATCAGAAATTAAATCAGCAATCACTATAACAAGGAACTCTAGAATGTATTGCTGATGAACACAGTGGGGTCCTAACATTAAATTCATTCGGAAAGATTCCAGTTTTAAAATATAAATTAATTCAACACCCATTTTTAGGTATATTTAAAAGTTATCATGGATGCAAGCTACATCTTTCTTTTAAAAATCACCACATTTGTTAAAAAATATAAAATAAAAACAGATGAGAGTGTGCATAGTACACCCAGTGTACATTGCCGAAGGCAGTGGTGCTCCAAACATGTAGGTTTGTTTAGACAGATTTTCATTTAAAAATATAAAATCTAATTCTTGGGTGTATATATACACTGCCAAATGCAGAAAGGCCACCAACATCAGGTTTGTTTGGAAAGATTTTTATTTAAAAATATAAAATAAAAACCGATTTTAGGTATATTTATGGCTGTTATCACAGGCAATTGTTTTTTCTGACCCTTTTGCAAGTTTACATGTCCACATCTGCTCTCCTGTCCAAAATATGAATACCCACTTATTTAAGAATACCTTTTAGATTCTAATGGTGTCTGTTTAAAATATTAATACATTCAAAATACTGATTTCTCATTTGTTTTTTCTGCAATTTGAAAATTTGCATCCTTTTCTCAAGCCAAAATAAACAGAAAAGTACCCACTTATTTTTGGTAGTTCTTCGGTTCAAATGCCTTGGGCTTAAAAAAAAATATATTTACCATTTCAATAAAATTATTTTTTGGAAGTCATTTCATGAATTACTACTAGTACTACTTTTCTCAGTACCTTCTAGAGATCTGCATGGGCCGGGCCATACTTTTTTTCTGAAGGCTTGGGCCGGGCCTAACTTAATTTTTCTGTACAGAGCCAGGCCTAGTTTCATTCCTAGTCTTCATTTCACGGCCCAAAATTTTCAGTCCTAGTTTTGAGCCAGCCCGTATGAAAATCATTGTGGCCTGGTCCATTTAAAGGTCAGTTAAATTAAGCCTGGCCCAAAAGTTTTTGCAAAAAATGCATACATTTTTGAATTGCCATTATTCTACACTTAAACATTAAAATTTATTATTTTTAAAGAATAGTAGATTTCTATGTATATTAAAATATAACTAAATTAAAATACAGTAAAATGTGTGAAAAGGAACCTGCCTATGACAGAACCCTGTTTTAAACTGAAAAACGTGTTGATCCATGCAAAATTAATATACTAATAAGTAAGAAAAGAATATATAATGCATTTACACTTGCTAAGAAGGGAACTTGTTTATAACGCATTTTTTCCCCCTTTTCTATGCAATTCCATCTAAGAAGATTTTACTGTATAGCATTTTTCAGATTTTTAACACTTCTATACATGGAATATGGATTAACAATATTAATGATAACTGAAACATTTACATACAAGAAATAGAGATTCATTAAAAAAATAAATATCGCAGCACTTCTATAAAAATAAAGATTATAAACATGAAAAAAAGAAATATTTTTAGTCAGAACTCCTCGTACGAGACAAATTTTTAACCAATTCGACGTAAAAATCAATGTTTTGTACAAGTTCACTCGGGCCGGGCCGAGATTTTAACTTTTTTCTGGGCCGAACTTTTAATTTTTTTATCGGGCCGGGCTAATATTATTTTCTCTACGGGCTGGGCCGAACTAAAGATGAAAATAAGCACTCGCCAGTCGCCGAATAAAAATATGGAAAGTACCGGCCAAATGCAGAATTTCCCAAAGGAATTTTGTCAAAAAACCGCGAATTTTGTCAAAGGATCGCGAAAATAGCCAAATATCGTCAATAGATCGCAAAAAAGCGCATTTCGCCAAAGAATCGCTCAGAAACCCAAATTTCATCAAGTGACTGCGGAAAAAACGCAGATATAGTGTATGGATCGCAGAAAAAATGCAAATATCCCCAATAGATCACGAAAAACAAACACTAATTTCGTCAAAGAATCTGGAATAAAACTGAGAATTTCTTCAAAAGATCGCGTAAAAACGCACATTTCGTCAAAAGATTACGGAAAAAGCGTAAATTTCGTCAATGGATTGCGAAAAAACCCCCCGCAAATATCGTCAATAGATCGCGAAGACACAAATATCATAAATAAATAGCAAAAAAAAAAAAAAAAACGATAATTTTGTTAAAAGATTGCGAAAAAACAGCACATTTCGTCAAAGGATCATAGAAAAACCTGTATTTCATCAAAGGATCGCTAAAAAACCCGAATTTCGCCAATAAATCGCGAAAAATGCAAAATATCGTCAATGAATCGCACAAAACGCAAAATAGCGTCAATGGATCGCAGAAAAAAAACCCGAATTTTGTCAAAGAATCGCGTAAAAAAGATAATTTCGTCAAAGAATCGTGAAAATGAACGTGAATTTCATTAAAAAATTACGAAAAAAGTGCGAATTTTGTCAAAAGATTGTGAAAAAAAAAACACAAAATTTGTCAAAAGATTGCGAAACCCCCCCCCCCCCCCCCCGCAAATTTTGTTAAAAGATCGTGGAAAAACGCAGATTTTGTTAAAGGATTGTGGAAGAAACACAAACATCGCCAATAGATCACGGAAAAATGCGAATTTTGTTAAAGTATCATCTAAAAAAAACATAATTAGTTCCAGGAGAGACCCCCTCAGCCCCCCCCCCCTTTACATTTCAGAAAATTTGCTGTAAATTTCAGATTTTTTTTTTTAAATTTTGAAAAGTACCTAAGTATAGTGGACTTATGTAGTTAGCTATAGAAGCATGTTACATATAACTTTGCTGTTAGCTTAATTTAAAACAGATTGGAAATTACTATCTCAAGTTTATTCAAAACAATATGAATTAAAATATTTTTATTTATTACATAAATTACTTATTTACTCTAAACATATATTTTTAAATTAAATATTCAGTGACATAAATGTACTTACTGGTGGCTAAAGAAATTATTCTCACTGGCCAGTAACTGGCTACTAAAAAAAATCAACTTACCGGCCAGTGGCCACTAAGCAAAATTCCTTATTTGCATCTTTAGGCCGAACTTTTAATTTTTGTATCGGGCCGGGCCGATTTTTTCTCTCTATGAGTTGGGTCGGGCCCGGGCCTAGAAATGTCGGCCCGTGCAGACCTCTAGTACCTTCCCAGATATCAATTGTGTCATACCAAAATACTTATTCAGAGACACCATGGTGTTACTTTAAAATTACAAAAGGAAATTCGGCACTTGTTAGTTATCCCGTCGACAAATTTTGCCAAATTATATAAATCGCCAAATTATACAAATTGACATAATTTTTATTTTAAATAATGAAAGAACAAATAAATTAGTATAACATTAAAGTACAAATAAAACGTTGAAATAAAAATCACTTGATGACGTAAACATGTGTTGTCAAGTGAATGTGACATTTACGATCAACCATTATTGGCATTTAATCTTACAATTTGGCGACTAATTTGGTCGACGGGATAACTAACAAGTACTGGAAATTCTAATAAATTATACTTTATTACTGGCAATGCATTTTATTATTAAACAATGCATCAGAGGTTCCTTAGAAGTTTCATTATATACATAATATATATTCACCATGTAAACTTTTTACTTCATTTGCACTGTTAACATACATGATGAGGAGTTAATGCTATGAGTATAATATCACTTCATTCTAAAGAAAATTAGTACTAAATAAAACGTTTATAAGAGCTGAAAAAGTTCTATCATGTAGCTCGTTCACATGGGCGAAAGTCGCAATTTCATGGGACAAAAATATTAAAATGTTTAGATAAAATAAATATAAATCATAAAATGTAACAATACACAAGTAAACAAACTACAGTTGTAATCTTGTAGGTCTGTGCAGGCACTTAATTCCTCAATGAAATTATTCATGTCTAAGATTATATTCATTATTCTTTGAACACATAGTATAAGGAAAATATTGTAATCATGATGTATGAGCAAGTAAACAAGATAGTTTCCAAATGCCACTTTGTACACTTGCTTCCATAGTGGTTAGGACGATGAATCCAGGCATAGATGTTTGTAGATTAAACTTTAAACAGAGGTCCCAGGTGTGCAAAATATGTGCTAGCACCTGCAACCAACCAATTAAATGGCACTTCTGATCCAGTAACAGAAACAGTGCAGTATGGCAGCAAGCACTGCAGATTAATGAAACAGCTTTTTAAAAAAATGCTAAATTGTGCTTTAAGTTTTTAGATTTCTGAACTAGTTCTGAAAGCAAAAGAATTCTCATTTAAAATAATAATAATTAAAAAAATATATATAAAGTTCAAACATACAAAGTTACAGGATATAAGTTCATAATTTACAATTATTTCTTATGAGAGTAAGCTTGGCTCAGTATTGTTGGGTAAGATTGGTTTGCTGTGGACTAACACAGAAAATTTTGCTACTAGGCTTCTAATTGAGCTATCATCTAGTGAATATGTTACAAACTACTGTTTGCTGTATATAGTAGTATAGGCCAAAACTGGGAATATTCATTAGCGGCCACTTTCTTTAAACTAGTGGCCACTATATTTAAAAATACTAAACAGTAAAATTTCTATAAGTATTAATCTAAAACTGAGTAGCCCAAATAAATATGTTAATATAAATATATTGGAACCAAAAAAAGTAGAATCCTTGATGAAATGCAAGATAATTTTATTCTCTCTAGTGGTGTACTGAGTAGTACTTTGGCCGAGTACCGAGTAGTTGTGTAATAAGGGAAAAAAAAACGCTGATGTGCACATAATGTGAGCTTAGGGGTACATATATATAATATACATATATAATATATATAACTAATTAAATTTGAAATTTATTTGTGCACCTTTTAAAGACAATTTTTGACAATTCAAATCAGTAGCATTAAAACAGTAGCAAAAAAAGAATTGACACATAACAAGTACAATTATTAACCAATATAAAATTAAAACATTCTTCAAACCTCCAATTTATTCTGATACCTGAAATCTGTCTATCAAAATAAAAATGTTTATTGGTTACTGTAACAATTCATTGAATAATGCAAAACCTTTCATATTTATTTTGTAACTGTACCTTATTTTCTTTTGATTAAAAATAAAAAAGAGAAAATAAAAAGAGAGGTACAAAAAGCGTTACAGGCTTTCTTAACAGAAGACTTATGTAAAACTGACACTCCATTTGCATGGTGGGGGGACTTTTCCGATTATGTGCAACCTTGCAAAAAAATTTTGTGCACCTTCAACCACTGTTTATTCTGAACGTATATTTTCAGAGGCAGGCCAAATTTATAGTAGTAAAAGAAATGCTTTGTCTACTGATAATGTAGAACGTTTGGTGTTTTTGCACCAGAATTTGAAAAATAATAAATTTAATTATTAATTTTTTTTATTACATTTATTGTATTTTGAGTTTCTTTATCCAAAATAATAGTCTTTTCTGTTTTCCCATAAATTTAAAATGAACTTATTTTTGTTTGAATAAATGTGAAACTAAATTTTAATCTGGAATTATTTTATGAGGGTTTTTGTTCTTAACTTTTTCTATATTTTGTTGACATATTGTTAAATACCGAGTAAATAGTTTTATGAAATATTGCATATATTATACATTGATATTCGAATAACTTTTTACTGATCAGTTTTGCATTCATATGCTTAAAAAAATGAAATTCTTACAACTACTCGGTATTGGCAGAGTACTCGGCCAAAATTTTGCCCAGTACTCGACAAATTGGCCGAGTACCGAGTACTCGGTACGGCTCTAACTCTCCTTGTAATAAAGTGCCCGCTGATACACAATTTTTCACTAGCCAGTTTTTTTCATTTACTGGCCATGTGGCCGGTGGCTAGTGCTAATTTTGCCCTTTACTGTACAGAAGAAAGATTTTTATATAAATCAGTTGATGGATTAGGTATGTAAACCCTTTTTAAATCTTTGTCAAACCATTCATTAGGAAAAATCACCAAGGAGATATGACAGTATAAGTGATAAATAATATAATGTAACCAAAGTTTTTGCTGTTGAATACCATTGTATCAAATCTCAACAAGACACTAATTTGAAAAGAAAACGACAAATAAAAATCACAAATTTTGGGTGTTGGTCCCGCAGAAGCTTATTTTATGAAACCTTCTGAACCAATAGGGAAAATTCATAAGTATTCTAATTTTTTGGCTTAGATGTGTTATTATCCCGGGGTCGGCCATCTTGGATTTTTTTCATGCATGAAAACTCCTTTTTTTGCCAAGTAGTAATGTCGCCAATCGTTAAATATTGTTGATAAGTTAATATAATATTGAAAAAACAGGAATATAATAACTATTAATAAAAAAATAATTTTTAATTCAAGCCAAGAAAAAAATCCAAGATGGTGGACCCCGGGATAATAACACATCTGTTCCAATTTTTTAACCACATATTTTGTATTCCAATATTCTGAATGAAAATTTTACAAAAATACAATATTCACTCAAAATTTAATGTTTTACAGTTTTAATTTTCTTTAATAACATGCATATTTATTAAAACATCAACTGTTGTTCTTTTTCACTTGTTCAGGGTTGGGTTTCTTCCAAGACAGTGGAAGAAACTGGAAAAAACTGGAAGAAACCAAAAGAAATGCTCAAAATTAAAGTATTTATTCTATGTAAAAGAATTAAACTCAAAGTATAACTATATGAAATCTAAAGTAAAAAAGTTAATATCAAAAATATTATTTTTGGAAAAATAAGTTATTTTTTAATAACAAACTTCAGGTTCAGCATGCATACGCAAAATTATTTGTTTTCTCTTCTCGTATACTTTGAAACAAGTACCTATCTAGACAAATGCTTAAAATGTGAGAATAGATATTCGATCAGTTATTTTTCTCTTATTTTAACCTGCATTTTTGAGTGAAAAAAAATACATAACATTTCAAATTATTTCGAAATACATTTTTTAAAAATTCATATATTTTAAAATACATTTTATCAAATATACCAAAAAACAAAACTTTCACTTACCCAAATTATTAAAAAAGAACGTTTGTTAACAGTAAGGGGAGCAAAACAATGTTGTGGTTTTTTTAGTCAGAGGGGTTCTTTTTTTTTTAATCAGGGGGCTACTGCCCCCCTGAACCCCCCGTTTTTTCATTCATAATTTTGCCTTGTGCTCTAGGATGTCATTCAAAAGCATCACTCAATCTGTCACTTCTAGTCATTCATAGCTTAGAACAATCAGCCTAGCCTCTCTTTCGTACATAATTCAATCAACACTCAAAAATACAGGTAAAAGTAAAAGAAAAATAACTGATCGAATATTTATTCTCACCTGTCAAGCATTTATCCAGATAGGTACTTGCTTCAAAATATACGAGATTGAGAAAACAATAAAAATACGTGACTGCAACACACAGAACTCGTCGACGCGAAATCCATTGCAGCAGTATCAATTCAATAACGTTTTTCCAAACAAATTCAAAATTTTCCGTGATTCTCCTCTTTGTCCAATAACAAAGCCTTTTACAAAAAAATAAGCGTCCAATTAGAAAGCAGCTTACAAAACAAAGAGTTTAAACCATAAAAACTCTCAAGAGAAATTTTAGGGTTGCCATATTTGGTGACGTCATAGGAGGCTGGCCCGATAAACCAGGGTTGCCACATTGGCGCAGTTATCGAAGGAGATTGGCGAAGGAGATTATATTGCGAATTACCCTCGAAATGCTTTTAAACTCTCCTTCATGTTCTGTAAGACTTGAAAGAATCTTTTTCATCTTTTGCATCCATTCTAAGTTGATAAACCGATTGCAGCATTCTACTGCTAAAAAACTTTTGTTTTGTTATACCATGTTGCACTGTAGTAAGAAAAATAAGGATTTAATGAAATTTTTAATACAGTAATTGTGTATTACTTACTTTAATAAAATTGATGTAAATTAAAAGCACTGTCTTTCATTTAAATAAATTTCTTTCTACCATTTGTAAATGATCCATACTGTTTACTACAGACATGGTACAGGCTCAGCAAAAAAAAAGCTGAACTTTCACGGCCTAATGGAATTTTGACAAATTCACATTTTTTGCAGCGTTCAGATGAAATTTGCACTTTTTCTGTGATACATTGACGAAATTAGCGTTTTTCCCCAACCACTTGTCGAAAATCACGTTTCCCTGCAATCTTTCGAAGAAATTCCTGTTTTTTCTGCAATATTTCAAAGAAATTCACGCATTTACCATGATCTTTCGTCAAAAATAGCACGTTTTCCACGATCTTTTGCCAAAAATCGCGCATTTTCCATGATCTTTCGCCAAAGATCTATTTTTTTATCATCCGACAAAAATCGCATTTTTTTGCGATTCTTTGATGAAATTCACATTCTTTTTTTCACGATCCTTCGACGAATTTCGCGTTTTTCCACGACCTTTCAAAGCAATTCACTATTACACTATCTTTCGCCGAAATTCGCATATTTTACAAGATCCTTTGGCAAAATATGCTTTTTTCTGCAATTCTTTGATGAAAATCGCGTTTTTCCAGTGATCCTTTGGTGGAAGTCGCATTTTCCCCCGCGATCTTTTGAAGAAATTTTCACCTTTCCTGCGATTCTTTGAAAAAATTTGCATTTTCCCGTGATCGGCTGAAGAAATTTGCTCAATTTGGCACGGTTCATACTCGCGTTTTTGTTGTAGTACATCCATTCCCGCTAATGCCCCCCCCCCCTCTATTAAAAATGTCAACAAATTTTAATGCATATTTGCATCGATCCCAGAGATAATAAAATTCACTGCCGAAAAAGCGGAATTCCTCGTTTTCGCGGAAAAGTAACATGTCTGTTACTAC
This sequence comes from Maratus speciosus, assembly GCA_963932465.1. Classification (NCBI taxonomy): domain Eukaryota; kingdom Metazoa; phylum Arthropoda; class Arachnida; order Araneae; family Salticidae; genus Maratus; species Maratus speciosus. The sequence continues at coordinate 508,128,931 of OZ010796.1, read as the reverse complement.
TAGTTTCAGAAGTCTAAATAATTTTAAAAATATGCTGGTTAAATTGAAATTGATAACTTTAAATTGATTTTGTATAATCAAGACAAAAATTTCTTTTCTTCAAGTAGCGAATAAATGATGTAATTATTAATTTAGCCTATATAATTAATTAAATTTGTACAGGTGTAATGAAATTTACTTAAGGTTACCTATAAGAAGAATACATTTATTATTTCTTACAAAGTTGAAACCTATATTGTAATTTATTAAAGAATAACAGTTTCTTCCATTTCTTCCACTTGGAAGAAACCTATCTCTTCCGGCCGGTTTTTTCCACTTTGGAAGAAACTTGCCAATCTACACTGAAATAAAGGTAAATGCAATTCTAAAAATGAAATGAATTAATATTCTAATTTTTTGACTTGGAGCTGTATATTTTGCTGCTGGCTATGAATTTTATTATTAAACAGTGCATCAGAGGTTCCTTAGAAGTTTATCATTAATACATATTCACTATGTAAAATTGTTACATCATTTGCATTGTTGACATAAATGACCGAGTAATAAACTAGTTTAAAATAAAAATGCTATGAGTATTTAACTCTTATTCCAAAGAAAATAAATGATTGAACCATTTATAAGAGCTTGAAAATTTTCACTATCACGAAGATTAATATAAAACGGGAAAAAAAGTAGCAAAGTATTAGATCCATACTTGTTTTATTTTCAAATTATATATCACTAAACAATGCATCAGAGGTTCCTTAGAAATTTATCATAATATATAAAAAATATATATTCATTTAAATTATCTGTACATCATTTGCATTGTTAAATGATGAATGTTAAACATCAGTTACCAGTAATTTTTTACTATAATTTCACAATTTCCCTCCGTCAATGTTAAACTGAATTTCGCAAAATTCAGATATGCAAAAGCAAATAAGTGAAAAACAGTAGTAAATTATATCACCTAAAAGATAGTAAGTATAACGACAGATGAACTGCAATGCATCATGTTCCTTAGAAATTTAATCATTCCATACTAATAAAAATGTAATCACTGTTAATATTATTACGTCATTTTCATAATTACTAACATGAAATGAATTATAGGGTAGATATGCCAGTGATGGGCACCCTTAAGAAATTTACTTAAAAACTATTTTTTAATTAATAGTTATGATATTATTATATTCCATTTTTTTCAATATCATATTAATCTATCAACATTGTTTAACCATTCTCATAGTCTCATTTCCCAATATTAATCCAAATTTTATTGTAAATAACAGAAATAAATTAAAACACCCAAAATTCAGTAATGGACACCTCACAAAAAGTAATAGATATGACTGTATTTAGAGCCAAAATTTATTCAAAGAATACTAAAAGAAACAAAATAGTTATTTTCAAATAATTTTAAAAATTAGGATATCAATAATTAATAAATTATTTGTGAGAATTATTCACTGTTTAAATTAGTTATTGTGATTATCACAAGATCAATATTTTAATTGTTTTAGATAGGTGGTTTAAAACACTAAATGTCAGGGAATTAGTTATCAAATTATTGAGCCAGTGGAGGATTTAGAGGGGTAATATTGAAGCATAGATTTGTATATTTCCCACTATTTTAATTTTAACAGTTAAACTCCCTGAAATTTCTTGCAATTAACATTACAAATATGAAAGAAAACAAGTTGACTATGCTCAAACTCTCTATGCCTGATAGAACTTCTGTTGGTTGATTTGTTGTCTATGTGGAATGACCCAATATAAAACACAATAAGAAGGCTGTTTTTTGAGGTATCATCATCCTGAAAACTGTCTGGGAGGGAGAATTTGTCAAACTGTGAAAGTCATAAGCAAGAGAGAGCTACATATTTGATTGAACAATTGATATAATACTAAAATATGATAGTAAGCCAAATCAGATTTATTCTTTAGTCATGTAATTCATTCAAGAGGTGTCGATAATATCATCACATTCAGCACAAATAACTAGTATTGTATATTAATAAACAAAGGAATGATATCATTAATAATTAATAAGATGTTGGTGCCTTTAAAAATGACAAAAATAGCACTTTTTTAAAGCTATAACATGAACATAGTAACAGATCCATAACAGAAATAGAGTGCTTGAGTACAAAATTAATGATGAAGCTTTGTGATATCTACATACTGCAATATCACCAAATCAGATTGTACCTTTAATTGCAAGATGTTAATAAAATTGTTTGAATTTACAATAGGGATTGACCGAATCAGCAATTTTGCCGAATACCGAAGCTTCGGTCAAAGTGCACACCAAATATTCGGTATTCGGCAACCGAATACTTAAAAATTTTTAATACACATTTTTGCATATTAGCTTTTTTAATAAACTTTAATTAAAATTAAATTCTTAATAATTTAATTCAGTTACATTTTTATTCTTAAATCTAATTACACAAAAAAATTTAATGATTTCTTTCAACTCACAAATTCATTAACCCATCACTTATTTTTTATTATTTTATCACTAGTCAATATCCAAATTAACCCAATGAAAGTATTAAACTATACAGGCTATTATTAAGGATAAGGATTCTCAGAAAAACAAAAGTTCATTCAAATAAAAAGAAACAATGTTGTCATTAAGCTGATTTACTGATTGTCTAATTATATACATATTGAATTGGAATGTTCTCAAATACAAAAGGTATCATATCAATTTGTACATTTAACTATTTTCTGAGAAATTATTGATACATATTTATATTTTGATTAATATTTATCACTGTGGTGATGAAGATAAATTTGAGCGATTTTAATTTTAATTGTTATAAAAGCTATAGGATAGGCATAGGAGTATACTTATTTGATGCATGTATTTTCTTTAATATAAACCTTAGTTATACTGAGATGAACTCTGATATACTTATTTGAGGTGTATATTAAAGAGAATACACATTAAATAAATTTAAACTGAAAAAACTAATGTAGAAATAATTAAAATGAAATGGTAATGGAAAGATGCCCATATTCCTTACTTTTTTTTTTCCTATATCGTAGACAGTTGTTCTGATTTCACCCCTATATAGACTATTTTAGGAAAGAAAAAAAAAAGTTTTTTTGTAATTAAAAATGGCCTTTGACTTGTTTTTGGTAGTGCAGCTGAACTTTGAACTCATGCACATAATATTGAAACTCACCATTTAGCCTATTCTACTTCTAAGTAAAAGAGAATTCTTCTACTTCTAAGAAAATACTTATCTGCAATTATTCGGCCGAATACTTCAAAGTATTCGACCGAAGCCGAATATTCGGTTTACATGCCGAATCACCGAATACCGAATCGACTATTCGGTATTCGGTCAATCCCTAATTTACAATGCTAATAAGTTATACTTGAATGTACACATCTAATAAATAATGTCATGAAAAAATACTTCAAAATCAAGTACAGATTTATTCTTAAATTATGCAATTCATTGAAGAGGTGTCGATAATATCACGCTCAGCACACCGAATATTGAAAATATGTTTAGAAACGATTCTATTTAAAGTTCATAACTCGTTGGGTTAAAGTTATACAAGCACAAAACTAAACTATGAAAATTGTTAAACGCATCCAATAATAGAAATCATGACCCTATTATATGACATTACTATGATGCAAGAAGAAAAAGATAAAATCATAAAACAAGTTTTTGAAAAGAGCCAATTTTTAAAATATTAGGTATGTTAAATATTTTTATGCAATGAATTTTTATTTAGTCAGTGCTACCGGCGCTTTTAATCACTAAATTAACTATGATCTTATTCATATACATTACTTTATACTTTAAATAAAATTTATATATATATATATATATAGGAAGAAAGTAGTTAAAAATACTAAATGTATCAAGTCATCGAATCGTATTGTTTTAGATAGATGGTTTAAAACACTAAATGTCAGGGAATTACAGTTATCAAATTATTGAGACAGTGGAGGATTTAGAGGGGTAATATTGATGCATAGATTTGTATATTTCCCACTATTTTAATTTTAACAGTTAAACTCCGTGAAATTTCTTGTAATTAACATTACAAATATGAAAGAAAGCAAGTTGACTATGCTCAAACTCTCTATATCTGATGGAACTTCTGTTGGTTGATTTGTTGTGTACGTGGAATGACCCAATATAAAACACAATAAGAAGGCTGTTTTTGAGGTATCATCATCCTGAAAACTGTCTGGGAGGGAGGATTTGTCAAACTGTGAAAGTCATAAACAAGAGAGAGCTACATATTTGATTGAACAATTGATATAATACTAAAATATGATAGTAAGCCAAATCAGATTTATTCTTTAGTCATGTAATTCATCCAAGAGGTGTCGATAATATCATCACATTCAGCACAAATAACTAGTATTGTATATTAATAAACAAAGGAATGATATCATTAATAATTAATAAGATGTTGGCGCCTTTAAAAATGACAAAAATAGCACTTTTTTAAAGCTATAACATGAACATAGTAACAGATCCATAACAGAAATAGAGTGCTTGAGTACAAAATTAATGATGAAGCTTTGTGATATCTACATACTGCAATATCACCAAATCAGATTGCACCAGTAATTGCAAGATGTTAATAAAATTGTTTGAATTTACAATAGGGATTGACCGAATCAGCAATTTTGCCGAATACCGAAGCTTCGGTCAAAGTGCACACCAAATATTCGGTATTCGGCAACCGAATACTTAAAAATTTTTAATACACATTTTTGCATATATTAGCTTTTTTAATAAACTTTAATTAAAATTAAATTCTTAATAATTTAATTCAGTTACATTTTTATTCTTAAATCTAATTACACAAAAAAATTTAATGATTTCTTTCAACTCACAAATTCATTAACCCATCACTTATTTTTTATTATTTTATCACTAGTCAATATCCAAATTAACCCAATGAAAGTATTAAACTATACAGGCTATTATTAAGGATAAGGATTCTCAGAAAAACAAAAGTTCATTCAAATAAAAAGAAACAATGTTGTCATTAAGCTGATTTACTGATTGTCTAATTATATACATATTGAATTGGAATGTTCTCAAATACAAAATGTATCATATCAATTTGTACATTTAACTATTTTCTGAGAAATTATTGATACATATTTATATTTTGATTAATATTTATCACTGTGGTGATGAAGATAAATTTGAGCGATTTTAATTTTAATTGTTATAAAAGCTATAGGATAGGCATAGGAGTATACTTATTTGATGCATGTATTTTCTTTAATATAAACCTTAGTTATACTGAGATGAACTCTGATATACTTATTTGAGGTGTATATTAAAGAGAATACACATTAAATAAATTTAAACTGAAAAAACTAATGTAGAAATAATTAAAATGAAATGGTAATGGAAAGATGCCCATATTCCTTACTTTTTTTTTTCCTATATCGTAGACAGTTGTTCTGATTTCACCCCTATATAGACTATTTTAGGAAAGAAAAAAAAAAGTTTTTTTGTAATTAAAAATGGCCTTTGACTTGTTTTTGGTAGTGCAGCTGAACTTTGAACTCATGCACATAATATTGAAACTCACCATTTAGCCTATTCTACTTCTAAGTAAAAGAGAATTCTTCTACTTCTAAGAAAATACTTATCTGCAATTATTCGGCCGAATACTTCAAAGTATTCGACCGAAGCCGAATATTCGGTTTACATGCCGAATCACCGAATACCGAATCGACTATTCGGTATTCGGTCAATCCCTAATTTACAATGCTAATAAGTTATACTTGAATGTACACATCTAATAAATAATGTCATGAAAAAATACTTCAAAATCAAGTACAGATTTATTCTTAAATTATGCAATTCATTGAAGAGGTGTCGATAATATCACGCTCAGCACACCGAATATTGTAAATATGTTTAGAAACGATTCTATTTAAAGTTCATAACTCGTTGGGTTAAAGTTATACAAGCACAAAACTAAACTATGAAAATTGTTAAACGCATCCAATAATAGAAATCATGACCCTATTATATGACATTACTATGATGCAAGAAGAAAAAGATAAAATCATAAAACAAGTTTTTGAAAAGAGCCAATTTTTAAAATATTAGGTATGTTAAATATTTTTATGCAATGAATTTTTATTTAGTCAGTGCTACCGGCGCTTTTAATCACTAAATTAACTATGATCTTATTCATATACATTACTTTATACTTTAAATAAAATTTATATATATATATATATAGGAAGAAAGTAGTTAAAAATACTAAATGTATCAAGTCATCGAATCGTATTGTTTTAGATAGATGGTTTAAAACACTAAATGTCAGGGAATTACAGTTATCAAATTATTGAGACAGTGGAGGATTTAGAGGGGTAATATTGATGCATAGATTTGTATATTTCCCACTATTTTAATTTTAACAGTTAAACTCCGTGAAATTTCTTGTAATTAACATTACAAATATGAAAGAAAGCAAGTTGACTATGCTCAAACTCTCTATATCTGATGGAACTTCTGTTGGTTGATTTGTTGTGTACGTGGAATGACCCAATATAAAACACAATAAGAAGGCTGTTTTTGAGGTATCATCATCCTGAAAACTGTCTGGGAGGGAGGATTTGTCAAACTGTGAAAGTCATAAACAAGAGAGAGCTACATATTTGATTGAACAATTGATATAATACTAAAATATGATAGTAAGCCAAATCAGATTTATTCTTTAGTCATGTAATTCATTCAAGAGGTGTCGATAATATCATCACATTCAGCACAAATAACTAGTATTGTATATTAATAAACAAAGGAATGATATCATTAATAATTAATAAGATGTTGGCGCCTTTAAAAATGACAAAAATAGCACTTTTTTAAAGCTATAACATGAACATAGTAACAGATCCATAACAGAAATAGAGTGCTTGAGTACAAAATTAATGATGAAGCTTTGTGATATCTACATACTGCAATATCACCAAATCAGATTGCACCAGTAATTGCAAGATGTTAATAAAATTGTTTGAATTTACAATAGGGATTGACCGAATCAGCAATTTTGCCGAATACCGAAGCTTCGGTCAAAGTGCACACCAAATATTCGGTATTCGGCAACCGAATACTTAAAAATTTTTAATACACATTTTTGCATATATTAGCTTTTTTAATAAACTTTAATTAAAATTAAATTCTTAATAATTTAATTCAGTTACATTTTTATTCTTAAATCTAATTACACAAAAAAATTTAATGACTTCTTTCAACTCACAAATTCATTAACCCATCACTTATTTTTTATTATTTTATCACTAGTCAATATCCAAATTAACCCAATGAAAGTATTAAACTATACAGGCTATTATTAAGGATAAGGATTCTCAGAAAAACAAAAGTTCATTCAAATAAAAAGAAACAATGTTGTCATTAAGCTGATTTACTGATTGTCTAATTATATACATATTGAATTGGAATGTTCTCAAATACAAAAGGTATCATATCAATTTGTACATTTAACTATTTTCTGAGAAATTATTGATACATATTTATATTTTGATTAATATTTATCACTGTGGTGATGAAGATAAATTTGAGCGATTTTAATTTTAATTGTTATAAAAGCTATAGGATAGGCATAGGAGTATACTTATTTGATGCATGTATTTTCTTTAATATAAACCTTAGTTATACTGAGATGAACTCTGATATACTTATTTGAGGTGTATATTAAAGAGAATACACATTAAATAAATTTAAATTGAAAAAACTAATGTAGAAATAATTAAAATGAAATGGTAATGGAAAGATGCCCATATTCCTTACTTTTTTTTTCCTATATCGTAGACAGTTGTTCTGATTTCACCCCTATATAGACTATTTTAGGAAAGAAAAAAAAAAGTTTTTTTGTAATTAAAAATGGCCTTTGACTTGTTTTTGGTAGTGCAGCTGAACTTTGAACTCATGCACATAATATTGAAACTCACCATTTAGCCTATTCTACTTCTAAGTAAAAGAGAATTCTTCTACTTCTAAGAAAATACTTATCTGCAATTATTCGGCCGAATACTTCAAAGTAATCGACCGAAGCCGAATATTCGGTATTCGGTCAATCCCTAATTTACAATGCTAATAAGTTATACTTGAATGTACACATCTAATAAATAATGTCATGAAAAAATACTTCAAAATCAAGTACAGATTTATTCTTAAATTATGCAATTCATTGAAGAGGTGTCAATAATATCATGCTCAGCACACCAAATATTGTAAATATGTTTAGAAGCGATTCTATTTAAAGTTCATAACTCGCTGGGTTAAAGTTATACAAGCACAAAACTAAACTATGAAAATTGTTAAACGCATCCAATAATAGAAATCATGACCCATATTATATGACATTACTATGATGCAAGAAGAAAAATGATAAAATCATAAAACAAGTTTTTGAAGAGCCAATTTTAAAAATATTAGGTATGTTAAATATTTTTATGCAATGAATTTTTATTTAGTCAGTGCTACCGGCGCTTTTAATCACTAAATTAACTATGATCTTATTCATATAGGGTAGATGTGCCAGTAATGGACACCCTTAAGGAAATTCTTTAAAAATTATTTTTTTATTAATAGTTATAATTATTATATTCCAGTTTTTTCAGTATTATATTAATCTATTAACAATATTTAACCATTCTTAAAGCCTCATTTCCCCATATGAATAGAAATTTAATTTTAAATAACAGAAATATATCAAAACACCCAAAAGCCCAGTAATGGACACCCTCTGGCCCAGTACTGGACACCTTCTGTTTCAGTAATGGACACCCCATAAAAAGTAATAAATATAATTGTTTTTATGACTGTATTTAGACCCAGAATTTAATGAATACATATTAAGGAAACAAAATAGTTATTTTTAAATAAATTTAACAATTAGGATACCAGTAATTAATAAAATATTTGTGATAATCATTTACTGTTTGCATCAATTATTGTAATTATCAGAAGATCGATGTTTTAATTATTTTAGATGGATAGTTTAAAATACTAAATATCAGACAATTACAGCTATCAAATTATTGAAACAGTGGTGGATTTAAAAGGTAATAAAAAATAAAAAACAGTTTTGGTGTTTAGTTTTGTGTCACTATTTTTAACAATCTTCCAGAGATTACGTGATACATCATTTATAATAATTAATATTACAAATATGAAAGAAATGATATTGTGCGTTGAATATTTTAAATACTAAATAAAATAATTTCAAAATAAAACTGTAGAACTGATGTTTGAGGCCATTAATCTGCAGATTTACTAGTTTCATGAATATTACCTATAACTTTCATTAAAAGTATTACATTTTTTTTTAAAAAATAAGGAAACACTTAAGACAGAAAATGTATTTTAATAACTTCTGTAACTTAATTGTTTTTATTTAAACGGAGAAGGATTAAGCCCTATGAGCCCCTCTTTGACTGTGCTCTTAAACAGTATTTTCTGCTTCCTGGCTGGTTTGATTGCCAGATTATAAAATATATGAGGTATATGTACTACATAAAAAAAATAATAAATAAAATAAAATATCGAAATTTTATTAATCACATAAAATAACTTAAAAGCAGCTATTTATAAAAGTTTTGGTGTTATTACATTTTGGTAAGTATAATTTAAAAATTAAATTTGATTATTTAGGTTTGCAGTTAAGCTGAAGTATTTTATGCACTATAAACATTACTAAAATTGCATTTTTAGCAATGTCTACATGGGGTGTCCATTACTGGAAAATGACTAATTAACAATCCCAGTAATGGACACCCCCTCTTAAAACCTTAAAAAGAAATGAAATTTTGTAAATAGCCATTAGTATATATAATTCAAAGTTTTCTATTGCTACTCAAACAAAAACATTCAAATTTTGCAAGAAAATAAATAATATATAAATTAATTAAACGAAGCCAGCTCTTAACCTCTTCATTAAGATTTCTACAGAAACACAGCAAAACTTTGAAACATTATTTTCTGCTTCCTGATTGGTTTGATTAAAAGTATCAACAATAACATAGTTTTATAAAACATACAAGGGGGAATTATAAAAAAAAATAATTAAAGCTAAATATTTATTAGTTATTTTTTTATAAACCAAAAACATCGAGGGGTGTCCATTACTGGCACATCTACCCTACATTACTTTATACTTTAAATAAAATATATATATATAGGAAGAAAGTAGTTGAAAATACTAAATGTATCAAGTCATCGAATCGTATTGTTTTAGATAGATGGTTTAAAACCCCAAATGTCAGGGAATTACAGTTATCAAATTATTGAGACAGTGGAGGATTTAGAGGGGTAATATTGATGCATAGATTTGTATATTTCCCACTATTTTAATTTTAACAGTTAAACTCCGTGAAATTTCTTGTAATTAACATTACAAATATGAAAGAAAGCAAGTTGACTATGCTCAAACTCTCTATGTCTGATGGAACTTCTGTTGGTTGATTTGTTGTCTACGTGGAATGACCCAATATAAAACACAATAAGAAGGCTGTTTTTTGAGGTATCATCATCCTGAAAACTGTCTGGGAGGGAGGATTTGTCAAACTGTGAAAGTCATAAGCAAGAGAGAGCTACATATTTGATTGAACAATTGATATAATACTAAAATATGATAGTAAGCCAAATCAGATTTATTCTTTAGTCACGTAATTCATTCAAGAGGTGTCGATAATATCATCACATTCAGCACAAATAACTAGTATTGTATATTAATAAACAAAGGAATGATATCATTAATAATTAATAAGATGTTGGCGCCTTTAAAAATGACAAAAATAGCACTTTTTTAAAGCTATAACATGAACATAGTAACAGATCCATAACAGAAATAGAGTGCTTGAGTACAAAATTAATGATGAAGCTTTGTGATATCTACATACTGCAATATCACCAAATCAGATTGCACCTTTAATTGCAAGATGTTAATAAAATTGTTTGAATTTACAATGCTAATAAGTTATACTTGAATGTACACATCTAATAAATAATGTCATGAAAAGATACTTCAAAATCAAGTACAGATCTATTCTTAAATTATGCAATTCATTGAAGAGGTGTCGATAATATCACACGCAGCACACCAAATATTGTAAATATGTTTAGAAACGATTCTATTTAAAGATCATAACTCGCTGGGTTAAAGTTATACAAGCACAAAACTAAACTATGAAAATTGTTAAACGCATCCAATAATAGAAATCATGACCCTATATGACATTACTATGATGCAAGAAGAAAAAGATAAAATCATAAAACAAGTTTTTGAAAAGAGCCAATTTAAAAAATATTAGGTATGTTAAATATTTTTATGCAATGAATTTTTATTTAGTCAGTGCTACCGGCGCTTTTAATCACTAAATTAACTATGATCTTATTCATATACATTACTTTATACTTTAAATAAAATTTATATATATATATATATATATATATATATATAGGAAGAAAGTAGTTAGAAATACTAAATGTATCAAGTCATCGAATCGTATTGTTTTAGATAGATGGTTTAAAACACTAAATGTCAGGGAATTACAGTTATCAAATTATTGAGACAGTGGAGGATTTAGAGGGGTAATATTGATGGATAGATTTGTATATTTCCCACTATTTTAATTTTAACAGTTAAACTCCGTGAAATTTCTTGTAATTAACATTACAAATATGAAAGAAAGCAAGTTGACTATGCTCAAACTCTCTATGTCTGATGGAACTTCTGTTGGTTGATTTGTTGTCTACGTGGAATGACCCAATATAAAACACAATAAGAAGGCTGTTTTTTGAGGTATCATCATCCTGAAAATTGTCTGGGAGGGAGGATTTGTCAAACTGTGAAAGTCATAAGCAAGAGAGAGCTACATATTTGATTGAACAATTGATATAATACTAAAATATGATAGTAAGCCAAATCAGATTTATTCTTTAGTCATGTAATTCATTCAAGAGGTGTCGATAATATCATCACATTCAGCACAAATAACTAGTATTGTATATTAATAAACAAAGGAATGATATCATTAATAATTAATAAGATGTTGGCGCCTTTAAAAATGACAAAAATAGCACTTTTTTAAAGCTATAACATGAACATAGTAACAGATCCATAACAGAAATAGAGTGCTTGAGTACAAAATTAATGATGAAGCTTTGTGATATCTACATACTGCAATATCACCAAATCAGATTGCACCAGTAATTGCAAGATGTTAATAAAATTGTTTGAATTTACAATAGGGATTGACCGAATCAGCAATTTTGCCGAATACCGAAGCTTCGGTCAAAGTGCACACCAAATATTCGGTATTCGGCAACCGAATACTTAAAAATTTTTAATACACATTTTTGCATATTAGCTTTTTTAATAAACTTTAATTAAAATTAAATTCTTAATAATTTAATTCAGTTACATTTTTATTCTTAAATCTAATTACACAAAAAAATTTAATGATTTCTTTCAACTCACAAATTCATTAACCCATCACTTATTTTTTATTATTTTATCACTAGTCAATATCCAAATTAACCCAATGAAAGTATTAAACTATACAGGCTATTATTAAGGATAAGGATTCTCAGAAAAACAAAAGTTCATTCAAATAAAAAGAAACAATGTTGTCATTAAGCTGATTTACTGATTGTCTAATTATATACATATTGAATTGGAATGTTCTCAAATACAAAAGGTATCATATCAATTTGTACATTTAACTATTTTCTGAGAAATTATTGATACATATTTATATTTTGATTAATATTTATCACTGTGGTGATGAAGATAAATTTGAGCGATTTTAATTTTAATTGTTATAAAAGCTATAGGATAGGCATAGGAGTATACTTATTTGATGCATGTATTTTCTTTAATATAAACCTTAGTTATACTGAGATGAACTCTGATATACTTATTTGAGGTGTATATTAAAGAGAATACACATTAAATAAATTTAAACTGAAAAAACTAATGTAGAAATAATTAAAATGAAATGGTAATGGAAAGATGCCCATATTCCTTACTTTTTTTTTTCCTATATCGTAGACAGTTGTTCTGATTTCACCCCTATATAGACTATTTTAGGAAAGAAAAAAAAAAGTTTTTTTGTAATTAAAAATGGCCTTTGACTTGTTTTTGGTAGTGCAGCTGAACTTTGAACTCATGCACATAATATTGAAACTCACCATTTAGCCTATTCTACTTCTAAGTAAAAGAGAATTCTTCTACTTCTAAGAAAATACTTATCTGCAATTATTCGGCCGAATACTTCAAAGTATTCGACCGAAGCCGAATATTCGGTTTACATGCCGAATCACCGAATACCGAATCGACTATTCGGTATTCGGTCAATCCCTAATTTACAATGCTAATAAGTTATACTTGAATGTACACATCTAATAAATAATGTCATGAAAAAATACTTCAAAATCAAGTACAGATTTATTCTTAAATTATGCAATTCATTGAAGAGGTGTCGATAATATCACGCTCAGCACACCGAATATTGAAAATATGTTTAGAAACGATTCTATTTAAAGTTCATAACTCGTTGGGTTAAAGTTATACAAGCACAAAACTAAACTATGAAAATTGTTAAACGCATCCAATAATAGAAATCATGACCCTATTATATGACATTACTATGATGCAAGAAGAAAAAGATAAAATCATAAAACAAGTTTTTGAAAAGAGCCAATTTTTAAAATATTAGGTATGTTAAATATTTTTATGCAATGAATTTTTATTTAGTCAGTGCTACCGGCGCTTTTAATCACTAAATTAACTATGATCTTATTCATATACATTACTTTATACTTTAAATAAAATTTATATATATATATATATATATAGGAAGAAAGTAGTTAAAAATACTAAATGTATCAAGTCATCGAATCGTATTGTTTTAGATAGATGGTTTAAAACACTAAATGTCAGGGAATTACAGTTATCAAATTATTGAGACAGTGGAGGATTTAGAGGGGTAATATTGATGCATAGATTTGTATATTTCCCACTATTTTAATTTTAACAGTTAAACTCCGTGAAATTTCTTGTAATTAACATTACAAATATGAAAGAAAGCAAGTTGACTATGCTCAAACTCTCTATATCTGATGGAACTTCTGTTGGTTGATTTGTTGTGTACGTGGAATGACCCAATATAAAACACAATAAGAAGGCTGTTTTTGAGGTATCATCATCCTGAAAACTGTCTGGGAGGGAGGATTTGTCAAACTGTGAAAGTCATAAACAAGAGAGAGCTACATATTTGATTGAACAATTGATATAATACTAAAATATGATAGTAAGCCAAATCAGATTTATTCTTTAGTCATGTAATTCATCCAAGAGGTGTCGATAATATCATCACATTCAGCACAAATAACTAGTATTGTATATTAATAAACAAAGGAATGATATCATTAATAATTAATAAGATGTTGGCGCCTTTAAAAATGACAAAAATAGCACTTTTTTAAAGCTATAACATGAACATAGTAACAGATCCATAACAGAAATAGAGTGCTTGAGTACAAAATTAATGATGAAGCTTTGTGATATCTACATACTGCAATATCACCAAATCAGATTGCACCAGTAATTGCAAGATGTTAATAAAATTGTTTGAATTTACAATAGGGATTGACCGAATCAGCAATTTTGCCGAATACCGAAGCTTCGGTCAAAGTGCACACCAAATATTCGGTATTCGGCAACCGAATACTTAAAAATTTTTAATACACATTTTTGCATATATTAGCTTTTTTAATAAACTTTAATTAAAATTAAATTCTTAATAATTTAATTCAGTTACATTTTTATTCTTAAATCTAATTACACAAAAAAATTTAATGATTTCTTTCAACTCACAAATTCATTAACCCATCACTTATTTTTTATTATTTTATCACTAGTCAATATCCAAATTAACCCAATGAAAGTATTAAACTATACAGGCTATTATTAAGGATAAGGATTCTCAGAAAAACAAAAGTTCATTCAAATAAAAAGAAACAATGTTGTCATTAAGCTGATTTACTGATTGTCTAATTATATACATATTGAATTGGAATGTTCTCAAATACAAAATGTATCATATCAATTTGTACATTTAACTATTTTCTGAGAAATTATTGATACATATTTATATTTTGATTAATATTTATCACTGTGGTGATGAAGATAAATTTGAGCGATTTTAATTTTAATTGTTATAAAAGCTATAGGATAGGCATAGGAGTATACTTATTTGATGCATGTATTTTCTTTAATATAAACCTTAGTTATACTGAGATGAACTCTGATATACTTATTTGAGGTGTATATTAAAGAGAATACACATTAAATAAATTTAAACTGAAAAAACTAATGTAGAAATAATTAAAATGAAATGGTAATGGAAAGATGCCCATATTCCTTACTTTTTTTTTTCCTATATCGTAGACAGTTGTTCTGATTTCACCCCTATATAGACTATTTTAGGAAAGAAAAAAAAAAGTTTTTTTGTAATTAAAAATGGCCTTTGACTTGTTTTTGGTAGTGCAGCTGAACTTTGAACTCATGCACATAATATTGAAACTCACCATTTAGCCTATTCTACTTCTAAGTAAAAGAGAATTCTTCTACTTCTAAGAAAATACTTATCTGCAATTATTCGGCCGAATACTTCAAAGTATTCGACCGAAGCCGAATATTCGGTTTACATGCCGAATCACCGAATACCGAATCGACTATTCGGTATTCGGTCAATCCCTAATTTACAATGCTAATAAGTTATACTTGAATGTACACATCTAATAAATAATGTCATGAAAAAATACTTCAAAATCAAGTACAGATTTATTCTTAAATTATGCAATTCATTGAAGAGGTGTCGATAATATCACGCTCAGCACACCGAATATTGTAAATATGTTTAGAAACGATTCTATTTAAAGTTCATAACTCGTTGGGTTAAAGTTATACAAGCACAAAACTAAACTATGAAAATTGTTAAACGCATCCAATAATAGAAATCATGACCCTATTATATGACATTACTATGATGCAAGAAGAAAAAGATAAAATCATAAAACAAGTTTTTGAAAAGAGCCAATTTTTAAAATATTAGGTATGTTAAATATTTTTATGCAATGAATTTTTATTTAGTCAGTGCTACCGGCGCTTTTAATCACTAAATTAACTATGATCTTATTCATATACATTACTTTATACTTTAAATAAAATTTATATATATATATATATAGGAAGAAAGTAGTTAAAAATACTAAATGTATCAAGTCATCGAATCGTATTGTTTTAGATAGATGGTTTAAAACACTAAATGTCAGGGAATTACAGTTATCAAATTATTGAGACAGTGGAGGATTTAGAGGGGTAATATTGATGCATAGATTTGTATATTTCCCACTATTTTAATTTTAACAGTTAAACTCCGTGAAATTTCTTGTAATTAACATTACAAATATGAAAGAAAGCAAGTTGACTATGCTCAAACTCTCTATATCTGATGGAACTTCTGTTGGTTGATTTGTTGTGTACGTGGAATGACCCAATATAAAACACAATAAGAAGGCTGTTTTTGAGGTATCATCATCCTGAAAACTGTCTGGGAGGGAGGATTTGTCAAACTGTGAAAGTCATAAACAAGAGAGAGCTACATATTTGATTGAACAATTGATATAATACTAAAATATGATAGTAAGCCAAATCAGATTTATTCTTTAGTCATGTAATTCATTCAAGAGGTGTCGATAATATCATCACATTCAGCACAAATAACTAGTATTGTATATTAATAAACAAAGGAATGATATCATTAATAATTAATAAGATGTTGGCGCCTTTAAAAATGACAAAAATAGCACTTTTTTAAAGCTATAACATGAACATAGTAACAGATCCATAACAGAAATAGAGTGCTTGAGTACAAAATTAATGATGAAGCTTTGTGATATCTACATACTGCAATATCACCAAATCAGATTGCACCAGTAATTGCAAGATGTTAATAAAATTGTTTGAATTTACAATAGGGATTGACCGAATCAGCAATTTTGCCGAATACCGAAGCTTCGGTCAAAGTGCACACCAAATATTCGGTATTCGGCAACCGAATACTTAAAAATTTTTAATACACATTTTTGCATATATTAGCTTTTTTAATAAACTTTAATTAAAATTAAATTCTTAATAATTTAATTCAGTTACATTTTTATTCTTAAATCTAATTACACAAAAAAATTTAATGACTTCTTTCAACTCACAAATTCATTAACCCATCACTTATTTTTTATTATTTTATCACTAGTCAATATCCAAATTAACCCAATGAAAGTATTAAACTATACAGGCTATTATTAAGGATAAGGATTCTCAGAAAAACAAAAGTTCATTCAAATAAAAAGAAACAATGTTGTCATTAAGCTGATTTACTGATTGTCTAATTATATACATATTGAATTGGAATGTTCTCAAATACAAAAGGTATCATATCAATTTGTACATTTAACTATTTTCTGAGAAATTATTGATACATATTTATATTTTGATTAATATTTATCACTGTGGTGATGAAGATAAATTTGAGCGATTTTAATTTTAATTGTTATAAAAGCTATAGGATAGGCATAGGAGTATACTTATTTGATGCATGTATTTTCTTTAATATAAACCTTAGTTATACTGAGATGAACTCTGATATACTTATTTGAGGTGTATATTAAAGAGAATACACATTAAATAAATTTAAATTGAAAAAACTAATGTAGAAATAATTAAAATGAAATGGTAATGGAAAGATGCCCATATTCCTTACTTTTTTTTTCCTATATCGTAGACAGTTGTTCTGATTTCACCCCTATATAGACTATTTTAGGAAAGAAAAAAAAAAGTTTTTTTGTAATTAAAAATGGCCTTTGACTTGTTTTTGGTAGTGCAGCTGAACTTTGAACTCATGCACATAATATTGAAACTCACCATTTAGCCTATTCTACTTCTAAGTAAAAGAGAATTCTTCTACTTCTAAGAAAATACTTATCTGCAATTATTCGGCCGAATACTTCAAAGTAATCGACCGAAGCCGAATATTCGGTATTCGGTCAATCCCTAATTTACAATGCTAATAAGTTATACTTGAATGTACACATCTAATAAATAATGTCATGAAAAAATACTTCAAAATCAAGTACAGATTTATTCTTAAATTATGCAATTCATTGAAGAGGTGTCAATAATATCATGCTCAGCACACCAAATATTGTAAATATGTTTAGAAACGATTCTATTTAAAGTTCATAACTCGCTGGGTTAAAGTTATACAAGCACAAAACTAAACTATGAAAATTGTTAAACGCATCCAATAATAGAAATCATGACCCATATTATATGACATTACTATGATGCAAGAAGAAAAATGATAAAATCATAAAACAAGTTTTTGAAGAGCCAATTTTAAAAATATTAGGTATGTTAAATATTTTTATGCAATGAATTTTTATTTAGTCAGTGCTACCGGCGCTTTTAATCACTAAATTAACTATGATCTTATTCATATAGGGTAGATGTGCCAGTAATGGACACCCTTAAGGAAATTCTTTAAAAATTATTTTTTTATTAATAGTTATAATTATTATATTCCAGTTTTTTCAGTATTATATTAATCTATTAACAATATTTAACCATTCTTAAAGCCTCATTTCCCCATATGAATAGAAATTTAATTTTAAATAACAGAAATATATCAAAACACCCAAAAGCCCAGTAATGGACACCCTTTGGCCCAGTACTGGACACCTTCTGTTTCAGTAATGGACACCCCATAAAAAGTAATAAATATAATTGTTTTTATGACTGTATTTAGACCCAGAATTTAATGAATACATATTAAGGAAACAAAATAGTTATTTTTAAATAAATTTAACAATTAGGATACCAGTAATTAATAAAATATTTGTGATAATCATTTACTGTTTGCATCAATTATTGTAATTATCAGAAGATCGATGTTTTAATTATTTTAGATGGATAGTTTAAAATACTAAATATCAGACAATTACAGCTATCAAATTATTGAAACAGTGGTGGATTTAAAAGGTAATAAAAAATAAAAAACAGTTTTGGTGTTTAGTTTTGTGTCACTATTTTTAACAATCTTCCAGAGATTACGTGATACATCATTTATAATAATTAATATTACAAATATGAAAGAAATGATATTGTGCGTTGAATATTTTAAATACTAAATAAAATAATTTCAAAATAAAACTGTAGAACTGATGTTTGAGGCCATTAATCTGCAGATTTACTAGTTTCATGAATATTACCTATAACTTTCATTAAAAGTATTACATTTTTTTTTTAAAAATAAGGAAACACTTAAGACAGAAAATGTATTTTAATAACTTCTGTAACTTAATTGTTTTTATTTAAACGGAGAAGGATTAAGCCCTATGAGCCCCTCTTTGACTGTGCTCTTAAACAGTATTTTCTGCTTCCTGGCTGGTTTGATTGCCAGATTATAAAATATATGAGGTATATGTACTACATAAAAAAAATAATAAATAAAATAAAATATCGAAATTTTATTAATCACATAAAATAACTTAAAAGCAGCTATTTATAAAAGTTTTGGTGTTATTACATTTTGGTAAGTATAATTTAAAAATTAAATTTGATTATTTAGGTTTGCAGTTAAGCTGAAGTATTTTATGCACTATAAACATTACTAAAATTGCATTTTTAGCAATGTCTACATGGGGTGTCCATTACTGGAAAATGACTAATTAACAATCCCAGTAATGGACACCCCCTCTTAAAACCTTAAAAAGAAATGAAATTTTGTAAATAGCCATTAGTATATATAATTCAAAGTTTTCTATTGCTACTCAAACAAAAACATTCAAATTTTGCAAGAAAATAAATAATATATAAATTAATTAAACGAAGCCAGCTCTTAACCTCTTCATTAAGATTTCTACAGAAACACAGCAAAACTTTGAAACATTATTTTCTGCTTCCTGATTGGTTTGATTAAAAGTATCAACAATAACATAGTTTTATAAAACATACAAGGGGGAATTATAAAAAAAAATAATTAAAGCTAAATATTTATTAGTTATTTTTTTATAAACCAAAAACATCGAGGGGTGTCCATTACTGGCACATCTACCCTACATTACTTTATACTTTAAATAAAATATATATATATAGGAAGAAAGTAGTTGAAAATACTAAATGTATCAAGTCATCGAATCGTATTGTTTTAGATAGATGGTTTAAAACCCCAAATGTCAGGGAATTACAGTTATCAAATTATTGAGACAGTGGAGGATTTAGAGGGGTAATATTGATGCATAGATTTGTATATTTCCCACTATTTTAATTTTAACAGTTAAACTCCGTGAAATTTCTTGTAATTAACATTACAAATATGAAAGAAAGCAAGTTGACTATGCTCAAACTCTCTATGTCTGATGGAACTTCTGTTGGTTGATTTGTTGTCTACGTGGAATGACCCAATATAAAACACAATAAGAAGGCTGTTTTTTGAGGTATCATCATCCTGAAAACTGTCTGGGAGGGAGGATTTGTCAAACTGTGAAAGTCATAAGCAAGAGAGAGCTACATATTTGATTGAACAATTGATATAATACTAAAATATGATAGTAAGCCAAATCAGATTTATTCTTTAGTCACGTAATTCATTCAAGAGGTGTCGATAATATCATCACATTCAGCACAAATAACTAGTATTGTATATTAATAAACAAAGGAATGATATCATTAATAATTAATAAGATGTTGGCGCCTTTAAAAATGACAAAAATAGCACTTTTTTAAAGCTATAACATGAACATAGTAACAGATCCATAACAGAAATAGAGTGCTTGAGTACAAAATTAATGATGAAGCTTTGTGATATCTACATACTGCAATATCACCAAATCAGATTGCACCTTTAATTGCAAGATGTTAATAAAATTGTTTGAATTTACAATGCTAATAAGTTATACTTGAATGTACACATCTAATAAATAATGTCATGAAAAGATACTTCAAAATCAAGTACAGATCTATTCTTAAATTATGCAATTCATTGAAGAGGTGTCGATAGTATCACACGCAGCACACCAAATATTGTAAATATGTTTAGAAACGATTCTATTTAAAGATCATAACTCGCTGGGTTAAAGTTATACAAGCACAAAACTAAACTATGAAAATTGTTAAACGCATCCAATAATAGAAATCATGACCCTATTATATGACATTACTATGATGCAAGAAGAAAAAGATAAAATCATAAAACAAGTTTTTGAAAAGAGCGAATTTTAAAAATATTAGGTATGTTAAATATTTTTATGCAATGAATTTTTATTTAGTCAGTGCTACCGGCGCTTTTAATCACTAAATTAACTATGATCTTATTCATATACATTACTTTATACTTTAAATAAAATTTATATATATATATATATATATATATATATATAGGAAGAAAGTAGTTAAAAATACTAAATGTATCAAGTCATCGAATCGTATTGTTTTAGATAGATGGTTTAAAACACTAAATGTCAGGGAATTACAGTTATCAAATTATTGAGACAGTGGAGGATTTAGAGGGGTAATATTGATGCATAGATTTGTATATTTCCCACTATTTTAATTTTAACAGTTAAACTCCGTGAAATTTCTTGTAATTAACATTACAAATATGAAAGAAAGCAAGTTGACTATGCTCAAACTCTCTATGTCTGATGGAACTTCTGTTGGTTGATTTGTTGTCTACGTGGAATGACCCAATATAAAACACAATAAGAAGGCTGTTTTTTGAGGTATCATCATCCTGAAAACTGTCTGGGAGGGAGGATTTGTCAAACTGTGAAAGTCATAAGCAAGAGAGAGCTACATATTTGATTGAACAATTGATATAATACTAAAATATGATAGTAAGCCAAATCAGATTTATTCTTTAGTCATGTAATTCATTCAAGAGGTGTCGATAATATCATCACATTCAGCACAAATAACTAGTATTGTATATTAATAAACAAAGGAATGATATCATTAATAATTAATAAGATGTTGGCGCCTTTAAAAATGACAAAAATAGCACTTTTTTAAAGCTATAACATGAACATAGTAACAGATCCATAACAGAAATAGAGTGCTTGAGTACAAAATTAATGATGAAGCTTTGTGATATCTACATACTGCAATATCACCAAATCAGATTGCACCAGTAATTGCAAGATGTTAATAAAATTGTTTGAATTTACAATAGGGATTGACCGAATCAGCAATTTTGCCGAATACCGAAGCTTCGGTCAAAGTGCACACCAAATATTCGGTATTCGGCAACCGAATACTTAAAAATTTTTAATACACATTTTTGCATATATTAGCTTTTTTAATAAACTTTAATTAAAATTAAATTCTTAATAATTTAATTCAGTTACATTTTTATTCTTAAATCTAATTACACAAAAAAATTTAATGACTTCTTTCAACTCACAAATTCATTAACCCATCACTTATTTTTTATTATTTTATCACTAGTCAATATCCAAATTAACCCAATGAAAGTATTAAACTATACAGGCTATTATTAAGGATAAGGATTCTCAGAAAAACAAAAGTTCATTCAAATAAAAAGAAACAATGTTGTCATTAAGCTGATTTACTGATTGTCTAATTATATACATATTGAATTGGAATGTTCTCAAATACAAAAGGTATCATATCAATTTGTACATTTAACTATTTTCTGAGAAATTATTGATACATATTTATATTTTGATTAATATTTATCACTGTGGTGATGAAGATAAATTTGAGCGATTTTAATTTTAATTGTTATAAAAGCTATAGGATAGGCATAGGAGTATACTTATTTGATGCATGTATTTTCTTTAATATAAACCTTAGTTATACTGAGATGAACTCTGATATACTTATTTGAGGTGTATATTAAAGAGAATACACATTAAATAAATTTAAATTGAAAAAACTAATGTAGAAATAATTAAAATGAAATGGTAATGGAAAGATGCCCATATTCCTTACTTTTTTTTTCCTATATCGTAGACAGTTGTTCTGATTTCACCCCTATATAGACTATTTTAGGAAAGAAAAAAAAAAGTTTTTTTGTAATTAAAAATGGCCTTTGACTTGTTTTTGGTAGTGCAGCTGAACTTTGAACTCATGCACATAATATTGAAACTCACCATTTAGCCTATTCTACTTCTAAGTAAAAGAGAATTCTTCTACTTCTAAGAAAATACTTATCTGCAATTATTCGGCCGAATACTTCAAAGTAATCGACCGAAGCCGAATATTCGGTATTCGGTCAATCCCTAATTTACAATGCTAATAAGTTATACTTGAATGTACACATCTAATAAATAATGTCATGAAAAAATACTTCAAAATCAAGTACAGATTTATTCTTAAATTATGCAATTCATTGAAGAGGTGTCAATAATATCATGCTCAGCACACCAAATATTGTAAATATGTTTAGAAACGATTCTATTTAAAGTTCATAACTCGCTGGGTTAAAGTTATACAAGCACAAAACTAAACTATGAAAATTGTTAAACGCATCCAATAATAGAAATCATGACCCATATTATATGACATTACTATGATGCAAGAAGAAAAATGATAAAATCATAAAACAAGTTTTTGAAGAGCCAATTTTAAAAATATTAGGTATGTTAAATATTTTTATGCAATGAATTTTTATTTAGTCAGTGCTACCGGCGCTTTTAATCACTAAATTAACTATGATCTTATTCATATAGGGTAGATGTGCCAGTAATGGACACCCTTAAGAGTGACCATCAGTAGTATTTTGTCCTATACTTTTCATGCTATATTCTTATCATCACAGCTACGCATTTTCTATGAAACCGATTTGCTTAAAATTTTTTTTGGTCATTGAAATAACTTATTTCTTTCAGATGGCATAATTTTGTAAAAGAAAAGTACGACCTCTTTTTTTAAATTAAATTTTAAAATTTCTTCCATTGGTTCCTCAAAAAATTACCAGATGGCACTACGGGTTCTATATATATATTTTAAGGACCACAAATCAACTATTTTTTTAGTTTTTATACATTTTTTTGTAAATTGTTCTCATTATCTCTTTTACAAATTTAACAAGGGACATTTCTTAGATGATATTATATAAAATGTCCCTCAAGAAACCTTTTTGTTTTCTCAAAATACGATTTTATTCATGAAATTTCACTGCAGAATTACATAGTCCTCCAAATTTCTAGCAACCCTAAGATTTCGGTTTTTCGCTCGACTTTTTGTTGGCAGAGAAGTGAATCTACACCGTGTAAGGACCTGACATTGACCTTTGAAAGGGGTGGGGAGTAAAGGTCACCGTTTGTGGATATTTTCTCTTATTTCTATAAAAGGAAATTTGTCTTTGCAGGAACGTTTAATGATTTGCAGTATGTACTGATCATTCGTATAAAGCGCAAAATGTTTTATCCTATAACAAAAATGGTTCATTGTATGCAAATGAACAGATAATAACGTTAATACTAAGAATTTCTGAATAATTTTTGATCTAGTGATTACATCAGAAGTTCGGTATCAGAATTTTTTGAGTTCCATTTCTGTTTTTTAAAAATGCCTTATTTAAGGGTGTTCTCAAATCCAAAAGAGCAATTTTCTGACATAAGTTTTAATGTATTTTTGTTCGAAAATGCATGAAACTAGCTAATGTTGTTGTTCAGAAACTATGTAATTGAGCTGTTTTTTTTTCATTTTTTTTTCTTTTTCTTTTTTTTTTTTTTTGCAAACGCAATAGATTTTTAAAAAAAATTGTCAAAGTGTGCGTTTTGAATCGAATTTCCTCGCGAAGGAAGAAAAAAGACCCAAGAGAGAGCGAAAAATGTGTTTGTCACGTGATCAAGATCGCAATAATTGATTGATCAAAAACTGGAAAAAACAGTTCAATTGGAAATCGCTTTCATAGCCAGGCTTTCCAATTTTATACCTTTCCGTTAAAAAATGAATTTGTAAATGTGTAAAAACGTTTTGCGCTTGTTGAGCGAGCAGTTAAGAACGGCCTTAAAAAGGACATTTCCAATACCCTCGCTTGCGCATGGAACCAAGGGCGTGGGAGCTGGGGGAGCTGTGGGAATATTTTAGACGGGCTCAGCTCCGCCGGGAGAAATTCTCGCACCACATTTGTTTACGATACATTTCTGAATTAAAAATTAAAGTATACTTTTTCTAGGAAATTCACACAATTAACAACAAAGATAAGAAAGAGAGGGGGTGACGAGCACTCTTGTTTGTGCCTTCACCCTTTTTCTCATTGCTTACAACCCTCCCGATTTCCAGAAAAAAAGGGAGTCTTATATAGGTCTACTACAAATTACCTGCACCGATAACATATTTATAAGGAGGAGGCCTTTAAAATTGATTTAGAAGAGATTTGTAAAGAATATGTAAGCAAAGCCACAGAAAGCATTTAAATTTTTGGTAAATGGAAGTGGGAGAAGCCTTAAATTTTAATATTGTATTCGGAGTCGTACATAAATTAAGTTTCTATGTATCAAGTATATCGATTAAAAATTATTTTAACTGGATTAAAAAGTTGGTGATCTTTTGATATGCTTCTATTTTATACTCCTGTTTTTGAAACGTGCAAAACTATGAAGGAACCCTCCAAAATTAACGAAATGATCCGCGCCACTAGCTTTCCGCCCCGGCTCCCCCTGTTTGTACAAAGTTCCTACGCCACTGCATTGAACTATTATTATTATTTTGAACTAGCTCATCTTACTTGCAAAAATACATAGGCATGCGAGATTTTGTAAGAAAGATGCGAGGAAAAGTGCTCTCAAGACATTTTTTCATTAGATTTTTAAAAATTTAAACCAGTTCTAAAAAAAAAAAAAATCCCCTGCTCAACAACGCGAAAATTTGTGACTTATTTTTAAACACAAAATCATGATGGTTGCAGGGACGATTATTGAAGTGATGTGTAATCGGACAATTTTTTCACATAAATGAGTTATAAGCAATAGTTGCCCCCAGGGCAACAATTTTTCCTTTTCTGCACTGTCGCGTCCCAGAAATTTTGTTCAAAACATCAACTTTGATAGACTTTTCTGAAAAATCTTTTGCCTTTAACGAAAACGAAAAAAAAAAAAAAAAAAAAAAAAAAAAAAAAACAGCTTTCTCAAAAAAGCACCTGCTAATTTGTTAGGTTTGGGAAGAAAAATGAGTTTGTGTCAAAAAGTAGTCAATTTGAATTTGAGTCTTAATTTTTTATATGCGATTATTATTATTTTTTTTTTTTGTGTTACATAGCGGTTTTTCCATATTACTAAAAATATTCTGATTTCATTCTTTTAGCCCAATACAGTAAATTTCATTCGGAATTCCTAGAGCGATTTTTTTTCATTCCATGGCGATTTATAACGAGATTCGTAAAAGGAATCAAATTTCAATCTAATATGTCAATATGCTAAATTTTGTCCCCCGCAATTTTTGAATTTTTCGCGTTTTGAGGTGCGTATTTTATTTTATTTGTTTATTTATTATTATTATTTTTTTTTTTTTTTTTTTTTTTTTTTTTTTTTTTTTACAATTACATAAAAGGAATCCAATTTCAGTCTTTTAACCCAATATAGTAAATCTTTTTGTAGTTTTTGAATTTTAAATACATATGCAATTTTCCATACTTAAATAATTGTAAAATGTGAATATTATGTGAATATAGCCAACAACAAATTCGAAGAAAGATAGATTCGTAACATGCAGATTATGAAATCAGTGTAATCGAATTTTGTGCTTAATCGACTAGTTCGGCAATTCCAATTCAACAAAAAATTATTAATTGTAATCTAAACGTACTCGTAATCTAGAACTTAATATATAAATTTGAAATCACAAATATATGATATATATATATATATATATATATATATATATATATATATATATATATATATATATATATATATCTATTACCGATAAAGGAATTACATCTTCAGTTATAAACGATTATACTCTCAGGGTGTCAGTTCTCCTTTCCGGCTCTGTCACGTCCGGAAATTTCGTTCAAAACTTTAACTTTGACATCATTTTCTGAAAATTTTTCTGCCTTTACAGAAAAATGGTTTGATAAGACATTAAGTGCACCTGTCAATTTGGTGCATTCATGAACAATAAACGGTCAAGTGCGAGTATTACTCACACTCAGAGGGTTCTATACAATAAATATATAAATTATTAACTGTATTATTAAAAAAAATCACTGCTAAAAGAATAATAAGACTTTGTAAAAACTATACAATGTAGGGTTGGTTATTGCTGTATATACTAGGAAAGTATTAATGGGCATACAATAAAAGTTAAAAAAGATATGAAGCCTAAATAATAACCAATATTGCTATTCTATATAACCTTTTTTAACTCACAGGTTATCAAAGTCTGAGAGCTAATGTGCCCGCCTGTTCTGTCTGTCTTATGTACGTAGCTATGTATATACGTAACGCGATAACTCTTGATAGAAACATCTGATTAGCTTCAATTTTTTTTTCTAGGTTCAATCTGATAAGGCGCTTCCTTGATTAGTTTTGGGGGTTCATTGGTTAAGTATAAACGTGGGCTTGCCCCCCCCCCCTTAATTTAGATAAATGGGTTTTTCATGCAGAATTATTTGATTTGCTCCAAATTTGGTATACCGGTTTGTTATGTTAAGGAGTTGCCTTGGTTAAATTTGGAGATTTATTGTTTAAGTATAAAAGGGGGGGGGGCGGGGGCTTGTCGCCCCTCCTTAATTTAGATAAATGGGTTTTTCATGCAGAATTATTCGATTTGCTTCACATTTGATATACCGGTTTATTCCGATATGGCACTTCCTTCATTAGATTTGGAGGTTCGTTGGTTAAGTATAAAAGGGGGAAAGGGGACAAGTCCCCTCCCCTTAATTTAGATAAATGGATTTTCATGCAGAATTATCCAATTTACTTTATTTTTTTTTTCTCTATTCATTCTGATAAGGACCTTTCCTGATTAGATTTGGAGATTCATTAGTTAAGGATAAAGGGGGGGCAGTTAGACACCCCCCCCTTAATTTAGCGATAAGGTTTTTTCATGCAGAATTATCTGATTTGTTTCAAATTTGGTATACTGGTTTATTATGTTAAGGAGCTTCCCTGATTAGATTTGTAGGTTCATTGGTTAAGTATAACGGGGGGAAACGGGGGCTAATCCCCCTTCATTTATTTTTTGAGGGCATTATTCTTTGAAATAAGAGTATAATATACAATTAGTGTGAATAACCTGTGAGCTCAATGCCATCAGTTTAACTGGGCACTTTTCTTTTTATTTTTTATATCTTAATCTTTTTTTTTTTTTTTTTTTTTAGGATCTTAATTCGGTACTGACAATAAAAGTAGTGAATATTTGAACTTCATTTGGCATTTCATAAAACTAAATTCAGCGCAGTAATTATCTTTTCTTTTTAAAGTGCAGATAAAACAAAATCCTTGTTCAAAGTTTAAACTTGGCATTGTGCTAAGCGCGTTTCGAAAGGAGGTCGTGAAGTTGCAATGCCGACTTAGTCCGTGCCACCTTTTTCCAGAAGGGTTTTTAATTAACATTTTAAGACACGAGATGCTTATTGAGAGATCCCCTCAATGCAAACTATTCGCGAATGCCATAGTAATTTATGCGATTAATTCAAATTAGTCTGTCTTTAACAATTTGGCGTTTATTGCTTTTATACTGTAACTGGGTATGTATTAAACAAATATATCCTTCAAAGTTGTTATCTAGGCTTTAAAAACCGATGATACACAGAATACGCCATCCCTGATCGTCCGTGTCTTCTTTAGTGTTAATATCTCGGCTAATTACTGATGATTTTTTTCGAAAATCATCATCAATTCTTTTATACTTCTGCTGCGATAGGTACTTCCAGCGCTTCTCAACACCTCTTGCTGAATGCCCGCAAATCAAAATTTTTGTGTAACGGAAAAATCCGCTTTTCTCAAAAACTATGCGATCTATAAGTCACATCGCAGTGTACATCGTAGGGTAATCGCTATATTTTTCCTGCAAGGTTTAAATTAACGTCTACTACCTGTAATTTTTTCATAATTTTAGTTTCAGTAGATTTGGAAATAGATGGGGGGGGGGGGGTGGGGGGGGCATATTTTTGCACTATTCTTTCGACGATATCTCTGAAAATATAATACCTAAAATTTAAAAAAAAAAATGTATTTTTGAGTCCAGCTTTACGAAAGCATTCACACGATATAAAAAGAAAAAAATATATATATATATAAAGTAACTTAATTAGCCCTCTGCATTTTTCCCAAATATATTTGTGAATGTATAATAATCTGTAAATATGTGGGTTTATAGTCTTTATTACTTCCCCCAATTTGAACTTTCCACGTTCCGTAGTTTACGAGTAAAATGGCTGTGACAGACAAACAGACAGACACAGGAGTAATCTTATAATGGTTCTGTTTTTACTTTTTAAGTACGGAACTCTAAAAATGAATTAAAAAATGTGTCAGAAATTAGCCAGTTTGAATTTGAGAACAGCATTAAGTAAATAAAATATGCATGCTAAAATTTAAATTGGTAAGTCGAAACAGATACATTATGTAAATAAAATGTACACGCGAAAATATAGCATAAATTTTAAATTCTAAATACTTTTTTTCTTTTTAATTAGATTTCATTTACCATGCTTCCATTTTTTTTTTTTTTTTCAAAATTTGGTTTGGATTGCTAGGGTTCAACTAAAATGCATGAACGGAAATATTTCCCCTCAGAATTATCCCATAATTTAGCCTTTGGCTAGTTAAATGCATTAGCAATGTAGCTGTAAATTTGTGGCAATAATAATTAACCGTTTCAAGGGCGGTGGCTAGAGGGTCTAGCCACCTAATTTTAATTCCAAAACAGACAAATAGCACCAAGAATATTTTAATAAAACTTTGCTTTTGTAATGACAGTGGAAAATAGCAAGTTTTTACTTTCTAAGAAATTCGTTTGAATATTCTGGTGTCAGTCAATTATTTCATCATTTTACAAACAGAACTCTTCTGCCCCTAAAAGGTTTAAAAGATGCCAATATTGTTGAAATTCCGAATTTAAGTTCTTTAATTTAAAGCGTTACGTAGCAAAACTATATTAAAGCCAAATATTAGATTAAAAATAATTTATTATTAGACATAAATAACACGGGAGTAATGTTGCCTGATAGATATTTATAAATTGGGCTGATATTTTGAACCCGGTCTCGAATGATAATCATCTTACTCCAGGCCCAACGCACACTACTTACATTTCCTTAGTTTAGTTCACGCCGTGGGCCGGTAAAAACTGAATCTGAAGTTTGATGAAATTTCGGGCATTAATTCTTGCGATAGCGCTATTGCGTAAATCGTGAAAAATGCAGCATAGCAGCACCACCTGTTGGGCGATTCACACCAAAATGTAAACAGTATCAACTCATGTTAAGGATTAACCGAATCTGAGGTTTGATGGAAATCCGTGCTTTAGTTCTTGAGATAGAACTATTGCGGAAATCTCGAAAAATGCAGCATAGCAGCGCCACCTGCTGAACAATTTACACCAAAAACTAATCAGCATCAATTTATATCATGTACTAACTGAATATAAATTTTTATTAAATTCCGTGCATTAGTTTGAGATAAAGCGGCCACAAGATTTGTGTCGCATACAGACAGACAGACATTTTGTAAAAACATGTTTTTTGGAATGTTTGACCCCTAAAACGCGTAAATCCACCGAAAACCGGAATTCGAAAATTTTCACGAATCCAATACTTTCTTCTTGTAAAGATAGAAAAACAGTGTTGAATTAAGGGGGGGGGGGGGGCAATGGGATGTCCGGAAGATTTGAGATTTTGTGTTTTCAATGTTCAAAAAGTAAAATTCCCCCCCTCCCTGGAATTCTATAATGTCCCCTCCAAGAGCAATAGAAATCCCTCGCGGAGAAAAGTGTCTGAATTCAACACTGTAGAAGAAAGTAAAAAAAAAAAAAAAAAATCGCGAATCCAATATTCTCCCTGTAAAGATAGATGAAAGTAAAAATTGACCAGAATCCAAAATTGACCGGCCCGATCCATGTAGATAAAGATCAGCCGTGTCCCCTTTCCCCTTTTCTTTCTGTGCTGAGTGAGGTGTTTCTCACCTCGGAGGAAAGATAGGGGACCATCTCGGGGAACATATATGAGGCGTCGCCGGTTCACATGGCTTGCCAAAAAATGAAAGTTATCGCGCCCGACCTGTGAAAGTCCGCGCCATCTATTGAGAAAAGGGGTTTTTCGACCTTTGTGATGTAGCCCTTTAAGGAAATTCTTTAAAAATTATTTTTTTATTAATAGTTATAATTATTATATTCCAGTTTTTTCAGTATTATATTAATCTATTAACAATATTTAACCATTCTTAAAGCCTCATTTCCCCATATGAATAGAAATTTAATTTTAAATAACAGAAATATATCAAAACACCCAAAAGCCCAGTAATGGACACCCTCTGGCCCAGTACTGGACACCTTCTGTTTCAGTAATGGACACCCCATAAAAAGTAATAAATATAATTGTTTTTATGACTGTATTTAGACCCAGAATTTAATGAATACATATTAAGGAAACAAAATAGTTATTTTTAAATAAATTTAACAATTAGGATACCAGTAATTAATAAAATATTTGTGATAATCATTTACTGTTTGCATCAATTATTGTAATTATCAGAAGATCGATGTTTTAATTATTTTAGATGGATAGTTTAAAATACTAAATATCAGACAATTACAGCTATCAAATTATTGAAACAGTGGTGGATTTAAAAGGTAATAAAAAATAAAAAAAAGTTTTGGTGTTTAGTTTTGTGTCACTATTTTTAACAATCTTCCAGAGATTACTTGATACATCATTTATAATAATTAATATTACAAATATGAAAGAAATGATATTGTGCATTGAATATTTTAAATACTAAATAAAATAATTTCAAAATAAAACTGTAGAACTGATGTTTGAGGCCATTAATCTGCAGATTTACTAGTATCATAAATATTAGCTATAACTTTCATTAATATTATTACATTTTTTTTTTTTAAATAAGGAAACACTTAAGACAGAAAATGGATTTTAATAACTTCTGTAACTTAATTGTTTTTATTTAAACGGAGAAGGATTAAGCCCTATGAGCCCCTCTTTGACTGTGCTCTTAAACAGTATTTTCTGCTTCCTGGCTGGTTTGATTGCCAGATTATAAAATATATGAGGTATATGTACTACATAAAAAAAATAATAAATAAAATAAAATATCGAAATTTTATTAATCACATAAAATAACTTAAAAGCAGCTATTTATAAAAGTTTTGGTGTTATTACATTTTGGTAAGTATAATTTAAAAATTAAATTTGATTATTTAGGTTTGCAATTAAGCTGAAGTAATTTATGCACTATAAACATTACTAAAATTGCATTTTTAGCAATGTCTACATGGGGTGTCCATTACTGGAAAATGACTAATTAACAATCCCAGTAATGGACACCCCCTCTTAAAACCTTAAAAAGAAATGAAATTTTGTAAATAGCCATTAGTATATATAATTCAAAGTTTTCTATTGCTACTCAAACAAAAACATTCAAATTTTGCAAGAAAATAAATAATATATAAATTAATTAAACGAAGCCAGCTCTTAACCTCTTCATTAAGATTTCTACAGAAACACAGCAAAACTTTGAAACATTATTTTCTGCTTCCTGATTGGTTTGATTAAAAGTATCAACAATAACATAGTTTTATAAAACATACAAGGGGGAATTATAAAAAAAAATAATTAAAGCTAAATATTTATTAGTTATTTTTTTATAAACCAAAAACATCGAGGGGTGTCCATTACTGGCACATCTACCCTACATTACTTTATACTTTAAATAAAATATATATATATAGGAAGAAAGTAGTTGAAAATACTAAATGTATCAAGTCATCGAATCGTATTGTTTTAGATAGATGGTTTAAAACCCCAAATGTCAGGGAATTACAGTTATCAAATTATTGAGACAGTGGAGGATTTAGAGGGGTAATATTGATGCATAGATTTGTATATTTCCCACTATTTTAATTTTAACAGTTAAACTCCGTGAAATTTCTTGTAATTAACATTACAAATATGAAAGAAAGCAAGTTGACTATGCTCAAACTCTCTATGTCTGATGGAACTTCTGTTGGTTGATTTGTTGTCTACGTGGAATGACCCAATATAAAACACAATAAGAAGGCTGTTTTTTGAGGTATCATCATCCTGAAAACTGTCTGGGAGGGAGGATTTGTCAAACTGTGAAAGTCATAAGCAAGAGAGAGCTACATATTTGATTGAACAATTGATATAATACTAAAATATGATAGTAAGCCAAATCAGATTTATTCTTTAGTCACGTAATTCATTCAAGAGGTGTCGATAATATCATCACATTCAGCACAAATAACTAGTATTGTATATTAATAAACAAAGGAATGATATCATTAATAATTAATAAGATGTTGGCGCCTTTAAAAATGACAAAAATAGCACTTTTTTAAAGGTATAACATGAACAT
The DNA here is from genome assembly GCA_963932465.1 of Maratus speciosus. NCBI lineage: Eukaryota > Metazoa > Arthropoda > Arachnida > Araneae > Salticidae > Maratus > Maratus speciosus. The sequence goes on along the minus strand of OZ010796.1, from coordinate 508,095,254 downwards.
AGTAACAGATCCATAACAGAAATAGAGTGCTTGAGTACAAAATTAATGATGAAGCTTTGTGATATCTACATACTGCAATATCACCAAATCAGATTGCACCAGTAATTGCAAGATGTTAATAAAATTGTTTTAATTTACAATAGGGATTGACCGAATCAGCAATTTTGCCGAATACCGAAGCTTCGGTCAAAGTGTACACCAAATATTCGGTATTTGGCAACCGAATACTTAAAAATTTTTAATACACATTTTTGCATATATTAGCTTTTTTAATAAACTTTAATTAAAATTAAATTCTTAATAATTTAATTCAGTTACATTTTTATTCTTAAATCTAATTACACAAAAAAATTTAATGACTTCTTTCAACTCACAAATTCATTAACCCATCACTTATTTTTTATTATTTTATCACTAGTCAATATCCAAATTAACCCAATGAAAGTATTAAACTATACAGGCTATTATTAAGGATAAGGATTCTCAGAAAAACAAAAGTTCATTCAAATAAAAAGAAACAATGTTGTCATTAAGCTGATTTACTGATTGTCCAATTATATACATATTGAATTGGAATGTTCTCAAATACAAAAGGTATCATATCAATTTGTACATTTAACTATTTTCTGAGAAATTATTGATACATATTTATATTTTGATTAATATTTATCACTGTGGTGATGAAGATAAATTTGAGCGATTTTAATTTTAATTGTTATAAAAGCTATAGGATAGGCATAGGAGTATACTTATTTGATGCATGTATTTTCTTTAATATAAACCTTAGTTATACTGAGATGAACTCTGATATACTTATTTGAGGTGTATATTAAAGAGAATACACATTAAATAAATTTAAATTGAAAAAACTAATGTAGAAATAATTAAAATGAAATGGTAATGGAAAGATGCCCATATTCCTTACTTTTTTTTTTCCTATATCGTAGACAGTTGTTCTGATTTCACCCCTATATAGACTATTTTAGGAAAGAAAAAAAAAGTTTTTTTGTAATTAAAAATGGCCTTTGACTTGTTTTTGGTAGTGCAGCTGAACTTTGAACTCATGCACATAATATTGAAATTCACCATTTAGCCTATTCTACTTCTAAGTAAAAGAGAATTCTTCTACTTCTAAGAAAATACTTATCTGCAATTATTCGGCCGAATACTTCAAAGTATTCGGCCGAAGCCGAATATTCGGTTTACATGCCGAATCACCGAATACCGAATCGACTATTCGGTCAATCCCTAATTTACAATGCTAATAAGTTATACTTGAATGTACACATCTAATAAATAATGTCATGAAAAAATACTTCAAAATCAAGTACAGATTTATTCAGTGACCCGGAGCCGAACAATTTTTGATGCTCCAGCTCCAGCTCCTAGAGAAAATACCGTGGCTCCAGCTCCGGCTCCAACTTCGCGCTTTTAAGTTGCATATTTTAATTTACACGTTTAATTTTTTGCTCACAAATACTTTCTATCTTCATTAAAGATCTGACAAAATGCATTTTTCTTCTCATCAAACTTGAAATGCATGTTCAGAAAATATGACATCTTTTAGCTTTTGCTTTTAAAATAGAAAGTTTGGTAGAATTTTAAACACAAAAATCTTAAATTTCTTCTACACTTTTCAAACAACCAAAATTGTACGACTACACATGTAAACAACAGGCGGCCATATTTGTTTTCAAATAGTGTTGTCACTTAGTTCAAGTAGAAAGTAGAAGTAAAGTAGTGTTGCCATTTTTTGAGAAGTTTTCTTTCCCTAATAATAATAATAATAAAAACCTAAAAAATGATATAATTAAAATACTGAATAATGATGTAATTAAAATATTTTAAGCTTAAAATATTTTAATTTAAACTTAAAATATTTTAATTTAAAAGACTGAAAAAAAAAAAAAAGATTTAAAAGAATATTACAGGGGTGATTGTGACTCAGAGTGAAAAACCCTGAAAATTAATCGATACAAAGTGAAAAACCCTGAAAATTATCGATGCAAAGAGAATATCAATTTACATAACAACTGATGCTGCAACAGCATGACAATCAAATGACATATTTCTGCTATTGTTTGAAATATACAATTGCAGAAAACCATAATTTGATAAACTTATGTTAATTTCACTGAAAGCTAATGACTTCATCAAATGGAGAGCGCCATTTATCTTGTTATATGCAAAGTTCGAATTCTATATTCAGTAAATGAATTTATTCTAAGTACTCATGAAATAAGTACAAATTATGTGTTAAGAGTTATCTCTTAGTAGAATTAATGCAAGTCATATCTAGTTATTTGAAAACAGTAAAAAAATGTCAAAACCAATCCAATTTTACTTCTAGGTGGCTAAGTATTAGAAAAAAATAAATAAAAATCTATTTTTAAAGCTTTACTCTTACACAAGGTAAATTTCTTTTTCCTGCTTTCTTCTTGGGTATTACACATTAGAGATATGCGATTCTGAACATTTTTGTACTGAGATTGAGATGGATAACACAATACCAGGGGTGATTGTGAGTAAAAAAAAAAAAAAAATGTATCTGAAATTCACAGCAACTTTTCTGAAAGGTTACAGAAGAGAGAGTGGTGAGAGAATCACTCCTGGTTCTAATTGTGTTTTTTCTGCGATCCTTTCACGAAATTTGCGTTTTTTCCGCGATTTTTCGGCGAAATTTGCGTTTTTTCGCGATTCTTTAAAGAAATTCATGTTTTTACCCCGTGATCCTTTAACAAAATTTGCGTTTTTTCTGCGATCCTTTGACGATATTTCCGTTTTTCTAGCGATTCTTTGACGAAAATCGCGTTTTTTCCCGCTATTCTTTGAAGACACTGTTTTTTTTTTTTCGTGATCCTTTAATGAAATTTGCGTTTTTCCCGCGATCCTTTGGCAACATTTCCGTTTTTCCCGCGATCTTTTGATGAAAATCTTGTTTTTTTCGCGTTATTTAAAGAAATTTGCGTTTTTCCAGCGATCCTTTGACGATATCCATTTTTCCGCGTTCCTTTGACGATATATCCGTTTTTCCCGCGATCTTTTGACGAAAATCGCGTTTTTCCCCCGCGATGTTTCTGACGAAAATCTTAGTTTTATCGCGATCGTTTGCGAAATTCGCGCTTTTTTCGCGATCCTTTGACGAAATTTGTGTTTATTTCGAGATTCTTTGACGAAATTCATTTTTTTCCCGCAATCCTTTGACGAAATTATCGATTTTTTTTCAGTGAACGATTGAGGAATTGATTTTTTTCGGCGACCATTTGTCGAAATTCGCGATATTTTTTAATGTCCGAATTTTCCGCTAAACGTAACGATCTCATAAACCCGGAAGGATCGACCAAAAAACCCGGAAATCCGGGCTACACCCGGAGCACAATCACCCCTGATATTAAAAACTAAAAGAGCCCTGGAGCTGGGGAAAATTTAGAGCTCCAGCTCCGGTTCCAGCTCCAGGAAAAACACAGCTCCGGGGCGCTCCGGCTCCCTGGATTTATTCTTAAATTATGTAATTCATTGAAGAGGTGTCGATAATATCACGCTCAGCACACCAAATATTGTAAATATGTTTAGAAACGATTCTATTTAAAGTTCATAACTCGCTGGGTTAAAGTTATACAAGCACAAAACTAAACTATGAAAATTGTTAAACGCATCCAATAATAGAAATCATGACCCATATTATATGACATTACTATGATGCAAGAAGAAAAATGATAAAATCATAAAACAAGTTTTTGAAGAGCCAATTTTAAAAATATTAGGTATGTTAAATATTTTTATGCAATGAATTTTTATTTAGTCAGTGCTACCGGCGCTTTTAATCACTAAATTAACTATGATCTTATTCATATAGGGTAGATGTGCCAGTAATGGACACCCTTAAGGAAATTCTTTAAAAATTATTTTTTTATTAATAGTTATAATTATTATATTCCAGTTTTTTCAGTATTATATTAATCTATTAACAATATTTAACCATTCTTAAAGCCTCATTTCCCCATATGAATAGAAATTTAATTTTAAATAACAGAAATATATCAAAACACCCAAAAGCCCAGTAATGGTCACCCTCTGGCCCAGTAGTGGACACCTTCTGTTTCAGTAATGGACACCCCATAAAAAGTAATAAATATAATTGTTTTTATGACTGTATTTAGACCCAGAATTTAATGAATACATATTAAGGAAACAAAATAGTTATTTTTAAATAAATTTAACAATTAGGATACCAGTAATTAATAAAATATTTGTGATAATCATTTACTGTTTGCATCAATTATTGTAATTATCAGAAGATCGATGTTTTAATTATTTTAGATGGATAGTTTAAAATACTAAATATCAGACAATTACAGCTATCAAATTATTGAAACAGTGGTGGATTTAAAAGGTAATAAAAAATAAAAAAAAGTTTTGGTGTTTAGTTTTGTCACTATTTTTAACAATCTTCCAGAGATTACTTGATACATCATTTATAATAATTAATATTACAAATATGAAAGAAATGATATTGTGCGTTGAATATTTTAAATACTAAATAAAATAATTTCAAAATAAAACTGTAGAACTGATGTTTGAGGCCATTAATCTGCAGATTTACTAGTTTCATGAATATTACCTATAACTTTCATTAATAGTATTACATTTTTTTTTAAAATAAGGAAACACTTAAGACAGAAAATGGATTTTAATAACTTCTGTAACTTAATTGTTTTTATTTAAACGGAGAAGGATTAAGCCCTATGAGCCCCTCTTTGACTGTGCTCTTAAACAGTATTTTCTGCTTCCTGGCTGGTTTGATTGCCAGATTATAAAATATATGAGGTATATGTACTACATAAAAAAAATAATAAATAAAATAAAATATCAAAATTTTATTAATCACATAAAATAACTTAAAAGCAGCTATTTATAAAAGTTTTGGTGTTATTACATTTTGGTAAGTATAATTTAAAAATTAAATTTGATTATTTAGGTTTGCAGTTAAGCTGAAGTATTTTATGCACTATAAACATTACTAAAATTGCATTTTTAGCAATGTCTACATGGGGTGTCCATTACTGGAAAATGACTAATTAACAATCCCAGTAATGGACACCCCCTCTTAAAACCTTAAAAAGAAATGAAATTTTGTAAATAGCCATTAGTATATATAATTCAAAGTTTTCTATTGCTACTCAAACAAAAACATTCAAATTTTGCAAGAAAATAAATAATATATAAATTAATTAAACGAAGCCAGCTCTTAACCTCTTCATTAAGATTTCTACAGAAACACAGCAAAACTTTGAAACATTATTTTCTGCTTCCTGATTGGTTTGATTAAAAGTATCAACAATAACATAGTTTTATAAAACATACAAGGGGGAATTATAAAAAAAAATAATTAAAGCTAAATATTTATTAGTTATTTTTTTATAAACCAAAAACATCGAGGGGTGTCCATTACTGGCACATCTACCCTACATTACTTTATACTTTAAATAAAATATATATATATAGGAAGAAAGTAGTTGAAAATACTAAATGTATCAAGTCATCGAATCGTATTGTTTTAGATAGATGGTTTAAAACACTAAATGTCAGGGAATTACAGTTATCAAATTATTGAGACAGTGGAGGATTTAGAGGGGTAATATTGATGCATAGATTTGTATATTTCCCACTATTTTAATTTTAACAGTTAAACTCCGTGAAATTTCTTGTAATTAACATTACAAATATGAAAGAAAGCAAGTTGACTATGCTCAAACTCTCTATGTCTGATGGAACTTCTGTTGGTTGATTTGTTGTCTACGTGGAATGACCCAATATAAAACACAATAAGAAGGCTGTTTTTTGAGGTATCATCATCCTGAAAACTGTCTGGGAGGGAGGATTTGTCAAACTGTGAAAGTCATAAGCAAGAGAGAGCTACATATTTGATTGAACAATTGATATAATACTAAAATATGATAGTAAGCCAAATCAGATTTATTCTTTAGTCATGTAATTCATTCAAGAGGTGTCGATAATATCATCACATTCAGCACAAATAACTAGTATTGTATATTAATAAACAAAGGAATGATATCATTAATAATTAATAAGATGTTGGCGCCTTTAAAAATGACAAAAATAGCACTTTTTTAAAGCTATAACATGAACATAGTAACAGATCCATAACAGAAATAGAGTGCTTGAGTACAAAATTAATGATGAAGCTTTGTGATATCTACATACTGCAATATCACCAAATCAGATTGCACCTTTAATTGCAAGATGTTAATAAAATTGTTTGAATTTACAATGCTAATAAGTTATACTTGAATGTACACATCTAATAAATAATGTCATGAAAAGATACTTCAAAATCAAGTACAGATCTATTCTTAAATTATGCAATTCATTGAAGAGGTGTCGATAATATCATCACGCTCAGCACACCAAATATTGTAAATATGTTTAGAAACGATTCTATTTTAAGTTCATAACTCGCTGGGTTAAAGTTATACAAGCACAAAACTAAACTATGAAAATTGTTAAGCGCATCCAATAATAGAAATCATGACCCATATTATATGACATTACTATGATGCAAGAAGAAAATGATAAAATCATAAAACAAGTTTTTGAAAAGAGCCAATTTTAAAAATATTAGGTATGTTAAATATATTTTTATGCAATGAATTTTTATTTAGTCAGTGCTACCGGTGCTTTTAATCACTAAATTAACTATGATCTTATTCATATACATAGTTATTTTTTTATAAACCAAAAACATCGAGGGGTGTCCATTACTGGCACATCTACCCTACATTACTTTATACTTTAAATAAAATTTATATATATATATAGGAAGAAAGTAGTTGAAAATACTAAATGTATCAAGTCATCGAATCGTATTACACAGCCCTTGAAAAAAAAAGACAATCTTAAATACCAAAATAATACGCTAGAATGCATGACTATACTTTAATCATCATATAAATACAAATTGATTGCAAATATCAGTATTATTTATAAGGATTAACAAAGATTTTTTACCAAACAGCCCGCGAAGTATTGACAGAGATTTATCCTAGCATCGGTGTACACAAATTATTAATTACATCGAAATTGTGTTGCCATTAGCCAAAACAACATTATCACAAGTAATGTTTGCTGGTTTGCGCCATGGAACTATGGGCAAGTTCAGCGCCGTCGGTCGTTCAGAGACGAAATCACGTGATATGAGGCATAGATTAACATCCAAGATCGGACATTCCCATAGAGCGTAATGGTAATGAGATTGCGATCGTAGCGCCCTTAGTGACAATGGGGAAGAAACTCCCCATCCTTGTAGTATGCTTATTATTGAGTATCTACCTTATTGTGATCTTTCTTTTTTTAATGTTGCATGTTTACGTTCCGATACATGCACATAGAATAGACATTCTATTTTATATATCTAATATCTATTCTATGTTCATGCACGGATATATGTTGTTTTTTTTTACATGATTAGTGAACGGTTTTAAGTGCAACGAATACTAGGTAAAAATTTCGTCTTGAATGCTATATATCAAAAGCAATGGTGTAACATAAAAATATACGAAACGTTGAACTCTACAAGTCTCAGAAAATTTCATAATTATTCCCCTTTGGCAGGAAAATTTTTATAGCCCGTGATTTATAAATTTATGAAGTTTAACGTATTAAACAATCGTTACAATAATCTTTTAAAATTTTTGCATTTTCACTTCCTTACAGATAAAATAAAAATATTGTTTTTAATGTAAATAACGTACAATCAATTCAAAAGAAACAATAATAATAATATTACAGATAGGGAAAAATTCCTTTCGACAAATTTTTTGAATTGTATAAATCTAAAAGTTAAAAATAAATAGAGGTACTGACATTACACTCAATAAAATTTTATTCGATATGAATAAATTGACACAATACCTGAATTTGACTTTTTACAATTTAATCTTATGAACTTACATATTTGCATTCTTAACAGAATTTTATGGCGGCTTTCTTTTATATTGTTAGTCTAATTATCATTTTGTAAGTTAAAAATGAACAATACAAGTACGGTAAAAGAAAAAAAGAAGCAGCTAAATAAATAAAGCAAGCATGAATAGAATATCGTATGACACTTGCTTCGTTTTAGGAACGAATAGATATTCAAACTATAGAGGATAAACATATTTCTTCAACATAGGTAAATTTCGGAGGTTTGTTAGTTCTTCCCCCTTGCCGATAGTGACGCTAGTACTGTTGTCCAGTGTTGTAGTCGTAAAAAACCCAGAGGGTATACGCTAAATTCATGAACGTCATGTATAGACCCCTTGCATTGACGTCACGTTGCTATTAGCAACGACTGATACAATTGCATCTGGAGCACACACGTGGAGCACAAAACTGCCCGTTTGCCGTTAAAAGCACGTGTTAACTTTCTGTTTAATTTAGATCTTTCTTATTTTTATTATTACTAGGGGATCGAACCCGAGCTCCTCGGGTTACAGAGTATAGGTGAAAACCATTCTTTTTTTTATTGTAATTATTTTTTTACATGTAATATATATTTTAGATTGCCCATTAACATCAAAAAGAATTTTTATCTGAAAAATATCAATTATGCAATCAAATAAAGTTTTAAATTTTATTAAAAGCGATACTTTCACATGTCAGCGCATGCCAGGAGTTATTAGCCCAAGATTTTACGACTTACGGCAGTCCTTCCGATCATTTCAGTGCTTTAAGCACGTGGTTCAATCACATGTCTGTTAAATTGTTTTCTTATTTACATTATTTTATTAATTTTTCTATAGAGGAAGTTTTAATTTTGTTATGCAACATTAGACGGAAACAAATGCTGAACTTTTTACATTTTTTTAAGGGAGATTAATCTTTCGTAATCGAGCTACACGGGATAGATAAATTTAAAAATAATTCATGCTTGAAAATCTATATATTTTATGCTATCGTAGCTGGCACAGAAATCGCGATTATTTGTTAATTGTTTAATGGCAACATCTGAATGTAACGCATCTCATTGGTTATTGTGTAATATTTTTAAAAAGGGAATAACAATAAATAAAAAAAAGTTTAATTAATAACTATAGAACAAAACAGTTTATATAATTAAAAAAAAAGTAAATAAACAATTTATTAATAAATAATCAACAACATCCGGGTTACCATATCAAGCAAAATAACGACACTTTGGCGCCAGTTAAGTACCCCTGTGCGTATATGACATTGGCGTCAGAAAAAAGTCGCGCCAACGTAGTGCGTATATGACACCTGTGCCAACTTTTATTCATCTAATTTAAAATACAACAAATAAATGAAGGTACTTTTCCAGTATAGGTACTTGGCGAAATAGAGAAAAGGTCCATGGCGAGAAAAGAAATTTGGCAACGTATTTTCTGGCAACCTATTTCATCAAAATATTTTTTTCAAATAATACTACATAAAAGTTGCTATGATCACAAAAAGTTCGTACTTTCATATTAGCTGGGCGCAATTATCGCCAATAGCATTTTATAACTCGCCAGCAGCATTTTTTATTTTTCGAGGTGTAAATTAAAACAATGCTTTGATGTTGAAATTAAATGGTTTATGGTATTTATCCTTTGCTTTTATTTGTCCTTTTTTAAAGATTTTTTTAAGTGAAATTCATGAATTTGAAATGTTTCAGTTTTAAATTAAAGTTATCCATTTTAAAATCAGTGAAAGGGTTATATTTTAACTTAATATTTCATATTTCTTCAGAAATATGAAAAAATACGACGTGTACTATGTTTGGCGATTTATCACCTGTGCCCGACTAACATAAAAATACTGAGTTCTTGATTTCTCTATCAGAATCTTCCGATTTGGCGAAGGATTGAGCAAGTAAATTAAATTATGAATAAAAGTAACACGATATAATGCCTAGCATTCCATTTAAGGGAGACCAAACTGGTCGCCAGGGGCAGCTAATTATTTTAAAAACCGTAATAACTCAGTCAATTAAGATACACTTTTCAAACACATTGCATTTGAAAGTAGATTTTTTTCTCTATTTGACGGTGTAAAAATTGAAAATGGCTTTGAATTGGAAATTTAAAAAATCGCTGACATAGCACGCATTGTAATTTCATTTTTTTTTCAGTTTTTATGAGAAAACGGCAACAAAAGCTACAGTAATATATTATTTTCTTTACTCGGGGATTATTTTCCCTCTAAACCCTCCACGACTTTCAACAGAAATGGCGGACTTCAGTTGCCACAATTGCAAAAAATGTATTAAAAACTACAAAAAAATTAATATCTCAAAATTAAATTGAGATACAGCTTTCAAAGAAATTGCATCGAAAAGTACATTTTTTTCCTTATACGACGGTGTAAAAATTTAAAATGTGCGATGTTTAGAAGTTTAAAATTTTGCAGTAAAGAAAATTGCAAAACCAAAATTTCATTTCAAATTTCAAAGTGTTGCCATTCGCAGAATGACGTATGCGTTACGCACAGATATGTTTGTCCTTTATAATATAGATAGTGCAAATAAGTCAAATGGAGAGGACTACATTCGCCTTATGTTTGGGCGCCATATGAAACGATGCCAAACATGTAACGTCATGTGCAACCAGTCTATAGGGTATACACTTTTGCTTTATTTGAGAAACAGAGGGTATACGGAGTTTCTTAAAAAAATCCAGAGGGTATACGGGGTATACCTCCGTATACCCTCCACTACACCCCTGCTGTTGTCATTACAGATTTTGCCGTAAATGTCCCATCTTGGTCCTTAATCTATGATATGAGGCACCTGGATATGCGTTCAGGATGGAAAAAAGTGTCACACCGGGGCGCCCTTAACCACCCTCAGATTTTTCTGGGGTGAATTGATCACGTGATGGGGTTTTTAGCCGAGTTGTTTATTTTTTTTCTGCTGTTGCCATCTTTCATTATTTTCCATGACTTGAACGTTACATCTTTTTGGAATCGTGCCTTGTCTTTTATTTTTGTTTTAAACATCTTTCATTCTTATTAAATCTGTTCTTATGGCGTCCTCAGTTATGTATAATTGCGCAGGGTGCAATATTTTATTTCCTTCAATGAAAGTGTTTGGGGAGCTTGCATGTGGGAGTTTAAGTCAGAGTGAAGTAATAATTGGTGATAAATCTGATGTATCTCCATATGAATGCTCCCATTGCTTTTTGCAGTTTCCTTCCATTGAAGGATTAAAAGCACATACGTGTACCATTCCTGAAGAACCTTATACTGTAATTAAAAAGTCTACTGGTCTTCAGGAATGGTAAAATGTTTTTTATCTGTGTACGTTCGTTATAAGGAACAAATAGAGGACATTGCGCACAAGAAAAGTAGAGTAAGTAATTTTTTACTGTTTCGTTAATATCTTTTCTATAATAATGACATTTTTCAAAGTTAAGACGCTTACTTAATTTTTATAAAAATGTATCTTTGAGTTTTGTACATTGGATTTTTGAAGAGCAAACTTAAAATATATGTAGGGTAGATGTGCCAGTAATGGACAACCTTCAATGTTTTTGTTTATAAAAACATAAGCAATAAAAATTTAGCTTTTATTATTTTTTTTCATAATTCCCCTTGACTGTTTCATAATCTGGATTATTGTTGACACTCTTAATCAAACCAATTAGGAATCAGAAAATAATTTCCGATGTTCCACTGTTTTTCAGTGAAAATCTTAATGAACATGCTGAGAGCCGGCTTCATTTAGTAAATTTATATATTCATTTTCTTGCAAAATTTGCATGTTTTTGTTTTGGTGTAATCAGGGTTTGTTGATATAATCATGTTATATATCTTGATATATATCAGAAATTTATTTTTAAAATATCAAGATTTTTTATATTTTCATATACAAATAATCCCTTAACATTTGCGAGGGTTAGGATCACGAGAACCTCCGCGAATGTTGAGACTATCTTCCAGAGCATAAAAGTGGGTTAGGTTTTATAATATTTTTAAATGGTAAAGAGCAATTGAAATTCGAAAAGTATATTTATCAAGCATTATACATTAAAAGTACATGTTTTAAATAAATTTGAATGAGTATCAACATATTTTAAAATTTTATTTGCTAGTTGATGGTGGAAAATATTTAGTGATGTGTGATTAATTGGCAGGCCAGATCTTTCATTTATGAATTCGATGTAAAAGGAAAGTCGCGGCCTAGATTTCTATTTCTAATTTAATTGGACTCCTCACCAGTGAAGAATCGCTTTTTATTATTTTTTCAACAAGTTGTTGATATTTTAAAATTTCCCCGACAATTTTTGCAATAAAAATTTGGAATTTCGGAAAATTTAGAAAAAAAAATAAAGAAAATTACTGATCTATATTTTCCCTCTACACAAGGACTGGAGTTCTCTCAACTTAGAGCATACTATAGTACAGTAGGCTATACAGTAGATAGGTATCCAGTGTCACATAAGTTCACGGAATTGGTAAAACAAAATGAGTTTACTTTGTAAAAAAATATACTTTATAAAACAAAATTCGCGAATAACCAAGTTACGTGTATGTTGGAATGTTCCACATTTTCTATTTCGCGAATAATCAAAACTTGTGAATGTTAAGGGATTACTGTGCTTGATATTTATTTTCAAAATATTACTATGCAAGATAATTTTGAAATTTTCAATTGCGATTGCTGTGTCATTCCATAGATAAAGAAATTTTGTCTCCAGCGGTGAGTTTTTAAGCGAAAGAAGAAAGAAAATATCTTTTCCAAGCTTGTGCTTTAGGCTTTTATTTTTAAGTATATAATTAATAATTGTGTGAGGCAATTCAGAATAGCTATTGTAAGATAAACTGTCTAATTTCGATAATCAGTTATATATACAGCTTCATTAGAAAAGTATCTTTTATGATTTTGGTTTAGTTGAGTCTAAACTGAAAAATATGTTAGGGAATAAAAAATAAGACAAGCTTACATTTATGTTAAAATTCTTCAATAATAAAAAAGAAGTATTTTGTATTTAAAATTTTTGTATTATAAATTTCTGATTTCTTGATAATCGATGCTGAATCCTATAGCTTGTTTATATATATATATATATATATATATATATATATATATATATATATATATATATATATATATATATAAGTGTATAAAGATAGTTCTATCTGTTTTCAATTAGTTGATTTTCAGTTTCGTTCTAAGTGAAAATAAAGGAAAAGAGAAATGCATTTCAAAATATTGGGTACTACTTAGTTATCCCGTCGACCATTTTCGCCAAATTATACAAATTGACATAATTTTTATTTTAAATAACGAAAGAACAAATAAATTAGTATAACACTAATAAAAATACAAATAAATTGTCGAAATAAAAATGACTTGATGACGTCAACACTTGTAACTTGCTTAAAGTGAAGTGAATGTGGCATTTACGATCAACCATTATTGACATTTAATCTTATAGTTTGGCAATAGATTTTTGGCCGACGGGATAAACTAGTAGTACCGAATATTGTTTAAATTTTCATGTTAAATGCAATATGTTTTAGTTTCTAATTTATATTATGATTGAAAATATTTTCTTTCAAATATCATCAAAATATTTTTTTGGTACTTTTCGGTTAGCCGGGTGCCAGTGCTATATATACATATATATATTGTATATATACATACATATATACATATAAATGCACATATATGTATATATATACACATATATGTATGTATATACTTATATGTATATATATATATGTATGTATATATAACACTGGCACCCGGCTAACCGAAAAGTACCATTTTGTTTTACAAACTGAACATATAATTGTAATACAAATAAAAAATTACTTTGAAAAATGCATTTAATAGTACTTTCAATATTTTTAGCTATTTTTCCGAACATGACAATTTACAAATAATTAGAAATTTGATATATAATTTTATTGTAACATAAATATTGTGTAACTAAATAAAAATAATTTATATAACATATAAATTATTATTTAATCAGTTTTTAGCTTGATTTAATATATATAAAATAACACTTAATGATTGCTAAAAAAAAAAAAATGTGTATAAGGTTTTTAATACTTTTCGACGGCTTTTTGACATGTCATGTCAAAAACCCAACCCTGCTGTGAGTACATAAGAAGTTATTCAGTTGCATCAATTAAATCTTCTACAAACTTCTAATACTAATGTTAATGTTTTTTACTTTAAATGAAGATAACAATTCTACATTTAGTAACAGTTAGGATGAAGTTTCCTGCAAGGAGCAGTTCCTTTTCTGCGACAATGTCACCATATTGCTGCATTTCTGTCACAGGGGTTCTGATTGCACAGCAAATTGTGTAATATTGCTTTATACTTTATTAAAAACTGAAGCAGAAGAAAAAAAAAAACTATAAAATCTATCAACACAGCATTAAAAAAAAAAAAAAAAAAAAAAAAAAAAAAAAAGAAAAGAATCTGGTTCTTATTTTAATTTTTCGGCAAAAATAATGGAATTTCCGTAAAAACATATTTTATAGTAGTTATGTATTTTCCTTTTAGGTCTTTGACAAAATAGCAGAAGAAATGGGACTCCTGGGGTTTCCTGGCATATCAGGAGAGATGTGCCAGCATAAATGGAAGTCATTGAAGAGGACGTATAAAGATATAGTGGATAAAAAAAAGAAAACAGGGGGTGTTGCTGCAGCATGTAGATTTCTTCACTTTAAGGAGATGGACGAAATTTTAGGAAAGAGCTCCGATATACAATCGCCTGTTACATATAAAAGTTCTCACAAAGGTCCAACGTACAGAGGTTCGTAAATATTATTTTATGTAACTTAACTTTATTATAATATTCTGTTAGTTCTTTCACTCTTTATATAAAATTTATATAAACTAGCAAAAGCTATGCTTTGTTTGGATTCGTGAAGCATTATTTAATAAGATAAATATTTGAAAGTAATAATATTTTTGTATATTATTTTTGCATCTTTATTAAGCAAAAACGTTATTTTATATTTTGGCGCATTTTAATTTTAGAAATGTAAATTCAGCCAAATAACTACGAACTTCCTCGGAATTTTTTATTTATGATATAAGACTGGTATAAATAAAAATATTTTCAAAGCAGAATTTTACAAAATATTTTTAAATTTTCAACTAAAGCTATTTTAAAGATGTTATTACATTTTCCAATAGCCTCTGTAGTTTTCTCAAATGATTTGAAATGGGTATGTTTCCAATCTTTGTAATTCACATAAAATAATCGTTGATAGCAATCTTAGAATAATATATTTGAAGAGAGCTTGAAGAAAATCACTTCTTCAAAATCCTATTTTCTAGAAAAACATTTGAAATCTGCTCTCGTTGATACGAAGAATTTTTAACTTATTATATTATTGTTATTATTCAACCTTAAAATTCGAACAACACTTTATATAACGAATTTAACAATTAATTTTATTTGTTTACAATTCTTTTGTTTCCGCTTTACAAAATAATAATAATAATAATAATAATAAATCATAATATAGTTCTTTTCAAATGCGTAAGTATCGTCTGCGTACAGATCATATTCTATTTCTATCAAGTCCAAAAACATTTCTTTCCTTAATTAAATTTAAAAAACAGTCTTTGAGATATTTTGGCAGAATAATGGAAATATATTTTATTTATTTAATTAATCATGATTCTATCTATTATTACTAACTCCATGATTTATTTTTTCTTCTGAAGATATACATGTTTCATTTTTTATTTACAAAAATGCGTCCGTAATGGTAAAACATGTAAAATAAATTAATTAAAATAATAATTTTTTAAGGAGTAGATAATTAGGGGGGTTCACCTGCAACAGGCCCCTTCGCGTACTGTGAAATGGTGAAGTTTCACAATCTCACATGATAATTAAATCAATTCAATATAAAGGTTCAAACTCAAATCAATATAGAGGTTCAAACTCAAACATCTTTCAAATCGCACGAGTTTTATATTTCATTATGTTGTTATGTCTGATATTACATTATGTAAACGGTTTCGTTCATTTGGATTTGAATATGTGTGTTTATATATAGAAATTTAGGTCTGGTGCATGTGTCTATCAATAGAAATGTCTCTATATGTATTAATGAGTGTGATTAGATAGAATATTTATCAGCTTGAATAGTGTGAACGTTATACTCAAATATTCGTGATGAAACCTCTTTCCATTAGAATAAGATTTATAGTTCGTTGTTATGTCTAGAATAACGTTATCAAAACGGTTTCGTGTATATGTATTTGAATAAATGTGTAAAAATATATACATATGTATCAGTTTATGCGGATGTATGTGTGTATCAGTTTGCATATATGTCTAATTACATAGATGTGTATGAATAAATACAATATTTATACGTTTAAACACTTATAATTAAAAAAAAAGTTTTACAAATGTATTCTAAAAAAAAAAAAAAAAAAAGTCTTACAAAAAAAAGTTTTACAAAAAAAAAAGTTTTACAAAAAAAAATTAAAAAAAAAATTTTTTTAAATAAAAAAAAAGTTTACAAAATTTTCTAAAAAAAAAGTTTTACAAAAAGTTTTACAAAAACAAAATAAAAAAATAAATTAAAAAAAAATAAAAAAAAGTTTACAAAATTTTCTAAAAAAAAAAAAAAGTTTACAAAATTTTCTAGAAAAAGAAAGTTTTAAATTGTTTACAACTTTTAAAAATTAAAAAAAAAAGTGTTCAAAAAGTTTTCTGAGCATGCTGAACATGCTTATCATGCTGACATGCTAGTGTGATACATCTATATATCTAAACATAGTATATTTCACATAGTATACACTACATTACATAAAAGATTCAATATTTTCAAACTCAATTGCAAGTTATTAAAGATATTTTACGAGAATAACAATTCAAAAAGAGTTTGAAAATAAAAATTTACACATAATTGAAAAAAAAATAACGACTTTAAATTTAATACCGGATTAACCCTAGAACTACCGGAAATTTTACTCAAGTTTTATAAAAACATTCTACACCAGAATTTTTACTTAAAAATATTTAATTTGTTTATTTAACTTATTATTGTCTGATTTATACATTTAGTTTGTTTTGAAGAAATTTTCTGGTTTGAATAGATATTTTGAATATACATGTCGGGTCCATTGGACCCTTCTGGTAGACAGAGGGTTAAAAATATTTACAAATTTTAAAAAAAAGGTGTTAAAAAAGTTTTCTGAGCATGCTTAACACGCTTATCATGCTAACATGGTATATACCACGATACACAAAAGAACAAATAGATTTACTAGTTTAAATTAATTGAAAATTATTAATGATATTCAAAATTAAAATACATATATAAATAAAACAAAGTTTATGTTTCCTATAACTTTAGTTATAAAATTAACTTGTTTTCCCATCCCTTAAAGCAATTAGTTTATTTTAATATAAATTCATTTATATTCAAGTAATAGAATAATATCTACTTACGAATAGCATTGTCTTAAATCGAAGCTTGGCATGTCTCGCTCCTACAGATGAAATGCTCACTGCAGATAACAATCCGGATGTTTATATCACCACGTCACTTCCTTTAACATCTGATAATCCGATAGCATGTTTCCCATTTCCAACTCAGTCTTCAGTTGTGTTGGTTCGTTAAGTTTTACTCTCCATATTCCTTCATATTAAAATATATATATATATATTTTCTTTATACGTCTGATATTGAAAAGATCTAATCTAATTGTATTTAATAGAAATATTCAAGTTCGCATTATTTTTAAGTTAACCAATCGGATATATGTATGTCTCTCTCTCTATATATGTATATGTGTATGTATAATTATCAAGTTAAACAATCGGATATATGTATGTCTCTCTCTCTCTTTCTGTATGTATATGCGTGTCTATGTGTATGTGCACATGTATATGTGTGCATGTATGTGTATATGTATATGTCTGTGTGTGTGCATACATGTATGTGTATGCATGTATGTATGTGTATATATGTGTGTGTGTGTGTGTGGGCATGTGTTTGTTTGTTTGTTTGTGAATAATAGTTTTTAAATAAGTATACAGAAATAAGGAACAATTTTTTTATTAAAACAAAATCAATTTACAAGAAAGTTAAATTTACAAAACAATATGATAAGTCTTCTTTATTCAGCATTTTCTTGTTCATTATAATCTCGACTAATTTTACAATGTCCGTATGCAAAGCTAGTGATGCCATCTTCTAAAAGGTATCTTTTATCATCAAAGGGACTAAGACTAATTTTATTCTGAGTCACTGTATAAAAATGATGAGCATCTTGAGCGATCCTTGTCTGCTTCTCCATGCTTGTTTTTACACCACGCAGACACTCTAAATAATCTTCATGTCTGATTTTTTGTTGAACAACTCGAGTAGAAAAACCCTTTGCTCGCTTCTTTTCTTCTTTCAATGATTTCAGAGAGTACATTTTGGATTTCAGACCGACGAACTCTAAGGCTAATTCCCCGTTTAATTCATCCTTGAACTTACCAATCGTCTTCTTGTTGGTTTTCGAATACAGCGGGTGATCCTTCGGATACTCAGATAAGTCAAACAAATCACGATATTGTTGCAGATCTGTGAAAATATCCCTAGTTTGTATATGATAACACAATGAGTCCGTATAGGTGAATAAGAGCTTTGCATCATCTTTATATGTTTCCTTTACAAAATCAAAATGGAATTTGTACATAGGAAGCTTCGAAAGCTCTAAAATGACAAATCCAACGTATACAGGACGGTTCATAGTTAAGCTGTTTTTCAGCCTTTCCACCGCAGTCAGAACTTCATCATATGTTTTAAATTACCTAAATGCAGGGGAGGCTACTAATTTCTTTGCCCTTTTTTCAGTGTTGCAAAGCACAATATTTCTTCTTTTTCGAAGGTTCTCCATAGTTTTACCGAAAACGGAGTTATTGAGCAACTTAAAAAAGTCCTTCTCGAAAGTTGAGGTCGCCTCTTTTCTTTTTTCGGTATTAAAATTAATATACTTCTGCAACCAGGGAGCCTGTTTAAATTTAAGAATTTTACGCACGGCTGTCATTTTCAATCCATGTTGTAAGTAAAATTTAAGGTTACGATAATGTACTATATAGTTTTGCTTGTCGTTTAAATTTGGGATGAGTTTAGGGGTTCCTTTAAATTTTCGATTATTAAGAAGGGTCTTAACATATGGAGAAAGCATATCTTCATTCACAGTCAGGCGTTCTGGAGCCAGGGGATATTCGTTATGAAGTGGATGTAGTTCCTGTGGATATTTAAGGTCCACCTCAAAAATATATCCAATTTTAGAATCATCAGATAGAGAAAGAATCCACTCTTCTGTAATATGACTTGTCGCACACCATTCAAATCCTCCATAGGGTAAAAATTGGGACATAGCCCACCCATACAAGTTATTAGCATCCCAGTACATGATGTAGCTGGGTGCTTCATTTTCCCTAAAATCAGGCATATTGGGGATGTTTGCTCTAGCATATCTATGACTAATCATACTAATTCCACCACATATTCCATTTTCGATCATTAACAGCATATTAATATCAGTGAGCAACTCTAAAGGTGTTTCACACATTTTCAAATAAGCTTGCCATGCGAGTGAAGGTGCGGTGTAGACGTGGCAAGGATCGATATTGTAATACAGCTGACAAAGTTTTCTAAAATTTTGAAACACATCAGCAAGAAGTAAAACGTCAGTCTTCACGTAAAGGTCATGATATTCTCCTAGGGATTGGATATTAAAGGTTTTCCACACGTTCAAAGCATGCTGATAGTCTTCATCTTGAATATCTTCATTTGTGAGGCTGTTATAGAATGCTTCAGGTGGAGGTATTTCTTTTTCATTAAATTTTTCAAAGGAGGTAAAATAGTCATAGGGGTATACCCCTTTTCTTGTAAGCATATGTAAATTACTATTTTTTGGGAAATTTTCTTCAAGTATGATGAATTGGTCGGGTTCAAGGTTTCTAACAAGCATTTCTAATGAGGCGGGTAATAATTGGAATGAATCTAAAAAGACCATCTGGATAGGACATAAAGGCTTTCTTAATTTAAAGGAGATATATTTCTCTAAAGTAGTTGCGATGACTTCTATTGTATAGTCTTTGAATTTTCCTAATTTACGCATTAGATGATGTCCATCATAGTTTTTCAGGTTATGGAATATAACAGGAATTGTTTTACATTGCTTAAAATTCAAATTACATCCCATATGAGCTGCATCTCTATAAGCACCCGACAGATGATCGTGGTCACGTGTACGTTTTTCATCTAAAGGTTGTTTACAAATCCAACAAAATTGCGCTTCTTGAAATGCCTCTTCTTCCTCGGTAGAAAGCTTCATAGGTTTGATATTTAATAACTTTCGTCCTAATATATCTTTCTCTTGAATCATCCGGTTTAAAAAGTGTTCAACACAGTCTTTACCTCGATAAACTTGTGCTTTCTTCACACATCTTCCATCAGGTCCAATAATAACATAAGCGTATCCACATGGGAAAAGATAAGTGGTTTTTTCAATAAAAGATAATTTAGAAGAGGGTGTGGCTGATGCAATGGGTATAAGAAGACTCTCAAAGTCTGCATAAATAGTATAGGCGACGGGGTGTTGTAGATGAATACCTGAAAACTTGAGTATGTTATCGTTTGGATTATGCATCTTTATATGTTGCGCTGCATGTTGACGACAATATTCACTATGATCTTTCAATAAGTCTTCTCTTGAAAACCGTTGAAGACATCGGTAACAATAATAAGCGGCAGCTTTATGATTAGTGAGATCACCGAAAAGTCTTGAAAAACTTCTAATTAAGCAATAGTGTTGCTTTTCCCCATCGCTAATCAATAATAAGTTAATCACATCAGAATCTTCTTTAGGAGATATATACAGGGGGCAAACTTCATCCTCCTCATATCCGAATACGTTAATCCGGAAATTGTTGAGTTGTTCAATAATAGGTATCTTCAGAAGAGGAACAGGGCATTCAATATTACCTAATTTAATATCATTCTCATAAGGTTGATAATGAGAAAGCCGTTCTGGATTTTTTGAAAAATGTAAGTTGAGTTTAAATGTCAAAAGGCACCACACTAAGCATTTATTGTCTTCATTTTTTATATTGATCAAGGCTTTTTTATCAGTTAATTTCTTCGGTAGAGGGATGAATGAACTTGCTGCAAGAGGATGAAATTTACCAATCTTCAACTCTAAATAATGAATTTTTCTAAGTTTCCATCCAGAACCTCTTTGCAGAAATTCTTCAAAGGATTTATTAATCTTTGAAAAACCTTCTTCTAAATGTTGTTGTATAGTATCTTCAATAAGTTCTGTGAAACATTGACATCGAAAATAGGATTGAATTTCTTCCAACTCCCCATTATCAGTTATCCGTTCAAGTGATATTTTTACCACAAAATACCATTTAATAGCACCTTTTTCATGAATTTCACTTGTTAATCGCTCTTGTAATTCTACTCGTAAGTGGGAAAAATCACTTCTAAATCACTTTCTTCGCGTTCATCAGGGTAAAGCATCATAGTTTGAGACACATTAAGAGCATTAGATTGAAATCACTTAGGTTTTTTAGACTGAACATTAGGTGAAATCCTTTTCTGTTTCACACTGACAAGAGGTGTACGAGGATGTTGGGAATATAAATGTTGTCTCAGTTCAAATTTCCGTCCAAAAACTTTATCACATTCAGGACATGTAAATCTCGAACTTTCATGTAATCTCATATGTTGCATCAAATTATCCTTCCGAGTGAAAACTCGATCACATTTATCACACTTGAATGTAGGTCGTTCATTATAAATTTTCAAATGTCTGAACAAGTCTGTTTTCCTAATAAAAGACTTTTGACATATGCTACAGATAAATGGCTTAATATTTAAATGAATCTTTTTGTGTTGATTCAAGTTAGAAGTGCTCAAAAAATCTTTACCACAAGTCAAACATACAGGCCTCTTCTTTTCAACAGTCAAAGTCTTGATAGGTTCTTCAGGAGTTATGTCGACATCCAAGGAGGTATTATTATTCAGCGAAAAAACTTGAGAATGCGTCTTTTGATATCCTTGTAGACTTGATTTCCGTCCAAAAGCTTTCCCACAAATATCACATACATGTAATTTCTCAGCAGAATGATTCTTCACATGCAGATTCAAGTTGGAAAGGCTTGAAAATGTCTTCTGACAAATGTTACAACTAAAAATCTTCTTCAAAGTCATGGTTTCTCCAACAGGCATGGCAGCATCCATAATAAATGAATAAAAAAAAAGATTGAACTCTTAAAAAACAATCTTAATCACTTAAATAAAAGCAAGAGCAATTTAAGGCACACCTTGTCACTAGTAAAAAAATCATGAAATGATAAAAATTAAAATCTCCATCGCTCTTTATACATTTCACCCCTAGCGCCACCTGGAAAGCGTGTAGCAAAACGAGTTTAAGAAACTCTCTTTACCACTCGAAAAGCGCGTAGCAAACAGTCACCCTCTTTACCACTCGAAAAGCGAGAGGCAAAAAGGGTTTAATAAACCAATCAAAAACTCTTTTTTCGCAATAAGATAAAATTCCAAGAAAGGTTTACTAACTCAATCAGATAAAATTCCAAGAAATGTTTACTAACTCAGTCAGATAAAATTCCTAGAAATGTTTTTCAAAGTTGTAGTACCAGATGTATGTTACAGATTCAAACGAAGATTAATTAAAAATTTTATTTATTAACTACATCTAAATTATTCAAAATAGAATATATATCAGAAAAAAGTCTTTACGAAAGACTAATACTAAAAATGCTTCACCCCTATATAAATACTATTACTTTAAATGTATTTCCTTAAAACTTTCATGTATAAGAACATGATTTTCTAAAATATTAATGTGACATATGAATTACATACTTCAAAATGTTTATAAATATTACAAACCAATATTTTATATTAATCAATTAGTACTTCAAAATATTACCCAAGTTCTTTAGCCATAAAATTTTTCTGATGTAACATCTAAAGATGCATTATTCCTAAAAAATCATAATTTACATTAAATTAATGAATAAATAATCTCGAATAATATCAAAACTCAATTAAAAAAATAAATTATTTGCTTGTTGAAACATCTAAAGATATTGCATTATCCCAAAAAAATCGTAATTTAGATTAAATTAATGAATCAATAATCTCGAATAACATCAAAACTCAATCTGAAAAATAAATTATTTGCTTGTTGCAACTTCTAAAAGTATTGCATAACCCTGAAAATAAATCCTACATTATTCTATCGCAACGTTTTAAGGTATTGCATCATCCTTTAAAAATCATAATTTAGATTAAATTAATGAATCCTTAACATCAAATAAAATCAAAATCCAGTTTGAAAAGAAAACAATCTATTATTTTCACTAAATTCTTACAACCATTTCATAATCAAATCATTTTAACACTCATTTTTAAGCTTTTACATCGATTATTCAAATTAAAAATTATGCTAATTAACATTTTTATTCTATATTCTGACTAAATTCTAGTCATCATCCCTCAAATTCATTCAAAAATCAAAGTTATCCAAGTCTGATTACAAGCAATACAAATTGTCAGCCTCAGAGGTATTAAAACCATTATTTTCAAAAATCCGCTCGCTAGGGGGCAGCACTGAGGAAAAAAGTTTAAAAAAATTAAATTTTAATCATATATAACTAAATCCGAGAAAAAAAGGTAAACACTATTAGTAGAGGGAAAAAGGGGGTTCGATTGCTGCGGTGGAGGAGGAGTGAGGAGGAGGAGGGAGAATCATACTATAGTAGGATGGGGTTTGAGCGAAATTTTTTTGATTGGAAAGGATATTTTTTATTTAATCGTCTTACAGTAGGAGGGGGTAGGAGGGGTTAATTTTTTTTGAGGGGGCTAAATTCTTTTGAGGGGGCTTAATGTTTTCAATAGAGAATCGGTTTTGGAACCCCCCTTTCCCCACTACTAATAGTGTTTACCTTTTTTTCTCGGATTTAGTTATATATGATTAAAATTTAATTTTTTTAAACTTTTTTCTTCAGTGCTGCCCCCTAGCGAGCGGATTTTTGAAAATAATGGTTTTAATACCTCTGAGGCTGACAATTTGTATTGCTTGTAATCAGACTTGGATAACTTTGATCTTTGAATGAGTTTGAGGGATGATGACTAGACTTTAGTCAGAATATAGAATAAAAATGTTAATTAGCATAATTTTTAATTTGAATAATCGATGTAAAAGCTTAAAAATGAGTGTTAAAATGATTTGATTATGAAATGGTTGTAAGAATTTAGTGAAAATAATAGAATGTTTTCTTTTCAAACTGGATTTTGATTTTATTTGGGGTTAAGGATTCATTAATTTAATCTAAATTATGATTTTTAAAGGACGATGCAATACCTTAAAAGGTTGCGATAGAATAATGTAGGATTTATTTTCAGGGTGATGCAATACTTTTAGAAGTTGCAACAAGAAAATAATTTATTTTTCAGATTGAGTTTTGATGTTATTCGAGATTATTGATTCATTAATTTAATCTAAATTATGATTTTTTAGGGATGATGCAATATATTCAAATGTTTCAACAAGCAAATAATTTATTTTTAAAATTGAATTTTGATGATATTCGAGACTATTGATTCATTAATTTAATCTAAATTACGATTTTTTGGAATGATGCAATATCTTTAGATGTTTCAACAAGCAAATAATTTACTTTTTAAATTGAGTTTTGATATTATTCGAGATTATTTATTCATTAATTTAATGTAAATTATGATTTTTTAGGAATAATGCATCTTTAGATGTTACATCAGAAAAATATTTTGGCTAAAGAACTTGGGTAATATTTTGAAGTACTAATTGATTAATATAAAATATTCGTTTGTAATATTTATAAACATTTTGAAGTATGTAATTCATATGTCACATTAATATTTTAGAAAATCATGTTCTTATACATGAAAGTTTTAAGGAAATACATTTAAACTAATAGTATTTATATAGGGGTGAAGCATTTTTAGTATTAGTCTTTCGTAAAGACTTTTTTCTGACATATATTCTATTTTGAATAATTTAGATGTAGTTAATAAATAAAATTTTTAATTAATCTTCGTTTGAATCTGTAACATACAACTGGTACTACAACTTTGAAAAACATTTCTAGGAATTTTATCTGATTGAGTTAGTAAACATTTCTTGGAATTTTATCTGACTGAGTTAATAAACCTTTCTTGGAATTTTTGATTGGTTTATTAAACCCTTTTTGCCTCTCGCTTTTCGAGTGGTAAAGAGGGTGACTGTTTGCTACGCGTTTTTCGTGTGGTAAAGAAAGTTTCTTAAACTTGTTTTGCTACACGCTTTCCAGGTGGCGCTAGGGGTGAAATGTATAAACAGCGATGGAAATTTTAATTTTTATCATTTCATGATTTTTTTACTAGTGACAAGGTGTGCCTTAAATTGCTCTTGCTTTTATTTAAGTGATTAAGATTGTTTTTTAAGAGTTCAATCTTTTTTTTTTTCTTATTCATTTATTATGGATGCTGTCATGCCTGTTGAACCATGACTTTGAAGAAGATTTTTAGTTGTAACATTTGTCAGAAGACATTTTCAAGCCTTTCCAACTTGAATCTGCATGTGAAGGTTCATTCTGATGAGAAATTACATGTATGTGATATTTGTGGGAAAGCTTTTGGACGGAAATCAAGTCTACAAAGACATCAAAAGACGCATTCTCAAGTTTTTTCTCTGAAGAATAATACTTCCTTGGATGTCGACATAACTCCTGAAGAACCTATCAAGACTTTGACTGTTGAAAAGAAGAGGCCTGTATGTTTGACTTGTGGTAAAGATTTTTTGAGCACTTCTAACTTGAATCAACACAAAAAGATTCATTTAAATATTAAGCCATTTATCTGTAGCATATGTCAAAAGTTTTTATTAGGAAAACAGACTTGTTCAGACATTTGAAAATTCATAATGAACGACCTACATTCCAGTGTGATAAATGTGATCGAGTTTTCACTCGAAAGGATAATTTGATGCAACATATGAGATTACATGAAAGTTCGAGATTTACATGTCCTGAATGTGATAAAGATTTTGGACGGAAATTTGAACTGAGACAACATTTATACTCTCAACATCCTCGTACACCTCTTGTCAGTGTGAAACAGAAAAGGATTTCATCTAATGTTCAGTCTAAAAAACCTAAGCGATTTTAATCTAATGCTCTTAATGTGTTTCAAACTATGATGCTTTATCTTGATGAACGCGAAGAAAGTGATTTAGAAGTGTTTTTTTCCACTTACGAGTAGAATTACAAAAGCGATTAACAAGTGAAATTCATGAAAAAGGTGCTATTAAATGGTATTTTGTGGTAAAAATATCACTTGAACGGATAACTGATAATGGGGAGTTGGAAGAAATTCAATCCTATTTTCGATGTCAATGTTTCACAGAACTTATTGAAGATACTATACAACAACATTTAGAAGAAGGTTTTTCAAAGATTAATAAATCCTTTGAAGAATTTCTGCAAAGAGGTTCTGGATGGAAACTTAGAAAAATTCATTACTTAGAGTTGAAGATTGGTAAATTTCATCCTCTTGCAGCAAGTTCATTCATCCCTCTACCGAAGAAATTAACTGATAAAAAAGCCGTGATCAATATAAAAAATGAAGACAATAAATGTTTAGTGTGGTGCCTTTTGGCATTTAAATTCAACTTACATTTTTCAAAAAATCCAGAACGGCTTTCTCATTATCAACCTTATGAGAATGATATTAAATTAGGTAATATTGAATGTCCTGTTCCTCTTCTGAAGATACCTATTATTGAACAACTCAACAATTTCCGGATTAACGCATTCGGATATGAGGAGGATGAAGTTTGCCCCCTGTATATAGCTCCTAAAGAAGATTCTGATGTGATTAACTTATTATTGATTAGCGATGGTGAAAATCAACACTATTGCTTAATTAGAAGTTTTTCAAGACTTTTGGGTGATCTCACTAATCATAAAGCTGCCACTTATTATTGTTACCGATGTCTTCATCGGTTTTCAAGAGAAGACTTATTGAAAGATCATAGTGAATATTGTCGTCAACATGCAGCGCAACATATAAAGATGCCTAATCCAAACGATAACATACTCAAGTTTTCAGGTATTCATCTACAACACCCCGTCGCCTATACTATTTATGCAGACTTCGAGAGTCTTCTTATACCCATTGCATCAGCCACACCCTCTTCTAAATTATCTTTTATTGAAAAAACAACCTATCATTTCCCATGTGGATACGCTTATGTTATTATTGGACCTGATGGAAGGTGTGTGAAGAAAGCACAAGTTTATCGAGGTAAAGACTGTGTTGAACACTTTTTAAACCAGATGATTCAAGAGAAAGATATATTAGGACGAAAGTTATTAAATATCAAACCTATGAAGCTTTCTCCCGAGGAAGAAGAGGCATTTCAAGAAGCGCAATTTTGTTGGATTTGTAAACAACCATTAGATGAAAAACGTACACGTGACCACGATCATCTGTTGGGGGCTTATAGAGGTGCAGCTCATATGGGATGTAATTTGAATTTTAAGCAATGTAAAACAATTCCTGTTATATTCCATAACCTGAAAAACTATGATGGACATCATCTAATGCGTAAATTAGGAAAATTCAAAGACTATACAATAGAAGTCATCGCAACTACTTTAGAGAAATATATCTCCTTTAAATTAAGAAAGCCTTTATGTCCTATCCAGATGGTCTTTTTAGATTCATTCCAATTTTTACTTGCCTCATTAGAAATGCTTGTTAGAAACCTTGAACCCGACCAATTCACCATACTTGAAGAAAATTTCCCAAAAAATAGTAATTTACATATGCTTACAAGAAAAGGGGTATACCCCTATGACTATTTTACCTCCTTTGAAAAAATTAATGAAAAAGAAGTACCTCCACCTGAAGCATTCTATAACAGCCTCACAAATGAAGATATTCAAGATGAAGACTCTCAGCATGCTTTGAACGTGTGGAAAACCTTTAATATCCAATCCCTAGGAGAATATCATGATCTTTACGCGAAGACTGACGTTTTACTTCTTGCTGATGTGTTTCAAAATTTTAGAAAACTTTGTCAGCTGTATTACAATATCGATCCTTGCCACGTCTACACCGCACCTTCACTCGCATGGCAAGCTTGTTTGAAAATGCGTGAAACACCTTTAGAGTTGCTCACTGATATTAATATGCTGTTAATGATCGAAAATGGAATACGTGGCGGAATTAGTATGATTAGTCATAGATATGCTAGAGCAAACATCCCCAATATGCCTGATTTTAGGGAAAATGAAGCACCCAGCTACATCATGTACTGGGATGCTAATAACTTGTATGGGTGGGCTATGTCCCAATTTTTACCCTATGGAGGATTTGAATGGTGTGCGACAAGTCATATTACAGAAGAGTGGATTCTTTCTCTATCTGATGATTCTAAAATTGGATATATTTTTGAGGTGGACCTTAAATATCCACAGGAACTACATCCACTTCATAACGAATATCCCCTGGCTCCAGAACGCCTGACTGTGAATGAAGATATGCTTTCTCCATATGTTAAGACCCTTCTTAATAATCGAAAATTTAAAGGAACCCCTAAACTCATCCCAAATTTAAACGACAAGCAAAACTATGTAGTACATTATCGTAATCTTAAATTTTATTTATAACATGGATTGAAAATGACAGCCGTGCATAAAGTTCTTAAATTTAAACAGGCTCCCTGGTTGCAGAAGTATATTAATTTTAATACCGAAAAAAGAAAAGAGGCGACCTCAACTTTCGAGAAGGACTTTTTTAAGTTGCTCAATAACTCCGTTTTTGGTAAAACTATGGAGAACCTTCGAAAAAGAAGAAATATTGTGCTTTGCAACACTGAAAAAAGGGCAAAGAAATTAGTAGCCTCCCCTGCATTTAGGTAATTTAAAACATATGATGAAGTTCTGACTGCGGTGGAAAGGCTGAAAAACAGCTTAACTATGAACCGTCCTGTATACGTTGGATTTGTCATTTTAGAGCTTTCGAAGCTTCCTATGTACAAATTCCATTTTGATTTTGTAAAGGAAACATATAAAGATGATGCAAAGCTCTTATTCACCTATACGGACTCATTGTGTTATCATATACAAACTAGGGATATTTTCACAGATCTGCAACAATATCGTGATTTGTTTGACTTATCTGAGTATCCGAAGGATCACCCGCTGTATTCGAAAACCAACAAGAAGACGATTGGTAAGTTCAAGGATGAATTAAACGGGGAATTAGCCTTAGAGTTCGTCGGTCTGAAATCCAAAATGTACTCTCTGAAATCATTGAAAGAAGAAAAGAAGCGAGCAAAGGGTGTTTCTACTCGAGTTGTTCAACAAAAAATCAGACATGAAGATTATTTAGAGTGCCTGCGTGGTGTAAAAACAAGCATGGAGAAGCAGACAAGGATCGCTCAAGATGCTCATCATTTGTATACATTGACTCAGAATAAAATTAGTCTTAGTCCCTTTGATGATAAAAGATACCTTTTAGAAGATGGCATCACTAGCTTTGCATACGGACATTGTAAAATTAGTCGAGATTATAATGAACAAGAAAATGCTGAATAAAGAAGACTTATTATATTGTTTTGTAAATTTAACTTTCTTGTAAATTGATTTTGTTTTAATAAAAAAATTGTTCCTTATTTCTGTATACTTATTTAAAAACTATTATTCACAAACAAACAAACACATGCCCACACACACACACACACACACATATACACACACATACATGCATACACATAAAGCATATTTCAAACTTTTTTTATAGTTATCAAATAAGTGTACAAGAACTGATTATAAGATTAATAAATCACATTGATGTAATTACGTCATTACAATATTTTCTATAATAATTGAAAAATAGAAGAAGTAGGTAAGTTATTTTTCATTCTTCAATAGTAATAACTATTTATTAGTTCAGAATATTTGTATATATGTATAAACTACATTATTAGAAGAATAACCTTACTTAGGAGAACAAAAAATACAATAATTATCGGTTGTTGTTTAGTAATAATTCAAAAACAAATATGTTTTTTCTGTTTTCAGAGTTATTTTCTCTGAAAGCATGAACATATTACCACGTTTGTTGCGTAGCTTCGTCAAACTTTTGAAAAAGAAAAATAATTATTCAAATCAAAAATATCCTCACAGATTTTTAAAAAATACTCAAGTTAAAATGAAAAACTAGATAAGTAGTTTTATCTTTTCTTTTTTAATTTTTTTGTTCTTATAAAAGTAAATATTGCGACATTTTATAGGACTTTCTCAAACTGGAACTTTATTTTAAAAATTTAGGTATGGATGCTATACAGTCCTTTATCTTCATTGTGATTGTTATAATGTAGAAAACAAGGTGCATAACTTTGAGGAATATGCTTGGAAGCACTTAAAGGCCAAGTAATTTTGTTTCTTCCGTTTACTCACAGGAAAAGATTTCGAATACGCTTTATACAAAAGTAAAAGCCCTCTTTTGCCTCTAGCTTTAATTTAAAACTCAGAAAAATCACCTTCGTCATAAGAATATTTCACGTTGAAGGAAAAAGGTGTTAATTTATCAAATCTTAAGGTTTTGATTCCGGAAAACTAAAGAACGTTACCTTCATTATCTTTCAAATAATTTCTGAGTACACCCCCATTTCGCCACTCAGTCGTTTCGGGCGATTCTCAAAAGGTGGGCACTGGACACACGTCATAACTTTAAGCCTTTTAAATATAACTTTAATTATCATTGACTTTATTTTTTTTTTTTTTACACTGAGTTTTTAATTCTATTCAGAGTTAGAAAATGACATAATTTATTGTAAAAGTTTTGTATAAATATCTTAAAATTTTATTATTTTATGCCAAAGAGGCCAATTTCGGACATTCATAACGTTAACTGCTCCAATCTACCACCAAGAAAAAGAGTTTTAACTTTTTTCCAGGTTGTTCTAATGGTAAACAACAAATGCATAAAGGAAACGGATGATTTTTTGATAATTTCGTCAAGAGATGGCAAGCTGATTTATTGCTTTTTTGAAGATAGAAGGACTTTTCTATAAAGAATTTTTCTGTATTTTGTTATGTCCGAAAGTAACGTACGTAACAAAGCAGTTGATTTTATTATTATTATTACTGGATAACAAAAAGTTAATTATACATATATATATATGTATACAGACACATTTACTACATTCTTAGTCTTAAGAATTTTTTTAAATACTAAGAGCAACGTCCAAAATCTATAACGTACATGCGAAAAAATGTCCAAAATTTGTAACGTACACAACTGCTAATTAAATGCTTTAATCATTAATTTTTCAGAATAGTTGCTGTCTTTTAATGTTTGTGTATAATTTTGTAGACATACTATTAAAAATATTTATATATTATATTTATAGACAAAATACTATACTATTAAAAAAATTGGCCTTAAATTTGAAAATTTTAAAAATTACATATAGTTAACGTTTAATGATCCCACCTTTTGAGAATCTCCCTTTTAAACCTAAGAAATGAGAATGAATTTACTTATTCACTGAAAAATGACGCCCCGTCTTTCAGGGCTTTCTAATCAAAGTCACGTACTGTTGAGGGATGTAAATTTGGCTGTATATTTTTTCCTCTATTACTGAATAGACAGCATCGCCTTCATTTTACGTGTGTCCACAGATTAAGAATTTTATTGTTGTTTTATAGATTTTCAGTGCCTTAACAGCATGCATGAATAATGAATAATGTATTTATTTTTATTTTGTCCGTCGCAGTTACCACAGTAAAATTTTAATTCCACATTTTCACCATCAACACGTGAAGCAATGTCTTGTAAATACATCCACAAATAAGTACCTATTTTATTTACTCCGAGTTGATCCTCATATTCATTCCAAAAATGACATTCGACAACGTCACTAACTACCTGACAAATTGTAAAGTTGTAACTGTTAATCTATGGACTAATTATTAATCAATTGACAATATATTAATCACCAGCAGAGCGATATTTCGTCAAATAAAGAAATTTTCATATTTTTATTACTAAGGCAATAACGAATTTTGTAAATTGCTCGAGTATGAGCTTATGGAAAACTTTTTGTAAGATGTGTCGTTTTTCTTGTTTCATCACTGCGCATTTCCTATAATGGAAAAGTGACACGTTGTGTAATACAGAGGTTTTTCGTATAATGACTCGAATAGTAATTTGCATATAGAAAGACGAGCCTATGACACACATATTTATGGAATAAAACACAAAATGAATTTTTGCGAGATGTGTCACTTTTCTTGTGGGTGAGCGATATATTCCAGCGCCCCTCAAGGGGTTAATATTATTCATGAGTAATTTTCTAGATTTTTATGCATTTATAAAAAATATAGCCAGGTTATAGTGTCTGTAATGCTTGGAATATCCTTGATATTGACATGTAACTGATACTCACCAATATTACTCAAAAATATGTTTGTAGAATATGCAAACACAACAATTTTGCTTCTAGTAATCTAAAATGATGTACATCTTATAAGTTATAATAAATTGGTTGAGTCTTATGATTTAACGCTACACTGTAAAAAAAAAATTTGTAAAGTTACTAAAGTTTTTCTAAGAAACTGGGATTCCAGGAACTTTTTATGTAACGGCAACAACAAAAATTCCTGTAACAGACTCTGTTACAGGAATTTTTCTTGTTGCCGTTACATAAAAAGTTCCTGGAATCCCAGTTTCCTAGAAAAACTTTAGTAACTTCACAGATTTTTTTTTACACTGTAGAAGGTCATCGCCTAGGGAGATAATACCATAATTTAAATTAACCTTAAGAGATTTACATATTGGTATTATCTTCAATACAAACAATGTGACATTGCAATTGGCAATGTAACTTATAGCAATTGGCCATCATCAGGCAAATAATTTCAATTGATTTCGTCTAGCACTTGATTTTATAGCAAAATAAACTGTGAATATTTGAAAGGTGGATAAACTACTTTTCAGTTTCCTCCTTATAACTTTCAATTTCGCACGTTATTTATTATTTCTAATGAAAATGAATTGAAATATTTTTGCTTTACCCCGTTGGAATTGAGATTATTGCTGGAATTGTGTGTCTGCTTAGGACTTTTTAATCATTAACTGCATTTAAATGAAATATAAACAACAGATTATGTTTATATTCAATCAAGTTAGAATAATTTGAAAAAAGTATTTTTGATTTAACATTACCAAC
Source organism: Maratus speciosus (assembly GCA_963932465.1). NCBI lineage: Eukaryota > Metazoa > Arthropoda > Arachnida > Araneae > Salticidae > Maratus > Maratus speciosus. The sequence continues at coordinate 508,061,959 of OZ010796.1, read as the reverse complement.
TGTCCGAAGTGTCATATATATACATGAGGACGTGAGTTTCAAAACTTGCCTTATCCAAAATTTAAAAAATCGTCTTTTCTCTATCAATCTGTTCTATTGGTAAACCTGCACCGAAAAACACTACAACCGGCAAAAAAATTAGTTTTACCCTGTATTTCTGGCACTGTAAAATCTTGGTTTACAATGAAAACCAATGGACGCAGTTAGAGGTTTTTCGAGATTTCCCAAAATTTGATTTTCTGGATAAGGTGAGTTTTGAAAATCACGTCCTCATATGTTTATTCCTGGAATACAAACAGCGGTTTGTTTATTACTAAAGAATTTTTGTTTCTTACCTTAATTTAGGAATAAATGTAGTATAATTATTTTTAAATATATTATCATGCTGAATTTAATCCTAATCTGTAATAAAGAATCTTATATTCTACACTTTATCTCGATGTAGGGTGTATCGTGTATGTCAACTTCACATAACAATGAAATTCCGGTCCTAAATCTTCACTGTAAAAAAAAATCTGTAGTTCTACAGATGTAAAGTTACATGCTTACTAAACTTTCATCTGTAACTGTACGAAAAAATCTGCAAATCTACCAAACTAGTTTTTGTAAAGCTACAGAAATCTGTAACTGTACAAATGAATCTGCTAAAATTACAGTAATCTTACTAAAATTTTATCTGTAACCTGGGTTGCAGTTACATGAAAAATTCTAGGCATCCCAGTTTCCTAAAAAATTTCTAGTAACCTTACAGATTTTTTGATTTTCGGCGCAAAAGTGCGTCTGTTACAGGAATTTTTGTTGTTGCCGTTACATAAAAAGTTTTAGGAATCCCAGTTTCCTTGAAAAACTTTAGTAACTTTACAGATTTTTTTTTACAGTGTTGAAACACGAGAAGGAAAAACTTATAATAATAACTTATATATCCATCATTACTAAAAAATAACTTATATATCCATCATTCAAATCCAACCATTGGTCTATTATTTTCTATTACATTATTCATTACATTATTCATTCAAAAGTACACTGTAAAAAAAAAATCTGTAGCTCTACACATGTAAAGATGTAAAGTTACATGCTTACTAAACTTTCATCTGTAACTGTAACAAAAAATGTTGCAAATCTACAAAACTAGTTTTTGTAAAGCTACAGAAATCTGTAACTTTATAAATGAATCTGCTAAAATTACAGTAATCTTACTAAAATTTTATCTGTAACCCTGGTTGCAGTTACACGAAAAGTTCTAGGCATCCCAGTTTCCTTAAAAAGTCTTAGTAAACCTTACAGATTTTTTGGTTTTCGGCGCAAAATTGTATATGTTGCATGAATTTTTGTTGTTGCCGTTACATAAAAAGCTCTAGGAATCCCAGTTTCCCAGAAAAACTTTTTTTTTTTTTTTACAGCGTAGTAAATATTGGACATTAATGTTTGGAACGGCTATGAACACGGAAATATTTATAATCTCTAAAGAAAGGAAGGTGTTCTTTTCGATATTTTTTTGGCATCGTGATTGTGAGACAATATAAAATACGTTTGTTCAACTAGAGCAAATCTAATATCATTTTTTTTTGTACAGTCGTGGAAAAAAAAAAGTGATCAGCTCCTCATAACTGTGCCGCAAATCATCGTAATAAAAGTGTGAGTGATACCAGTTAATTACCAATAGCATCTACTAATTAATGCTACATTTAAATTAAACTTAAATTATGCTTCAATTCTTATAAGAAAACGTTATTGAAAAAAAATCATAAGTTATACAATTAGAGTCCTGCATCGGGCCAGGCTATCCGCATTTATTCGAAGCCTACTCGACCCGTGGTTAAGGTCGGATCGGGTTGCCGCTATAATCTTTCACTGCGGGTCAGGTTGATTTCTACTTTTTTGCTGCGGTTCGGGTCCAGGTTGGGTTTGACTCTTGCATGTCGGGTTCGGGTTGACCCTATTTTTCAAAAGAATGTCCAAAATATTTTTTCAGTTGAAAAAGTCTATACAATAAAACATTTACAACGGACACTCTAGAATAGCGGACATCTCTATTTAGTGAACACTTTTTCAATTCCTAACTTATGTATTATTGTATGCATTTACATCTGAATAGTGGACACCTCCGAAATTACACACACGTAACATGTGTGTAGATAAAGTATCAGAAATACAATACATGTGTTTTTATGTGTATCATAAACGAAATGTTGGTAATATTTTTTATATTATGAGAGAAGAAAAAAGGTTTCTTAACTGTACCATAAAGAAAGAATAATCTATCTATGATCACATTTCTTATATGTGGCCTGTCTGAAAAGTATCCGACCTTTGTCCCAAATATAAGTTACCTGACGGGATTCGTACCATAATCCCATTCAAGGAAGGCCCTTACGCTTCCACACACTTAGCCCACCGTTCCTTCCACTGCCGAAAATACTCCTGGAAGTTTTTTTAAAATGGTGTTCAACTCCGCTGTCGCATTCTGCATATATCATCTCTACTCTCAAAACGGGATCCTTTTAATAGCGTCTTCAGTTTCGGAAATAACCAGAAGTCGCAAGGAGCCATGTCTGAAGAGTAGGGATGTTGGCGAACGACTGGAATTTCATGTTTTGCCAAGAAAATCTGAATCAGGTGCGATGAATTAGATGAAGAATTATTGATGAATCTTAAAAATTATTTCGCTTTGAGTATCACCAAGCTTTGACAAAACTTGATGCAGTACCTTTGCTCAATCCGTGCAGTCATCTTGAGAGAAATCAAAATCTGACGAACACGTATGACAGCAGCTCACTCGCCAGCCAGCAGGAAATGACTGGCTCGCAAGAATTCGAGGGAAAAATTCAAGCATGCGCAAGCGCATTAAGCTGTCTCCTTCCAATGTGCACTGTGAGGCCGCCGTAGAATCACTATTTCGCGCGTAAAAAAATAAAGGTTGGATATTTATCAAACAGACCTCGTATACATTTTATTTCTCATGCAGTAAATTGAATTTATATTTATATCTTCATTCATGTTCAAATATGTATTTGTTTTCATCTGAAACATAGTTCTGCTCAAACGTTTTGGGGAAATATTAACAACCCGGCCTGCAAAAACATAAATCTGACCTGTAAGAAAAATTCTAGAGTAAATCCGACTTACAGAAAGAAAATTAGAGCCGACTCGAAAAAAATATTAGAGACAGCCCGAACCGATGCAGGAATCTGTTCAACGATCCCGAGGCGCCGACTATTCAAAGATTTTACTATATTTGAATATTAAATAATATAGAGATGTCCATTTTTCTATATAAAATATAAAATTGGTACTAGAGATATAATTGTAGATTATGTTTCATAATTGTATTAAAACATGAACAAATATCCTTTTATTTAGGGTTGCGGGTCGGTTTCAGTTTGAAGTATTTAGGATTGCGGGTTGGATTGTGGGTCGACAGAATTTATTTTCGGGTTCGGGTCGGGTTCAACCCGACCTGTGCAGGACTAGTTATAATTCATATTTTTTAAAATAATATTTCAGATAATATATATATTTCGAAATTAATATTCGAAAAAAGTATGAATTGTAATGTATGATTATTCTAAACAGAAATAGATTTTTAGAAGTTTCGAATATGGGAATCCAAAATTACAGCTTATTCCGCTTAAGCCTTTTGTTTTTGAGTTATGCTTGAAAAACCACCGGCATTGCGATCTGTTTTGGAACGATTAAATTTAATTTAACGTTAGGTGTTCAAAACTTTACATGTGAATAATTTCTAAACTACTTGATTGTAAGACTTTCCATTTGTTATACAAAGGTAAAATTTAACAAAGGATCCAAATATGACGTCAAAATTAGATGTTAGTATTGAAAATTTAAATTTTGGTTCAATTTCAATTTGTAGACGACCACCTAAGTATAATTTAAATTAACATTAATTAGTAGACGTTATTACTAATCGATTGGTACCAGTTACATTCTTATACAATGATTTGCAGCAGAGTCAGTATGGGAAATATCCATATTTTTCCACAACTGTACATTAGAGAATTTATGAAAAATTGATGTATCATCTCGTTATTAGAAATGATTCGCGGTAGTAAATATTAAGGCATTTTTTTTTTCATATGATAGGGTGGCCGAGAGGTTCTGCTTTCGAAGCTGGTAGACGGGAGGTGCTGGGTTCGATCCCAATCGCGCCCGTCGGCCTAATCGTTCGGAGTTTTCGTGGTTTTCTTCGAGCCTTGGTTCTCCAAGTGTAAATACGGGTTAGGTTCCCTTAGAAAGACCCCCGGGGGGCACTCCCCCCTTTTGGGCCTATATCTCTCATGCTGATAACTGGCCGTCATAAACACAACCAACCAACCATATGATAGGATTTCACGTAATCTGTAATATCTCTATAGTCTTACTGTAGGGGTCTTCATTTAAATCACATAAATCTCTCTGTAATAATATAATTGAAATATAGTTATACAAATCTACTTTTGAAAATTACAAAATATCAAAATAAATTTACTTTGGAAAATATTCAGTTTCTTATTTATAAAGTTTTAACAACATTGTGACTTTATGACAGTTATAGCACACATTATGGCTTAACTAGGGTGACTATAAAATCAATACTTTTCCCACAAGAGTATTTATTCAAAGTTGATGTATCATCTCACTATTAGAAATACTGTCACACAAGAGCATACATTAAGGACTATGGTTATTCATTCTTAACTTAGCACGAGATTTCTTGTAATCAATAATATCTACAGGGTGTCCATAATTAAACGACCCTACTTTAAAGTTGTCTACAGACAAAATTATTGTTCATAAAGTTGTGAAATTTTGTGAAAGACATAATAAAGGAATGGGAATTTGTTTAAGGAAAAAAATGGTTAAAAATTTCGCCACCAGAGGGCGATTTTTAATAAATTACACATTAAGCATTACGATAGTTTAGAAATTTTATTTATTGACTTAACCTGATTCTAAAGAAAGCATTTCATGACATGTGCCCATGTTCCTAGCATTTCCCAGAACACATTGCTGTCAGTTGTGAAACATGCTATCTTACGATTCCAGATGGTATCTGAAAATGATGACCGTCATGAGGAATATGTTTGGTTATAACAAAATTTGTTAAATTATCGTAAATGTATGCTATGTGTGTAATTTTTTAAACAACGGCCACAACTTTAAAATAGGATCGTTTGATTATGGACACCCTGCAAATAAAATTTCTAAACTATCATAATGATAAATGCGTAATTTATTAAAAATTGCCCCCTAGTGGCGAAATCTTGAACTTTTTTCTTGCTTAAACAAATTCTCATCCCTTTATTATGTCTTTCACAAAATTTCACAACTTTATCAACAATAGTTTTGTCTGTAGACAATTTTAAAGTAGGGTCGTTTAATTATGGACACCTTGTATATAACGTAGATATTTTCATGATAAATTATAAATTTAATAATATAAATATTATGGTAAAAACTAAAAATTCAATACAAATTTAACTAGTAATCTATTCATTTTTTTTTCATTTTTCCTTTTTTAAAATAAAATAAAATAAAATAAAAAAGTCCTTCCGGCCAGTGCCGGGAGGAAGAGGTAGCTTTCATAATCCTTATTAAAAAAAAAAAGCCAACTTATATCATGCAAACACACGAAGCTCAATTTAGTGGAAACCGAATATAGGAGATTCAATACTAATTTTTATCAATATAATGAATGAGAATTTCGCGAAATTAGTCAGCTTTATCCAAGCTGCTTTTCTTTAAAGTAACTTATATTTGGCTGCCAAATTCGGCAATTTCTTAAAGTGCCTGTCATTTTAAGACAACATGGTGGATGAGGCTAAGCAGTGAACTTGGTCGAGACCTTAGTAATTGCTGTGCACATGCTCACTCACATCGGAATCGGTTAATATATAGGAGTGCTGTCGCATGCAAAAAATCAGATTTTTCAAAATGTCACTCACAATAGAAATTGAAACTGCTATATCTGAGCCATTTTTTAAGATAAAGACAAACAAAAAATGCTCCTAAATCCTTATATCAAGATCAAATACTTAAGAAAGAAACCTTTTTCAATTTCTAATTTTTTTGCACCTCACTTTAAATATATATATATTTTTTAATTTAATGGCCGCCATTTTGAAACAAGATGGCTGATGAATCTGGCCAGCGAACTTGGTCGAGGTGTTGATGTATACTATCCACATGCCTTCTTACATCGAAATAGGCGAATACGTGTGTTATCGCGTGACAAATACAAGATCGTTTCAAAATGTTAGCCATGCTAGAAATTCAAAGTGCTATAAATCAACCATTTTTTAAGATATCAACAAAAGAACAAATTTTCAGAAACAAAAACTGCTCCGGAATCTTTGTATCAAGGCCAAACACATAAAAAAAATCTTTTTCACTTTCCAATTTTTTAATACCTCATTTTGAATTTTAAATTTAATTTTTTTTAAATGGCAACCCTTTTGAAACAAGATGGTGAATGAAGCTGGCCAAGGAACTCGGTCTAGACATTGGTATGTACTATGTACAGACCAAGTTACATCCAAATAGGTTCATAAATACGCCTGTTATCGCGTGACAAAAATCAGGTCGTTTTAAAATGTCAGCCACAAGAGAAATTCAAAATGCTATTACTCAGCCATTTTTTTTAGATATAGACGAAAGAAAAACTGTTCCGGAATCTTTGTATTAAGGTCAAACACATACAAAAAAAAATCTTTTTCATTTTCCAATTTTTTGGTATCTCATTTAAATTTTTTTATTTTTTTAAATTGCCGCCATTTTGAAACAAGATGGCGGAAGAAGCTGGCCAACGAACTCGGTCGAGATATTTGTATGTACTATGTACACACCAAGGTACATCCAAGTCGGTTCATAAATACGCCTGTTATTACGTGAGAAAAATCAGGACGTTACAAAATGTCAACCACGCTAGAAATTCAAAATGCTATAACTCAGCCATTTCTTAAGATATAGACGAAACAAAAACTGCTCCCGAATCTTTTTATCAAGGTCAAACACATAAGAAGAAAATATTTTTTCAATTTTCAATTTTTGGTACCACATTTCAAATTTAAATTTTTCTTAAAAATTTAAATGGCCGCCATTTTTAAACAAGATGGCGGGTGAAGCTGGCCAACGAACCCGGTCGAGACATTGGTATGTACTATGTATAAACGAAGTTACATCCAAATCGGTTCATAAATACGCCTTTTATCGCGTGACAAATTTCAGGACGTTTCAAAATGTCAGCCACGCTAGAAATTCAAAATGTTATAACTCAGCCATTTTTTAAGATATAGACGAAACAAAAACTGCTCCGAAATCTTTGTATAAAGGTCAAATACATAAGATAAAAATATTTTTCCATTTTCAATTTATTGGTACCACATTTCAAATTTTAAATTTTTAAAAAAAATTTAAATGGCCGCCATTTTGAAACAAAATGGCGGATGAAGCTGGTCAACGAACTCGGTCGAGAGATTCGTATGTACTATGTACACACCGAATTACATCCAAATCGGTTCATAAATACGCCTTTTATCGCGTGACAAAGTTTAGGACGTATCAAAATGTCAGCCACGCTAGAAATTCAAAATGCTATAACTCAGCCATTTTTTAAGATATAGACGAGAAAAAAACTGCTCCGGAATCTTTGTATAAAGGTCAAATACATAAGAAAAAAATATTTTTCCATTTTTAATTTTTTGGTACCACATTTCAAGTTTTAATTTTTTTAAAAAATTTTAAATGGCCGCCATTTTGAAACAAAACGGCGGATGAAGCTGGCCAACGAACTCGGTCGAGACATTGGTATGTACTATGTACACACCGAATTAGATCGAAATCGGTTCATAATTACGGGAGTTACAGTGTGACATAGGTCAGATATATATATATATATATATATATATATATATATATATATATATATATATCAATTTTGAACGGAGGGTGGTTTCGGGGTCTGGGGGTCATGATCGATGAAAATATACCAAAATTTTTTGAAATCGCTTTCCTCCGAACGGCTGCAATAGGTAGCTTTTTTGTAAAGAAAGCTACCTAAAAACTATGAGAAATTAAATGGGAAAATCTTGCCAGTCTAATCATGTAATAAGTAAAAAGGGGGGGGGGGTGTTTAACTTTGTGCCGATATATTAAGAAGTAAATGAACAACGTTGAAAAGCACAAATTAAAAATATGTGTAAACAAATGGGTTCATACAGCTGTTTCGGAGCTTTTAAAGCTCCATCATCAGTGCAAAGTTTAAAATTAAGCAAAAGCCGCGAGCTGCGACTCTCTCGCTCGCATATTTCTATGTTTTAAACATTCATTTTAAACTTTGCAACTGACGACGGAGCTTTAGAAGTATGCACTCTTTTGTATACACATATTTAAAATTTGTGCTTTTTAACGTTGTCCATTTATTTCTTAACATGTAATAAGTGGTTGTAAAAACATAAAAAAAATAAGACTGAATTGATTTCAGACAAAATAGCATTAATAGATTTTTGGCCAAGACACAGGTGCTCACAGAAAGTGTGAGGTCCTATACAGATTATAAGGTCTCCTTCATGCCCATTTCATGCATACACATTAAGTGAAATCGATCCCTGACATTCAGATTTGGTCCTGTAAAAATGTCCCCGCTCTGCATGCTCCTGGGTCAGTGCGAAATAAAACACTTTGTAGCTGTCCCAATACTTTTTATATGTATATGAATGAATCAAGCAAAAGTTTCAGTTTATTAACTATGGAAAAGCGATATTAGAGGTTTCATGACATGGGCATTTAGTAAACATATAATTAAGAGAACGAAAATCACCGATTACTTGATCAGGAATATTTTGAAAATCAGTCATACTTTAGCTAGTTATATTTATATACGTGCTTTTAAAATTTATTTTTTACTTCATACTCGTAAAAATGTATAACTTTGCTATGTTGGAGATCCTTGATAAGAAATCTCAATTTCACCGAAGAGTAGGTAGGAAAAACATGCACGGGTAAATATTATAAAACAGCAGATTTTTGATAATGAAGTTGATCCCTTGATCTTAATAGATTATTTACAAAGTAAATATTTTAACTTAAAATGTAATCAGATGATTTCCTTTGATGAATTAAAATGTTTAGTTTTGACCACATTAATGTCACTGATAAAATAAGGAAAATAAGGAAAAAAAAACAAACAAACAAAGATAATGTTTATTTAACTCGAATTCGTTTTGTACATTTTATTTTTCACATTTATAAATACATATTTTAATGATACAAGTGTATTACAACTAAAATGTTACAAAATAAATTAAAAATATGAGTGAAAAATATATTAACAGGACTTTTAGACACTTTAATATAAACTCGATGAGCCGGACTCCTAAATCTTAGAAAACGCACTTGTTTAGTATTTTTTCACTTTAGACACTTATTCACGTATTGATATGCTGTGAGAACATAAATTGCATTGATTATGGAGCTGAATAAAAAGTCTTTTTAAAGACACGTGGTTCTATACATACTTTGTCTTCTACGTCACAAACATAAAAATTCAAGTTTGGATGATAGTTGATGAAAATGTATCTTCTGTGGCGCTTAAAGCAGTGACTTTTACTCTATAATAAGTCAATGTCTTCTGCAGGAATTTTCCAAAACTGTTATCGAGTTGCAGGATATCTGTAGAATAGAGACATTTGAATTTATAGCAAAATATTATTTTTCAAGACATGGTTAAATGCATTACAATATCAAATTTGCATTAAATTATATATTTAATATTAAAATAATTAGTTTTAAACTAAATTAATTAATAATCAGTTTAAGATTTATTCAATTAATAAATAATTAATTTTAAATTAATGAATCAATAAATAGTTAGCAAATAAAAAATAAAATCAATAAATAGCAAATTAATTTAAGTTTTAAAGCCTATGCAGACGATCACGAAAGATAAATTCATTTGTACTTAAATTAATATAAATAGTTCAACATTTGTTTTCGGCTTATACTCCACAACGAAATTAAAACTTCATCAATCAATAAAATAATAAAACACAAACTTAAAACATGTAATCTAAATTATCAGAATGAAAATAATAGCGATCTTTGTTGATTTCTTCGGCTGTTAACTCTTGCCAGGAGGACGATACCTATCCCTTTCAAATACAGTTAAAAATTTTACTTGAATACATAATTGCTATTTTTCATATAAAAATTATTTTTGTCAGTGGGCAATCTAAAACAAAATTATTAGAGATTAAAAAAAAAAATGGTTTTAATCTATATTCTGTAACCCCAAATGCCCGGGTTGTATCATATAGTTTAAATGAAAACCAAAAGAAGTGCGACTACACGAGTTTTCGAGGTAAATAGAATGTAGGCGGAAAAACAGTAAATATTAGTTACTTTCCCATTTAATCAAGTATTGCGATAAATCAACAAAGTTGTTTTTCTCCGTTCTAGGTAACTTAAACACATCGATCTTGTTCTGTAATATAATAATACTGGAAGATAGCCCGTCAGAATGGCGTGTTTGCATTTTCAAAAGAATGATATAGCATTGCATTATCAAAAGAATTATGAAGTAATAAATTTTATCTTATCTGACTAATAGGATCATGTGGGAGTAAAATAGTTATAAAACAGCCCATTTATAATTGAAACTTAATTTGCAAGAAAGAACTTCACTCACAAAATTTAAAGAACTACTTCACAAAAAACGTGCAAATTAGAACTAATAATGCTATTTCAAAATATGTTGTCGATTAACTTTCGTCTTTGTTCATTGCTTTTTAAAAAAAATCAATAACCTTCAATTTCTTATAAATCAGAAAAAATAAATTAATTAATAAGAGTTCTTCACGGATTAATTGGCGATAGCTGACGCCAAAATAATAATTATATAGCTTAAATTTTAAAAAGTTTAACTCAGGTTAAATCCTGATTTTTTTTAAAACATGCATAAAGAAACCTATAATAAATTTTGATCATTAAAAATGATCCTTTATCACTTAAGTAAATTGCAACTCTTAATTTCATTAACAGATTTTTTTCTCAATTTCTTTTATTAAATTATAAATTTATTTTCCCTACAAAATACAAAAATGCAAAATTTTATTTCCATTGATATATATATATATATATATAATTATATTTTATAAGAAATACTATTCACTTTTTCTCCCAATGTCTTCAGCGTTCAAAGAATTTCAAAAGAAACTTCTTTTTTATTTTAACTACCGATAGATGGCGCCAGCAAAGCACAAAAGTTCACAATGAATGGGATGCAAACGAATGTTTACTTATGGAGGAAGAGGGCCAAACTAATTTCAACTGAAGTTACCTCAGAATATATACATAATTGGATGTAAGTCATCTCTCAAATGTTAATTTATTTTGAATAATTTTTCTAAAAATGTAACTTTTATGAAATATATTCGAAAAAATAATTTTCAATAAAAATGGCCGAATGGAATATGATAAAGCGAAGTGGGATCCGGATGAGTTCAACCCCGGAAGCGTTATACACTTTGTGCTGTTATATATATAATAAATGTAAAAAATAAAATAAAATAAAATAAATAAACATCCTTCCATTAAAATTCACTAAAATGTAGATTTTTTTTAAATGCACTACCAAATTTCGCGATATTTCGATAAATTGGCAAAATTTGGCGCTATTGTGGTAACTTTGACACTAGTGCTTTTCAACAAATACTCCTTGTTGAAACTGATACTGATTTTTCCATAGGGAATCAAAATATAATTTAGTAGCTATTAAGTTTAAGTAAGAGTTTTTGCGATGTCTTTTGAAAACGGAGGGCGTTTGGGAGCAGCGCCTTTAAAGGTCGAAATTTGAAAAAAATTGAAACACCTGTATACTAAGCTTAGTTATACTATAGGCATGTCAAACTTCAAGATTTTATTTCAATTGGTTTATGAGATATGGCGATTTTTTTTATATTTTAAATTTGTCCCTCATTGCCCCCCTTAGAAATAAAAAAAAAAAAAAAAAAAATTAATGTCCAATTCATCTATTGCCCTCAGAAATACATGTATATTCCAATATGAGTATGAAGATTTTGACTGCCACATACAAACAGAATTGTAAGTTAAAAGAAAACATGTAAAAATATGTGCTTATTATACGCGCACTGCGCTGAGTTGAAGAACATTAACCCTTAAATGCATGATTTTTTATTTTGTTTCTAAAAAATTATATATGATCCTCTGAAAGGTTTAATACACAGGAAAAATAATGAAAAAAAACAAAAAACAAAACAGAAGTACATTTTTCGTATAATACGCCATTCCTTTCTTATGTTGCACATCTGCAATACAAGTGAAAACTACTGTCATAGATAAAATACTGCAAATAAGTAAATATTTTAATAAGTACGAATCTAAATACCTTATTTTATATAATTTTTATTTTGTAAAACTTAACCTTTAACCCTCTCCCTGCGCAACCCGAGATTTCCTCGGGCAATGTAAAAGCAGCAAAATTTGCGCGACCCGAGATTTCCTCGGGGATGCATTTTTTCTCTGTAATTAACCCTCCTTGATTATTCCCATAAGTTATTTTTTATTGTAAATTTTGCCTTATTTAATCGGAGCATTTTCCGGATTAAATTAGGCGAAAATTTTTGTTTTGAAAAGCCGGTGAAAAAAGAATAAACATTTTTAAAAGACTCTCGCCATGAAGGGGTTAAACACGCAATTTTTGAAGCTATTTTGATAAAAACAATTACGCAGCGAGAGGGTCAACCCTTTATCGGGCAAGTCAATTCTGTGACTGAAATGGCGAAAAGATTTACTGCCACCAGAATCTACGAACAGATTTATTTGAAAATAAAATGCGGCCTTTTTTTTTTTTTTTTTCTCCCCAAAATGTTTTACTAAAAATTCCGCCGCGAATCGACCAGTTTTCAGTAAAAATTAAGTGGTAAGTATATTACCATGGCCCGATAAAGGGTTAAATGCATGAATTATTCTTTTAGAATTGTGTTTTTTATTCTTATATTAAAGGTTAGACACCAGAAATTTCAAGATAGATTTTTAACTTTATTCAGTAGCATATTTTTGTAATTTTTATATGATTAATATTTCTGTATAAATATAGTCGTTGTTAAGAGTTAAATAAAAAGGCGATGCAGATATGCATTACTATGCATTTAAGGGTTAATAAAACAAGACTTTTGAGTATTGAAGCAACACCATCCTATACGTAATACCTCAGGATTGACAACGTTAGATTGAATGACATAGTTGAGATCGACCGACATCTCAATGTGTACATACATTTCGCGCTGTTATACATTGGCTTTTTAAATTTACTGTACGAAAATGTATTCTATGAGTTTTTAAAATGGTGCACAAATGTTATACATTTTTGTAAGGGTAATTATAAAACAGTTCCTAAAGTGGCTACTTTTGGCTTTCCAAAGGATGAAGAATTGAAAAAGAAATGGAATTCCGCTATTTATCAGAAGGGAAGTTCCACGCAAACAATCTCAGATTTGTTTTTATTGCTGTTTTATGAGTTTTAAATTTTCATTTTTTATCCTTTGACAAAAAACAAACAAACAAAAAAAAAAAAACCCCGAATGATAGTAACTGAACATATTTTTTTAAAAATTGTGTGGGAGGAAATACTATGAAAAATTTTAAATATCTGTATCATTTCTAGACGATATTCAGATGCAAAGATTAAACTTTAAGTATTAAACATGAAAAGAAGCCCAGTAGAATAGTGATCATGCCTGTCTGTCACGCTACAGGTCGCGAGTTCGGCTACCGGCTGTGCCATGTTCACCCAACCTCTCATCTCTTTGGGGTCGATAAAATGAGTACCGAGCTTGCTTGGGAACTAAACGTCGAGGGTTTCGCGTTGGACTGACCACCCGGCCGGGACACATGCGGCATAGCATCTCGGGGTCCAGGGTCAAGTAAGCAGAGTTGGGCACTGTATTCCCTCATCCTTCATGTATCGTACTGCTACAGGTTTATTTTTATTTTTTTATTTTTTTATTAAACATGAACTTTTATGTGGCAGTGATAAAAGTTATACTTCCTTCTGATTTTTTAAAAGTAAATAATAAAAGTTATATCTAGAAAAATTTACTTTTTCTGCTTCAAATTTTCAAACTTGCACTTTTCTTTCCATGGCACTTTCTTTCGGCCATAAAATGCTTATGCGCTTTTCATTCCAAATATATATCATCCTAGTATAAAGCCAAATTGCTTGAATTATGTTTCAGAATTTGGCTTGTTTTAAATCAGTTTAATAAACAGTTTATATATATATATATATATATATATATATATATATATACATATACATATATTGGTGTAACAAACAGCTTACTTCTTAAAATGTTAACTTTTTAAATGCCAAAAACTTTCTTTTAAAAATTTTAGGTCAACAGTAAAAACTGCGGAAGTTGCAGGAGTTGTTGGATGTTACCGGCACAACACCAGTGTTGATCGACCGATCTGACGTGACGTTAAAACTCAGCTCTTAGGTAGTATCTATAGGGGGGTGTTGATCGAGGCTCCTCGTATGATCTGATTCTACCTTAATCATTTGTTTTCCTCAAAGAATTAGAAATACGATAAATTAAAAAAGCAAGTTATTCCGTTAATGTTATATATTATATGTGTACTTTATTGATAATAGGAGAGAAAAATCACTTTTAATTAATATTATTCAATTTACAAAGAAAAAAATGAAGTAATTTGTTATGTATAAAATAACATAAATAAGAATAGAATTTTTTTTAAAAAATTAGGTAAAAGTTAGTGCCAAAACCTGTTATCAACATGATCAAAGACAAATTCTTTAGTGGTAATGGTATCGTAAAGCATGTCACAGAAGCGGATTACCTTGCCCTAAACTTTAACTAATGTACTAATTACACTGGTGTGCAAAAATTAAGGAAAAGTCACAAAATGCTAATTTTCAAATACGCGAACACTCAAAAGGAAATAATATAATTCGAGTAATTACTATCTCTACAACACAACTAGTCCATATAACATCTCATTCATGTCACACATGGTCACAAGTGTCACAGTCACTACGGTGAAGCAAAAAAATACGAAATTCCATACATCTCATTATGAGTCTCAAATGACCACTATATGTGACTCCATTGAGACGTCACTGTGACTGCTGCTTTGTGACGAGTGACCATGTGACTTTACAATGTAGTTACATTGTGACTCTCATGTGACTGTCCTTTGTAGACTCAATTTCAAAGTCATCGTGAATGCTGCATTGTGATAAGTTACCAAATAATGTCACATTAAAGTCACATGATGACTTTCAGATGACAAAGAGACTACTCTGACGTCACCATTGTGCTCTTTTGAGAAAAGTATCTATGTGACTATAATATGATATTATTGTGACTTTTCCTTAATTTTTGATAACCAGTGTATTTTAAAATAAACCAATATCGTGGAGCAATGTAATCCCACTTAAAATGCATTGCGTTGCCCCATAGCATCACATGATACGGGTCAGCAAATGAATTTTTTCGCATTTATTTGTTAACCCTTTTAGGGGTGATGGTATGTTTATGAAATGCTAGAATGGCGCCAGAATTGTGGTAAAATATTTTCCATTTAATAAGTATGTGAAATATAGCCTTTTTCTTATTTATAAATATTTTTTTGGCAAATTCCGGTGTCAGTCATTTATTTCAACACTTTAGCATTGAAAATGCTTTGCCCTTGAAAGGGTTAAAGGCTTTCCTAAGCTTTGACCACTTTCATCTCTTGTAGACTTCAAGGCATCTATGAAAGCTGATGGATAGTCGTAATCTCTTCAGGCAACTTTACACCATTTTTTGAATAGTGCAAAGTTCAGTTTTGATCAGAACATAAACTTCAATTACTATCAATCTTATAATGATAAATAATTAGTCAATTAAGATTTTATAGACATAATTTAAACAATAATTAGTTTCTACACATGGTGGTTTTCTTCTAATTCAGTCGTTTTTTATCAGAAAAGTACAATTTTTCTTGAAAAAGAAAATACAGCGAAAGGATTGCTACTAAGATATGTTTAGCAAACGATATATAAAATGGTTGATACACCAGTAATTCAAATACATGAGTTGAAAGGTAGAACTATCCATCAAGAAGAATAAAAAATGTTTCGTAATATTTATTAGAACAGCCGCTTAGGTGGTTCAAAAAAATAAACATAAAAATCTCTGCTAAAAAACGCTCAACTTTCTGACACCTTGAAGGACGCATTTTTAAGTCTAAAAGCATAAAATTGGCAGGCATGACTATTTAAGCTATTTGGAATCAAATATCTTTTTTAATAAAAAAAAAATAAATTACATTTTGATTTATAAACGATTTTTGTCACATGAATGTAAAGTATAAGCGATTTGTGTTTTTTCTAGGGCTGTAGCGTTCGGAAATTGCGTTCAAAAAGTCAACTTTGACAACATTTTCTGAAATATGCTTTGCCTTTATATATGTAATAAGAAAACTCTATTTGACTTCATAAATTTTGAATATGAACACATACCCATTTTCTGGTTTAAGAATAATAATTAATTTAGGAATGTGTCAGAAAGTAGCCAATGTGAATTTGAGAACTGCATTAACCTCTTCGAACACAAGGTACACAGATGTGGACCTCTATTCTTTTCCTCATAAAAACTAAGCTGTTTGATTTTTTTTCATTTTGACTTCACTTCTATAAAGCAGAATGTTTTTGTCATTGAAACAAAACCAATAACTGGCCGTATCTCTGCTTATTTCTTCATAAAATAAATGCCTTTTCCATTTGAGTTTGCAAAATGCCTTCAAGACAGTATGGCTAAGAAAGTAATTTTCATAATTATTTAACTTAAGTACTTAACAATAAAATATTTTGAGGATTTGTAGATCATTCACTTGGTTAAAGCCCTTAAATTTGTGATTGTGTGAATTTAGTGTCTTAGTAATTAAATTGATATATTAGGTTGCTATTAGTTTTAAATCCATATTTGTGAATCTAACTTACCAGTCCTCTAAAATACCAATTTTGGAAGAGGTCTTTATTCTGTCATTTATGATGTCATTTTGTTTGTAAAAAAAAGCAATGAATTAGTATTTAAAGTGTTATTTTATCTTCAGGTCTCAAGAGGTTAAGCAACGTTGAATCGATTTTCATGCTTGGTACAGAATAGCCCTGTGTTATAGTACGCTTATTTGCTGTTACATGTCAAATAGTACAAATGGATCAGTATTTGCAAGATTTTCTAAAAATGCATTTTTATTTTTTTAATTTTTTAAAGCTTACTTTATTACTTCGAAGGTATATTCTATCTATGGTTTTTAATAACCTTCAAACTTTTAAGCAGACTAATGACCCTCAACGTCTGAGCTTCTTTTAGTTAGTCAAAAACATCATAAATGTAATTTACGTATCATTTATATAGTTGTATAAATGAAGTTTTTCTTACAAAATCCTGGTTTTTTACATAGGAAGCTTCCAACTTCTGATATTAGGCGGGAGGATTGCTTTTCTGTGGGTAGAACCTCCTCTGCTGGATATAATTCTTCTTTTTCATCAGGATTGTTTATTTTGCTAAGATATAGTAACCCAATACCAATATCGGCATCTTCAGTTTCTACTTCCCATTCTAATAAAGAGTTTTCTTTGGCAACGTGTATTTCAACAAGGTGAACAGCTTTGTATTCGATAACAACTTCAACGGCGTCAGGATGCTTAGACAGACGCGGTTGGTTTCGTAGGTAGTAAGTTTCAGGAATAATACCTCCTAGACCAATCTGAAAAAAGTTTAATTCTAATTAAATAATTAATTTTAAATAAGGAAATATTTCAATAGAAATTTTTAAGCACGTTAAACACATCTACTGTTTAAAAAGGAATATACATTTCAACTTTGGACTTTTAAATTTTTATGCATGAATAGCACTGAACTAAATTCTGAATATTACATAATTTACTCCTAGAAATACGGATTTGACATCTACAAATTATAAATCATAGAATCTTTTATAAGGAATCATCCGTATCTTCATTCCAAATAATCCAGTAAATAATTAGAAAATCTTGAAATTATTGAAATTTACGTTCTGAAATCGAAAAAAAAGTTTTGAACAAGCAAGTGGCAACTTCTTTTATATTTTTTGCTTGTGGAATTATTTGGCTAGATAGATAGCATACCCAAATACTGATTTTATAATTTATAAGGTTAGGGATATTTCACCTATAAAACAGGTAGTGAACTTAAAAATAAAAATTTATGTATCCAGAAACGTCATTTAGGGACGGCAGAGAAAGAAAAATATTCCCCTCTGAATTCCATTTTTTTGTCTCTTTCTTTATTTTCGTTTTATTATTAGAATGTTTTCATTTGTGTTTACTAATATATCAATAAATGCATGTAAATAAATCATAACAGTAAAAATATTACTTTGAAACAATGTATCCGCTGTCTGGGTAATTTGGATATAGTAGAAAAATTTGTGTATAAATTGCATTTTCATTTTATAAAACAAAACAATTGTTTTAGAATATTTAATTTTTGCCACATGTTTATCCATGTTTTTCATTGTTTCACTGTGAAAAAGTTTTAGATAACCAAAGTAACTCTCTGTGAAAAAAAAAATCAACTCTGGTATTTCTTTATAAGTTTGTGAGAAGAAGCAATACTTCAAAAGCACGTTATTACAAAAACCATCTCATCTACAGTTTTCTTTCCGGCACGCTTCAATTACATTCATTGAAAAAAAAATGCCATATAAGTTTAATGTTAAATGGCAGGGCTTTGTATATAATTTTAATTTTTAAGGTGCGGGGTGATTTGGGTATATTGTCCAATTCTAGAGCCAAACCCATAAACTAATCTAGTTATTCTTTACAGACATTATCCGCACGTATGTAAGGAAAATGCCATAGATATATGATGGGAATGATTTCAAAAAGTTTATATAAAATGTGAAGAATGGCTTATCAGTATATGCCCTTCTTATATTAGACATAGGCCTAGTAAATTTTCATTAATAAACCTCCAAAGTATCTTCTTTATTTCTTAAGATATCTCAATTTACCTACAGAGGAGTAACTTAAGTATATATAGAGTATAAAACACGTATTTCTTTGTTAATACACATAATAGTCGAATTGCCCACTCGCGGAGCAGTTTGAGTACAGGTAACTTTTTATTTTCAGGTAATAACAGGAGTAATAAATGTAACACTTACATAGTTTCATTTTAGAACAGCACATTGCTTAAATGAAACCAGAAAAAAAAATCCTGTCATTTGTGGTATCTGTAAGATTTCAAAGTTTCAAACGTGTAATTTTTATACCAAAACTACCCCGACAGTCAGAAAAACATCTTTATTTCAAATCGGCAAAAAATATGAATTTACTCTGTTCAACGAAAAGAAATTGCCCCTTCCAAGAAAATTCTGAAGTGACGCTGCTATATGTATCGTTACATTTTCTCGCTATAAGTGGTAATTAATCATCTTTTATTTAAAAAATAAAAGTTTTATATGAAAACTGTCAGGTTAAAAAGATTTATGCAAATATTTTTAATTACTATTTACTTACAATTGAAGAACATTTTGGATCGCCTTTCGAATCTCGTCGTCCGCCACCCAAATATGCAGGAAGAACATCAGCGTGGATTTGGTTCAACAATTCCGGTATCCAGCCATCTAAATTTTTTGTATGAAGTTAATTTTTATTTGTTTATTCACTTTTTTGTAGTTATAATTTAAAATAAATTAATATTTTTATAAGATAAGTGAGTTAAATGGCAAAAGAATATAGAATACAATGAAGAGAACGAATATTTTTTCCAACTGAATTGAATCATATTCAAGGCTGGAGTAGCACAGTTGAAGTTTATTCGAACAGAGTGAAAAATATCCAGACCAGGAAACGAACCTGGATACTTGGCGTGCCGTGCCAATGCTTTACCTGTTAAGCTAACCGGACAATACCTGGCTGACATAATTCACTCTTAGTAGTTGGACATGTCTGCGAACTGCAGCGCTAGTTTCATTCATCCGAGCTATAACTATGAGCTTGTATGTCAGCCAGGTATCGTCCGGATAGCTTAACAGGTAAAGCATTGGCACGGCACGCCAAGTATCCAGGTTTGAATCCTGGTCTGGACATTTTTCGCTCTGTTGGAATAAACTTCAACTGTGCTACTCCAGCCTTGAATAAGAATATAGAATATTTAATTGAACGAAAAAATAAAGGGGGGGATACAAATCAGGGGATACAAATAAATAAATAAATAAAAAATAAAATATTTCTAATAACAGTTATAAGTAGTATGTAATTTAACCCTTAAATGCCGGGTGTTGCTTTACGGCAACATACCCAATTTAGGCTGTAAAATACTATTAGAATAATATTAAAGCTATAATACCTAATGATGTCAATAAAATAAATTCTGAAAATATTATTAAATTGATTTTCAACATGTTGATGGCAACACTTGTGCTGTTTAAGAATAAAGATAGATTTATTTTTTCAATTGTTGCTACTTGTTCTTTTTGTTTTGTTTGGAAGCTTGCAAAATACCCTATTTTGTTTTGCAGTGAGCAAGTAAAATTTATTTCTTATTATAGTTCCTAAAATTCTTGTGTGTTTAATGTTATAGAATTTTATCAAGGAAAATTATTTTTTAAATTAAAGACCAGTATTGCCGATTAGTAACAAGCTGTTTTTTAGCGGTAAACCATACTTAAAACAAAATATGTTTTTTTTAAGTATTTTTCCCATGATTTATTTAGTAAACGACAGCCGAAAAACATTATTAAAATGATTTTTGAAAAATCAGGCATTTAAGGGTTAAACAACTTGTAAACTCAAGAATTTCGAAAGTATGGATTTAGTATGATATAATGTATTCGAAGTATAAGAAATACTCGAAGTAAGTCTTTTAATGCATGCATTTCAATTTTTAACAGTCCCAAAATTACTCTTTTTGAGAAACGAACTCAATCCAATACATTCAACCCTCTCATGCATGAATTATTTTTAAATAAATAAAAAAAACGTAATTTGCATTTCAAATAAAATTTAAATGAATTATTAAGGAACAACAACAAAAAATCCTGTGTCAAGCATAGATTATGAAACACTTTTTAACGCAACCAGAATACTTTAAGAAAACTTCACCGTTTAATAAGGCGAAAGATGGTTTCTAAGTAAACCATTTGGAAGAAGCATACCACCTTTAAAAATCCAATTTGAGGAATTCCAATAAATAGTCAGAAAAATATCTGAATTACTTTGTGAAGCCCTGTATATGATCTATCGATTTGTATATGTATACTACATAGTATGCTAAAATGTATTTCATTTAGGGAACGCATAGCACGATTGAAACTTCTTCTTCTGCAATTTCCGTCAATAAACGGAAATGTACTCGAGATTTTTGGTTTTGCCCTGTATATGATCTAATTTATCTATACAAAGTAAAAGGCAAAAAATTAGTTGCATTTTAAAAAGCATACTAGAACTGAAAACGCATTTCTAGCAATTATTGTTAATAGACAGTACTGTAACCGAATTTTCTTGTATGTCCCTGCAAATGAACGATAAATGTTATGCAAACTATTTTCTATAGTAATCCTCTTATAATGCATTTCAGTGATTCATATCAATTTCGATATGTTTGAAATAGACGAACATCATTAAAATTCACAGCAAATGATTTCCCTCCCATAGATCTTAATGTAACGGAATTCTTTTGAGAGTCCCTGTAAATCTACTATAAATGCTACACATTTCATTTTCAATACCGAACATGCCATGTAGTAAACCTCAATAACATATCATGGAAGACGACAGCATTCCGAGTGACGCAGCCTTAAACCTAAAATCGTATCGTAGAATTCGTAGATGGCGGAACTCACATATACGGCTAACTCGACATCAAAGAAAACGCGAAAAGCCGCCATTTAATAACTCAGCAGATATAGGTCCTATTGTTCTGATTTTTTTAGAACAGTCTTATATCTGCAGTCTAATCCTATTCTGAAATTTTTACATTTCTACGTGCAGTATATTTTGAAATCTAAATAGCCATTTTTAAAGCAAAAGTGATGGAACGCGATGGAAGAAATTCCTAATGTCAAATTCTGGAAAACGGCCGGGGCGATTTTCTTGAAATTGATATATAACATGAATCTGATTAAGATGAAGTGAATAAGACTTTTCTTTTATCTGGGAAAACTCGTTTTATTTTTGACATTTTCGTTTTCCGTTAATTCCCAGTCAACCATTAATCTCTGGTAATTTTCTCGTCTGTGATTAGTGAGTGCAAGGCTAACGTTAGCCTCATAGTGAGAAGGTTTGACGTCATCACATCGCGCCAATGAATGCGAAGTGCTGTGACTTTCAATAGATATATAATCCATGTTTATTTGTGTCTTGTGTGTACTTCATGAACATAGAATAGAGAAGGACTTCTCACGAAATAGGTTTTATAAGAAGAAAACCGTTCCTTAAAAATTTGTCTAATAGATGGCGCTGTGTCGCACGGTTGTACTCGGTTTTGTCTGCTTCAATATGCTCTACCAATAACTTCTTTGATCATTGAGATCCAGCCAATGAACGTTGTTCGCTAGAGGCGCTGGTATGTACACGGTTGTATTCTAACCGTTGCCATCCCCGCATTTAACGCCAAAATCGCGACACGATATTCACACTATTTCGTGAGAAGTCCTTCTCTATTCAATGGTGTACTTCTTAGCGAGCAGAAATTTCGCTATGATGATGCATTTAGTGTTTAAATTCGTCGTTTCCTTATGGATTTGAAATTAATTATTGTTCAGAAAGAAAATAAAATATATGCGTCGTCTTTTCATATATCTTTTTCAGATTTAGTATCGCTGATGAAAGAAATTAATTCGCATGCTGATGTTGTTTTGAATTGAGAATTAACCAGGAGATATAATAAAGTTCAAAATCTATTGATAATATCTAATACATTATTAAAAAAAAATTTATTAAATGTTGATGAATTTAATCAAAGAAGAAAATAAGGGAAATATATTTTTGTGACTTTTAATGGATCATAGTTGCTTTTAAATGTTTCAGACCGTGCAGCAATCCTATTTAAAAAAAAATGTTCCCAGATAGTCTATATTAAGAAATATGCACAAAGTTAAAATTAACCACGATTGTGTTTAAAATGGCCAATAAAATCTAAATATTGCCACATAGCAGAGTTTTGAATTGAAGGTACAATTTGGAAAATTTTAAATGTTATACATGGGTGTAAGACCTTCAGTCTCAGTATACTGATTTCAATCTTTAAAATATTTTTAACCGATATTCAATTCTGCTCTTTATACTTAAATAATAGCTATTTACTATCAAGAACTTTTAATCACTTTGTTGTATTGTAAAACGTAATTTTTTTGTTATAATGCAAGCCATAGAAGACACATTTCCTTATTTACATTTGGTTATTCCTAATACTCAGAAATATACACCACATATGTCTCAGCAGTGCTGTGCGAAGGGGGCAGTCACCCCACAGACGCAAATATTCTTTAAATCGGGATTATAAATTCTTTAAATTGATTTCTTTAAATTTACCAAGCTGTTTATAGCTTTTTGTACTGTTGCATAAATTGACATGCAAATAAATTGCAGTTTTATACTTTTATCTTTGGGGGAGGGAGAGGGGCTCAAACAAATGTTTATTAAACCATCTCTTTAAATCAAAAGAGCATAAAATGCAAAATTTGTCATGTAAATTTATTTTTTTTAATATATTTAAATTATTTTTTAGTTTCACAACAACAACAACAACAAAAATACCTTGCAAACTTCCCATGTATTCACAGAAAAAAAATAAACTAAATAAAACCTGAAATTAAATAATTCAATTGGCTAAATAAATTATTAAACCATTGCCTAGCATTAAAAAAAGTACAAGGTACAAAATATAATTAAAATCTGTTTCTGAAATAATTTAAGTTCCCAGTTAATACATCAATAATTAAATGATTTTCTGCATGGTAACGCCATCTATTGGCTAAATGCAGCATTAACAATAAATGGGAAAGTATTCACAGAAAAAATTAAGTGAAATAAACCTCAAATTAAATAATTCAGTTGGCTAAATAAATTATCAAACCGTTGCCTAGCATTAAAAAAAACTTCAAGGTACAAAATATAATTAAAATCTGTTTTTGAAGTAATTTAAGTTGCTTGTTACGTGATTAGTTAAATACATCAATAATTAAATGCTTCTCTGCATAGTATCGCCATCTATTGGCTAAATTCCGCATTAACAATAAATGGGTGGGAAATATTGCAATACAACATTCTTTTCAATAATGGGAGCAGTAATAATGTATTTTATACAGTTGTATCCAGTAAATCTAATATCCTCCCACTACAATGCTACTAAAAATTGAACGTATATTAAGATAAAAAACATTAAACTGCTTTTCAAGTTCAGTTGTTAATGCACTTTTTAAACCATGCATAATTATGATTTATAATAAACCTATAAAGATGCAATTCAATGAAAACTCAAATTAGGTGATAATATGCAGTGATTAAAAATCTTAATATTTCAGAACAGGACCTAATTTACGATTTAAAAAATGCAGTCAGAGTTTTGAAAGAAGTACCTAACAATTCAACAGTTTTTTAACATTTTTTTTAACTCTATGTGTGTTAAATACATTTATATCCTTTCTTTTTTTTTATTTCTTCTCTGTAATACAGCAGTAAAATGATGCTTTCTTCATTTTATTTTTTGTAGTTATTCATTTTTTAATCATTTTAAATGTAATCATCTTTTATTAATGACTTAAAGTACAAAGGGGAGGGGGGGGGGGTGTGATTTTTCACATTCGGTAGATAGAGAGATATTATTGACATTTTATCTCATATTGAAAATCTAAATCCCGCATCCTTCAAAATTTTCATTCCATCACCCTTTGTCATGCCTCCCATTTCTCATTAGCTTTGCATATCTATTTTATGATACTGAAAACTGAAAATAGTACTTTACATTAAAGTAGCAATAAATGTTTAGTGTTATGTCACATGTTGATAGATTAAAAACTTACATGATGGAAAATTATTTCTTAAAAAATAAAAAATCAGTAATTTCTCAAATAAATTTTATTTGAAAGTATTTTTTTGCTTACAATTTAATTGTATTTTAAATAAAAAGGTTTAAAGAGTAATATTTCTTGATATTTTTCTTAAGGAAGTAAACTTTTTACATAGGAAGTTTTACCAAAGTTTTCTATATCTGTGAAACAAACCATAATCCCCCGCCGACATTTTGTACATTACTTCCATATCTTAATAAAAAGTTCTTAAAAATATCAAATAGCACAGCACTCTTCACACTTGAAGTATGAAGTATGCTTTTTTGAGGGGGGGTGGGGAATTAAAGATGAATGGAAATCACGATTATGAGTTCTTATTCCTATCATTAGTCTTTAATTTTTTTAGGGTTCCGTACTTAAAAAGTAAAAACGGAACCATTATAAGATCACTCCTGTGTCTGTCTGTCACAGCCATTTTACTCGTAAACTATGGAACGTGGAAAGTTCAAATTCGGGGAAGTAATAAAGACCATTGACCCACATATTTTCAGATTGATAAACATTCATAAATATTTTTAGTAAAAAAGTAGAGGGGCTAATTTTGCTACTTGAAAAAAAATCTTTTCTTTGCATATCATGTGGGGTATCCTGTGAAAACTTTTGTAACGTTGAACTCAAAAATGCATTCCTTTTAATTTTAGGTATTGTATTTTCAAAAATATTGTTGAAAATGTAGCGCAAAAATATGTCCCACCCCATCTAATTCCGAATCTACTGAAACTAAAATTATGAAAAAATTAGAGGTAGTAGACGTTAATGTAAACCTTGCCGGAAAATTATAGCGATTACCCTAGGACACACAGTTTTTGAGTAATTAGCATTTTTCTGTTATACACAAATTTCGATTTACGGGCATTCAGAAAAATTGTTGAGCATCGCTGAATATACCTATCGTTGCAGAAAAATAAAAGCATTGTTGATAATGATTTTCGAAAAAAATCATCGGTAATTAGCCGAGATATTAACCCTTAAAGGTACGGTTAGTTTGGACATACACAAGGACAGGGGCGGCGTACTCTATACCTAGTTAACAACTTTTAATGATATGTATGTGTAATGTAATGTCCAGTAACAGTATAAAAGCAATAAACGTCAAATTGTTAAAAACATACGAATTTAAGAGGTCTCGGGACTCTAAAAAATGGAAAAAATGAAAAAAAGACCATTTTCAACATTTAATGTCTTAAAATGTATATGATTTTAAAACACAATTTTAATTGGTATAAAAAATTGCAAGATACAGAATTAGTATTTATAGTGGGCTCGAAACTGTTAGAGATTTGTCGAACAAAAAATTGGCATAACAGTTTACGCGCAGTGTTACAAAATAAATATTGCAACTACAATGAAAATTTTGGTGCTTACTTATACTTCAGATTGTAATAATTTCCCTGAGCTTAAATAAATTTGTATTTAAAGCATTTTTATATTTTTAATGCAATGTTGCATTTAGCTAATACAAAATTTTGAAAATTTCAGCAGTAAAATCACCTAAAAAATATTTTTTTGAACAATAAAAAGGAAATTTTAGGTTCAGTTTATGCAGGCTAACATGAAATACATGCTTTGAAAATTTCATGAAAAAATATTCAGAAGTTTTTGAGGTATCCTGCACGTTATGCCCCAAAAACGCCATTTGGAAAATAATTACTTTAAAGTTTCGGAAACGCCGCTTCAGCTACTGAGCGGGTATAATTCTAAAAGCCAAAACTTCTGTTCTAATGGGAATTTCAAGGAAACAATTATATCAAAATATTCAGAAAAGATAGGAGTTTAACATCTAAAAAAATTAAAATTTCTTAAATTTTGAAGCTTTAAGAGTCCTGCGACCACTTAATCCTTTCCGACACGGAGTAATTCTATTTATAAACTTATGAAATAATGAACTGACACCAGAATTTATGAACGAATTTATTAGAAAATGCGAACTTGCTTATTTTCACGTACATGATAAAAGGAAAATTTTAATTAAATATTCTTGGTGCCGTTTGTCTGTTTTGGAATTAAAATTAGCTGTCCGTTTTTTAAATGCATCGCTCTCGAAAGATTTAATTAGAATGAATCGAATAAGTACTGTGGGATTCGCGATAGTTTGCATTGATTGTATCTCTCAATAAGCCTCGAGTGACTTTAAAAGTTAATTAAACACCTATCTGGAAAAACGCGCCACTGACAAAGGCGGCGTTGCAACTTTGAGACCTCAATTCGAAGCGCGCTTAGCACAATGCCAAATTTAAACTTTGGAAAAAGGTTTTGTTTTAGCTACACTGTAGAAATAAAGGTTATTACTACGCTGAATTTAGTTTCATGAAATGCCAAATGAAATTTAACTATGCACTGCTTTTATTGTCAGTACCGAATTAAGTTCATCATAAACAGATTAAGATAATATTAAAAAAAAGTGTTATATGAATAGCTATATTTGATATTATTTAGGTTCCATATCTCTTTGAACTTTCATGGTATACCCATTTGCACTTTTCTAATATATACAGTTATACCCAACCCTACGTTGTATAGTTTTTTACAAAGTCTTAGCAACTTTTTTTTTTTTTTTTTTTTTTTTATAATACAATTACAAATTCATATATTTATTCTACGGAACCCTCTGTACGCGAGTAATGCTCGCACTTGACCGTTTATTTTTAATCTTTTTATTATTAACTTAAAAAAAGTAATGATATCAATTAAAAAAGCCCTTAACGGGTTAAAAGTTTGTGACGCAGCACTTTATCTTGTTGCTATAAGAATTTGAAATATGGAACTTAAAAATAATGATATCAAATTTTAAGTAACGCTATATTATTTATTTCATCATCTTATTTTTGTTTTATTTATAATTGCATGCGTAAGAATTATGTTAAATTTAAAAGGATGTATAAAATTTTATTCATTGATGCGTTATCATTCACATCTTTCATAAATTCAAACTATGAATTTTAAAAGATATGATATCAAAATTTAAGTGACGCCTTGATGTAGCCTTAAACAATTTGTTTTAAAATTCAATTTTAATTGTTTTCGATTTGGCGAAATATATTTACACATCTAACCAAAATTTTTAATTTTCCAATATATTTACGCCTGTCAGAGCACGGGAAGACAGACAGACAAACAGAAGGCAGACAGACAGATAAACCGAATTCATAAACACTTTTCAACCACGTTAGAAAGTGTTAAAAATGGTACTGAATAATATTATTAAAAAATTCTCTCCATATCATTGCTGACAACTGAGCGCAATCAACATGTCAAAATTTAATAACGCTGCATAGAAAACAGAAGATTCATTGTTGGTGTATATAATTGAGAATTATGAGTAGCAACTGTATACTAATTTTTGTAATGTATAATCATTTGCTTGTTAAGGCATTGTATTTTAATATGGTTCTCTATGGCATTTTAATATACAGGTTGATTATAATTAAAGTTTCGCTTTCAAAAAGCTGTAGAAAAAGAACCACTTGTCAGAATGACCTGATATTTCATGTGAGTGTGAGTATACGTGAAGCAATGGGAACTTGTTTTGCGAAAGAAAAAAAAGTACAAAAGTTGACCGATAGATGGCGTTGCACTTATTATAAGATGCTAATAAAAAGACGTGACATGCGCACTGCACATTACACTTGTGATAAAAAGGCGGGAAACATGCAGTTCCTCTCTGCATCTGAAAAGGTAGTCATGACTCTATCATTGAAGGATCGGGCTCTGCTTGTGAAGCTTTTTTTTACAAGAACGGTGACTGTGCATGTGCGGCAATTAAATTGAAGAAATTCCGAACATTAAATGGTTTAAGAAGCGGCTCTAGCCCAATGACTGCATTCGGTCTGAAGAAGTTGATTGATAAATTCGAAGAGACGGGTTCATTTTCGTTTCTGCTATTTCGCTTACCACTGTTTTTGGTCTAGGGACAGTTAAAAGCATATTTTTTCCTATCGGTCGTGGTAGATATGCTTTGAACAAAGTGTATCACAACAGCATGTCGCGTCTTTTAATTAGCATTTTATGAGGAGTACAGCGCCGTCTATCGGTCAACCTTTGTACTTTTGCTTTCTTTCGCAAAGCAAATTCCCATTGCTTCACCACGGCCAAACTCGATTCCCCTTATATAAGGCAAGCGACCGAGTTTGGCCGTGGCTTCACGTATACTCACATGAAATATCTGACATTCTGACCAGTGGTTCTTTTTTTTACAACCTTTTGAAAGTCAAACTCGAATTATAATCGCCACAGAGATAACAGAGATAAGTTTGGTTTCATCGCAAGTAATAAAGTTATGAGTGGGATGTTTGTGGAACTAATTTATTTATGTAGCCAGCTGCACAAAAGTCCCGCTTTTCTCTTGTTGCTATCTTATACTTCTTACAAAATTACAAAACGAACTTCATATGACGTTTACTAACAATAAAATATTATTATTAAAAGTTATGAAATAGTTTTTTGTGATAATTTAAACTTTGGATTTATTGCACAAAGCAGAATTTTAAAAAAGCTTTTGGTCATGTATTTGTTCAGTCCTAGAAGCAGAAAAACTGTTAAAATATTCGTTCATGCAGAAAAGAAACAAATTTGTTAAAAGGAAAATTTCCAATTGAATATCTCTAAAGAAAATTGTTTTCGATCTATTGCTATATTTCATAAGTATTATTGAACAACATGAGGTTTATATATGACAAAGGAGTTAAAAAAAATAAAACAAGTCGGAAATTGTACGTCAAACGTGGTAAATGAGGTGCGTTCGTACTATAACTAGTTTTATAAATATTCAGATCTTAGTGCAGTAGCTGTTGCACTCTTATGCAAAAATGCGTGAATACAAAACTTATTACGATTAGATATATTAAATTCAGTAATACGGAAATAATATGACTCCATCTTAAATAGGACGTAATTACCATGGCAACCTGGAATTATTACCTATCATGCGACATTATTGAATTAATTACGTATGATAGGATTTAATAGAATGAAGAAAACTTTTATTACTCTATTTTTAAGTTTTGATACGATTTTCATAAAATTTGAATTGACTCGACAAAATTCTGCAACGATTACATATATTAAATTTCAAACCATTCGGTTAGGTTTTTTTTTTTTTTTTTTTTTTTTGCTCTGTTATATGCGGATAGACGGACAGACAGACAGTTAGACGGACGGACCAGACGACAACTATAGGTGTTACGTATTTATATAATTAAGAACGCACCTAAAGCAACAGAATTCTTTGAGTGTTGTTTTTAAATAAAACCTCATATGAAATTATCATGAATGAGAGGATTAATGGTTTTCAGCCAGTGATTAAAGAAACATTAAGTAGAGCCCTGCGCGGGTCTGGTTACACCGACCCGAACCCGAAAATTCTACTTAACTTTAACCTGAAACCTGATCCGAACCCCTCAAAAAATTTTCGTTGAAAGATTTTTAGTTCCGACCCGAAATCGGAAAGAAAAATGTCAACCAGAAACCCAACCCGACCCCAAAATAGTTCAATCCGAACCCGACCCGAAAACAAAACGAAAAGAAATTGATCCATAATTTATTGCAATCATGAAAAAATTGCCTTCAATCATATCTCTATTATAAATTTCACCTTTTATAAAGAAATACTTATCTATCTATATCTATCTCTATATATATAGGTTCATTCGTATTCAAATGTAGGGTAAGTCAGGGATAGTTGCCCCACACTCCCTAATTTTTTTTTTATAGCAATGATTTTTGCAGTGCACATTTAATCTATCTACTCCAAATTTTACATAGAACGTCGTAAAAAAATATTTATGTAATATAAATACAAGATAAAATGGGATTTTTATCAAAAAACTTAATCAATGATTTTGGCGGTCTATCTCGGGCCTCAGGGTTAGCCCACTTGATCGGAATAGATGCTCCAGCCAGTGCTCTGGAAGTAGGAAGAAATATGGCTGCAACCTATAAACTAATACTACATTATTCGATACCTGTTTAAACAACATTTACTAAATGTTTTATAAAAAATCTCTTAATAAATACATTATATTTCATTTGTCCTACCTCTATCTTATAAAAACGTACAGCAAAAGCCAAACTTACCTTTTTGGATGAACATAACTTTTATTCGAAGAAATAAATTGCGGTAACTTCGCATACTACTCTTTTAGGTAGTTTTCATTACAAAAAGCTACCTATTGCAGCCGTTCGGAGGAAAGCGATTTCAAAAAATTTTGGTATATTTTCATCGATCATGACCCCCAGACCCCGAAACCACCCTCCGTTCAAAAGTTGATATATATATATCTATATATATATCTCCATATATATATATATAGTGGCGGTCAAAAGTTTCCGGCCAGCGTAAAATTTTTGGTTAATTTGTAAGTATACACATATGAAGAGGAATCTCAAAGTGATACTTATACACTTTATTGACATAATAGAAAGAAACTTATTTATTCAATAAAAAATAAATATTAATAAATTTAATTGACAAAATTAATTGCAAAAGGTAAACGCATGTTCTCAAAAGTTTCCGGCCACCTTGGCAAGTTTGGAAAAAAATGGTGTTATAACAGAAAATAACAGTGATCAACAACATTTACAACTAGTATTTTGTATTCATACATTTAGCAATAAGTACTGCGGCGCAGCAACGATTCAACGAACTGTTGTAGAACGTCAATGTTAAGTTTTTTCCATGGTTCTTGCAATTTTTGTGAAAATGCTGCTGAATTGCAATATTTATAATTCCACACACGTTTTCAAGTTAGTTTCAAAGATTTTCTATAGGATTCAGATCGGATGATTGGGCTGTCCGTTTCAAAAGCGGATTTTTTTTCTGCGAAAGCCATTGCTTGACGAGCTTGTATGTATGCTTCTGGTCGTTATGAGGATGAAACAAATAGTTGCGACCGTAATTTTTCCTCCAATAAGGCAGCAAATGATCTTGAAAGATATCCTTCTGCACTATTCATCTTGCCGCGGATTTCAAACAACGGACAGGAACATTTTGCAGAAAATGCTCCCCACAGCATAACGTGTCCTCCGACATGCTTCACTGTAGGAATAACATATCTTGAATCTTATCTTTTGTTTTTATGTTGTCGGTTGTTGTGTCTGTTATCACTCCCAAAAATAATGAATGTCGATTCATCGGAAAATAGTACTTTTTTCCAGTTTTCAGTTGACAAGTTTTTGTATTCCTTGGCAATTGCCAGTCGGGCCCTCTGATTCTTTTTACTTATAAAAGGTTTTTTGACACCGACTGTTCCATAGAGTCCTACACGTAAGCGTCTTGACACGGTAGACCGACTTATTTCAGCAATATTTTAGCACCCTAAATCGCAGGGAATTGCAGCGGCATTTTTATGCGGATCATCAACTGCTTTTCTCCTGATAATTCTGTCCGCAACAATAGTCTTTTTCCGGGGTCCCCTGGAACGTGGCAAGTTC
Organism: Maratus speciosus; assembly: GCA_963932465.1. NCBI lineage: Eukaryota > Metazoa > Arthropoda > Arachnida > Araneae > Salticidae > Maratus > Maratus speciosus. The sequence goes on along the minus strand of OZ010796.1, from coordinate 508,029,388 downwards.
CGAAGGCCATGACCATCTTTATATATTTTTTAAATATCGCTAACAGCAAATTTTCCGATCGACAATTTCGCCGCAATCTCACGAGAGGATTGTCCCTATAGCGACAAACAAGTCACTCGTTTAGGAACAATAAATTGTTCAACTTTTCATTTTTGAATTTCAAATACGTTATTCACATTGATTAATTAACAAACACGGCCAAAAAAACTCTTTACCGATATCAAAAACCTAACGGATGACAAATGGCCGGAAACTTTTGCACACGCGAATTTCGAATTCCTCCCCTTTGCATCAAGTATCTTCAGTATCCAATCAAATTGATCACGTGATCAGAGGTACTTTGATTATTCCTAACTTTTGGTGTAATCGTGCTTCTTCTTTGCTGAAATGTTCTGTCAAACAAATCAAAGAAACTAACGGGCCGGAAACTTTTGCCCGCCACTGTATATCTGATCTTTGTCACACTGTAACTCTCGTATTTATGAACCGATTTGGATGTAATTCGGTGTGTACATAGTACATACCAATGTCTCGACCAAGTTCGTTGGCCAGCTTCATCCGCCATTTTGTTTCAAAATGGCGGCCATTTAAAAATTTTTAAAAAATTTAAAATTTGAAAAGTGGTACCAAAAAAAATGAAAATGGAAAAATATTTTTTCCTTATGTACTTGACCTTTATACAAAGATTCCGGAGCAGTTTCTGTTTCGTCTATATCTTAAAAAATGGCTGAGTTATAGCATTTTGAATTTCTAGCGTGGCTGACATTTTGAAACGTCCTGAACTTTGTCACGCGATAAAATGCGTATTTATGAACCGATTTGGATGTAACTTCGTTTATACACAGTACATACCAATGTTTCGACCGAGTTCGTTGGCCAGCTTCATCCGCCTTCTTGTTTAAAAATGGCGGCCATTTAAATTTTTAAGAAAAATTTAAATTTGAAATGGGGTACCAAAAAATTGAAAATTGAAAAAATATTTTTTTATGTATTTGACCTTTATACAAAGATTCCGGAGCAGTTTTTGTTTCGTCTATTTCTTAAAAAATGGCTGAGTTATAGCATTTTGAATTTCTAGCGTGGCTGACATTTTGAAACGTCCTGAATTTTGTCACGTGATAACAGGCGTATTTATGAACCGATTTGGATGTACCTTGGTGTGTACATAGTACATACAAATATCTCGACCGAGATCGTTGGAGAGGAGATCGTCGAGATCTTCATCCGCCATCTTGTTTCAAAATGGCGGCCATTTAAATAAATTTAAAAAATTTAAAATTTAAAATGAGCTACCAAATAATTAGAAAATGAAAAAGATTTTATTTTGTATGTGTTTGACCTTAATACAAAGATTCCGGAACAGTTTTTGTTTCGTCTATATCTAAAAAAATGGCTGAGTTATAGCATTTTGAATTTCTATTGTGGCTGACATTTTAAAACGACCTGATATTTCTCGCGTGATAACAGGCGTATTTATCAACCGATTTGGATGTAACTTGGTCTGTACATAGTACATACCAATGTCTCGACCGAGTTCGTTGGTCAGCTTCATTCGTCATCTTGTTTCAAAAGGGTTGCCATTTAAAAAAAAATTAAATTTAAAATTTAAAATGAGGTATTAAAAAATGGGAAAATGAAAAAGTTTTTTTTATGTGTTTGGCTTTGATACAAAGATTCCGAAGCAGTTTTTGTTTCTGAAAATTTGTTCTTTTGTTTATATCTTAAAAAATGTTTGAATTATAGCACTTTGAATTTCTAGCATGGCTAATATTTTGAAACGATCTTGTATTTGTCACGAGATAACACACGTATTCGCCTATTTCGATGTAAGAAGGCATGTGGATAGTATACATGAATATCTCGACCAAGTTCGCTGGCCAGCTCCTTCAGCCATCTTGTTTCAAAATGGCGGCCATTAAATTAAAAAAAAATATATTTAAAGTGAGGTGCAAAAAAATTAGAAATTGAAAAAGGTTTTTTTTTTAAGTATTTGACCTTGATAGAAGGATTCAGGAGCATTTTTTGTTTGTCTTTATCTTAAAAAATGGCTCAGATATAGCAGTTTCAATTTCTAATGCGGGTGACATTTTGAAAAATCTGATTTTTTGCCTGCGACAGCACTTGTATATACCAACCGATTTCGATGTGAGTGATCATTTGCACAGCAATTACTAAGGGTCTCGACCAAATTTACTGGTTAGCCTCATCCACCATATTGTCTTAAAATGGCAGGCACTTTAAGAAATCGCCGAATTCGGCTGCCAAATATAAGTTACTTTAAATAAAAGCAGCTTGGATAAAGCTGACTAATTTCGCGAAATTCTCATTCATAATGATTTAGTATTGATAAAAATTAGTATTGAATCTCCTATATTCGGTTTCCACTAAATTGAGCTTCGTGTGTTCGAATAATATAAGTTGGCTTTTTTAAAATAAGGAATATGAAAGCTACCTCTTCCTCCCGGCACTGGCCGGAAGGATTTTTTTAGGTGCACATGGAACATAAAATGATTAAAATTTTTGAGTTTTTAATTATTGGCCTAAAAAATAGAGTTAAAATATTATAGGGCTACATGATTTCGAACCTTAAAGATTATGGTGCTAGAAGGTTTTTAAATGATATACTTTAAGCATTGCGGGTGTGTATTTATATATATATTTTTTGCCTTTTTTTCAAAATGTGTTTTTTTATGCTTTGGTACACTTTTCTAAAATCTATTTTAGGGAAACAGTTGAAACTTTCCAAAATTGTGTAACTAACTTATTTCTTTAAAAATATCTAACATTTTAGCTCTGAGTTAAAAATTCTATAAAATAATGAAAATTTTTTTATTAAAATTTTTAGGATTTTCAAAGTTTTTTAGTAAAATATTTTTAATTTTATTTCTTTAAAGCTAAAATTAAAATTGCTTCTTATTATTCTCAAATAGTATGTTTTCTGATACCACAACAAATTTTAAAGATTCAAATTTCAACAGATTTTTAGAAAAGTGTACCGGACAGACATATTGTTAAAAAATATGTAAAAAGTTAATAAGCTCTTAAAAACTAATTTATGCATGAAATGAATTTCTTTTGTTTTATATATGGGCTACAATGTGTATATTTACTGTAAAAAAAAAAAAAAAAAAAAAAAAAAAAAAAAAAAAAATCATTTCTATCTCTGTTTTTAAGTAAAATACATGATATTTCGCAAAACCTGCTTCATTTTAGTTGTCGAGATGTTCCATGAGCTCTTAATAACAACTGAGAGAAGAAGAACGTCACCAGCCTCTTCACAGGTCCTTTAGCTGAAATGCAGTGAGTGGGGCAACTAACCCGATGGGGCATATAACCTGTATTTAACCTATATTTTTTCATCTGAAACAATATTTTGGACTTTCTTTTGAAAAATCGGGTTAACCCGAACCCGACCCGCAAATATCCAAACTGAACACGAACCCGAAACAATTAAAGTCGACCCTCCCCCCAAATAGAAAAAAATGAGCTCCAATCCGTGTCAAGATCGATTAAATGAGTAGAACATTGCTAACCGCAAATTGGTCTATTTAAAATCCGCAATCCTTGGCAACTATGTTGACATTGCTCAAAGTAATTAAATTTATTAACCCTTACCTCTTCCGTAAAATTTAAACTTTTTCCTTGTCTCTTCTGCTAGAAATGGTTTAACAGCCGAAAACAGAGTGGAGAAAAATGGTGGCACTATGAGATAAAAGAGTATAGAAAATGCATTATAATCAAAAGAGAAAATGTGCTGCAATAATAAAAACAAGTAAAAAATCATGCGTCAAGCATCGATTATGAAACACTTTCCAACACATTCAGAATAATGTAACAATACTTCACCGCTTACTAAGATGAAATAGGATATCTAATTGAACCATTTGGAAACGCATTAACACATTTGAAAACCTAATTTCAGCAATTCCCATGTGCAGTCGGAAAATTATCCGAATTCTTCGAGCAGCCGTGTATATGATATATAGATTTGTATCTATAAACTACATGCATGCAAAAATTTAGTTCAGTTAAGGAAATACATACCACAGTTAAAAATTACCCTTCAGCAGTTTCCACTAACAAGAAGAATGGTACGTGAATTCTTTAGTGCAACCCCCTCTATACGAGGTATAGAATTCATACACAACGAGTAACATGCAAAAAGTGAGTTAAATTTAAAAGCGCATACCGAAATTGAAAACGCACTTTCAGCAGTTATTGCTCAAAGACAGTACTGTAACCGATTTCCTTTGTGTGTCCCTGTAAACGGACGGTAAATGCTATGAACACCCTATTCTGTAGTAATCATCTTGTAGTGAAATTCAGTAATTTATATCAATTTCAATACATTTGAAATAGCTTAATGTCATTAAAATACACTGCAAACGATTTTTCCTCATTGACCATAATGTAACGAATTTCTTTTGAGTACCCCTGTAAATGAACTATTAATACTACACACTTACCAAACATGCCATGGTAAACATCATTAACATACATCAATTGCATGAAAATCCGAGTATATTTACGGAAGTTGGAGCGCGGACAGACGGACAGAATTCATAAACACTTTTTAACTTTGTTGGAAAGTGTTAAAAAAATTGATTAGCTCAAATTACATCAGGTACAAGTCAGTTCAAACTTTTTGTATTTTATGGTCAAATAGTTAATTATAATTATTACCATTTATTACAAATGCTGTTTTCAACCTCTCTGGATAATTTGCTTCAAAAACTCTAAGCAACTCAAATATGACATCCATTACTGTAAGTAAAATAAATGTTTTTAATTATTTATAAAAAATTTCGAGTCAAATTAGTAAAATAAAATAATAATAAAATAAAAATAAAATAATAAATAATAAATATAAAAACATTTTCGAGTCAACAGTTATTTTTAATGATTTATGGAGTCTATAGTGCGTTTCTCACAGTGTTTCCTCTAAATTAGCTTTGTATAACATGGTGTAGTGGACAGTATATGGTGATATACGCCGTATACTTTTCGGATGCTTTAAACAAAATACTTCCTGTTTCGCAAATAAAACAATAATGTATATCCCTTTAAGGCCGGACCTACACAATTGTGTAAGCGATCCTAAAGAAAAAGAAAACTAGAAAAAAGGAAATATGCTTTTTCAGAATTTAGTGTCGCCCGATGAAAAGAAATATATGTATATATATATAAAGATAGTACAAAGCATAATTCAGTTTGGCGACATAAAACACGCGCTTTTATTTTATGCAAAATGACGTCATCCGCATCCGCTGAAGAATTCCATATTTACGATCGAGTTTTAAACAACATCTACAGAAAAGCCTTAGTATGCATATGAAGTCACTATCGCAGAATAATACACAAATCCAGCAAAAAAGCGATGTCGTCATTCAAGAAACTCGACAAAAAAAGGATCTAATGCTTCATATTAATATCGATTATTTTACTATCTATTAATACGGATAATTGTGTATATATTAATATGGATACATCAAATTAAATATAATTTAAAATAGCTGCATGTTTTATCAAAATCATAAATTTATATTTTTTCAACATAGCACGTATTTTAATTACAATTTTTTTCAGTAGTTATGGGAAAATGGCAACCAAAAGATATAATAATCAGCTATTTTCCAACTATTTTCGCTTTACTTTCTACAGAAATGAAGTACTTCAGTTGCTAAAATTTAAAAAAATGGCGTTAAAAACTACAAAAAAATTGATATCTCAAAAATAAACTGAGATTCAATTTTCAAACAAATTGAATTTAAAAGTACTTTTTTCCACTATACGACGGTATAAAAATTTACAATATTCGATGCTTAGAAGTTAAAAAAATTGCAATAGAGATTATCAGTGTTTAATAGTACATTGATACATCAGCTTTCCCTACCGCCATTTTGTATTTTACGGCCGCCATTTTTAATTTATAAAAACAAAACCTAGCCTATAACCATCGGACGGTTAAAACGAATTGATAGAGACCTCATTCATTAAAATCCATCCAGCCGTTGGGATGTTTCGAGGGTATAAAGAAATCCACATACACAGATACACGTGAAACACATAACCCTTCTCTTCAGTCGGGTAACAAGAGAATTTTTATGCATTGCGTTTGCGACATTGGATATCCCACCCGCAACAGAGAATAAGTACCGGGTGTCCCAAAAGTTCCTGACACATTTTAAAATCCAATATACAATCAAGTAATTGTCGTACAAGAGTGCGGTTTGGACTAAAATGCTTCTCACGGTGAAAAGTTTTCTTCAAGCGAATAAATAATTTTTTTTAACTTCGATCATAGATGGCGCCACTTGGCCGGAGTTTGGTTTCAAACATGCGTCTTTTTCTGGTTAGTTTCGATTTGTTTTCGAAGTACCAACCTAAGCAATTAGGTTTTTCGCTGGGAGTCGTCATTTCTGTGACACAGCGTCAAAACTAATCCGAAAAGAAGGAAAAACGCATGTTTGAAAACAAACATACGGACAGGTGGCGCCATCTATGATCGTATCTTGGAACTAATTATTTTGAATTTTTTTTATTATTTTTCAACTACTTTTCAGCAGTGAAATTACGCTTGAAATTATTGAATATTAAAGACGTGAATCGCCTTGTTAGCAATGTGATAATTCACGTCTTTAATATTCAATAATTATTTTCATTTGTTGGAAAAACTTTTCCTCGGGAGAAGCATTTTAGTACAAGCCGCACTCCTGTACGACAATTACTTGATTCATATTGAATTTTAAAATGTGTCAGGGACTTTTGGGGCACCCTGTGCTTTTTAAGTATAAAGATAACATTTTTAGAAAATCGTCGCTGCTTTATTAAGACAAGTAAATGCTGCATAAGTATAAAAATATTTAATGTAAAAGTTTGGCCTTTATATCGTTCTAGTACAAAGCTATTTTAGGTGTAAAAGTGTGAGACACGTCCACTCTCGTACACATTTATTTGGCGTTAGACAAAATTCCTAATGTTTCTGGTTTCCAGCTGTGAGATTGCCGTAATGATTTTTTAAGAAGAATGGGGTCAAATAAATGCATTTTTTAAAAGCCTTTTTATGTTTATTTCCTTAGAATTTGACCTTTGTTTTTGTTGATCTACCTATATATACACAAGGCAAAATTTGTCATAACCATAACGTCCAAACAAATTAAAACCAAATTGAGATAGAGTATTAATCTTGAAAATATTTTGAATGAGTTCGTTAATCAAGAAGATTCAGTTATCACGTTCGAAAATAACAACGTTTTGAAAATCCGAATAACATTACGGTCAATGGTCAATGGGGGTATAGTTTCAGTTCATTCTTAATACAAGTTAAATTTCTTGGGTTTCAATAAAATTTTTAGTTATTTACTTTGATAAATGACACATACTATAATAGTTTAGTTTGTGTTCGTTAAATGGTTTGGGTTCGAATCTCGTTTGACCGACCGAAATATATTGGCTTACTATCATCATACAGCGGGTGATCATATTATTGGAGTCATCCTCAATAATTGAAGAATATTTAAAATATCCAAAGACGAATTCTTTCGGAACTTCATACATATAAAGAACATGTTTGATCTCACATTTTACATAGAAGGTTTAATCACGAGAGCAATTAGGGGAGCAATTAGCACCAACAACAAATTGATTAAAAAAAATAATATTTTGTAATCACCTTACAAAATAAACAGCTGGAAATGATCTGTCGTGTCCTCTACTATATTTGTGTTGCTTTGTGTAAGAATAGCTCGTATGTTTATGAAAATATGAAAGTTTCTTCAAAAAATTAAAAGAAAATTCCACATGTTTTTTACTCATAACATGCAGTGTTTTCAGCCGATTTTAACACCACTTTCAGAAAACTTGACAATATGCAATACAAACAATATACTGTAATTATAATATGAATATATAATAAATATTTGATGAACTATGAGCATTTGTATAAAAAAATTAACTGAGCATGCGCGAATTATAATTTTGTTTTTTTAGTTAAATATACAGCAACTCATATAAAAATGCCAGTCGAATATCGTGAAAATTAAAAAAGATATCGGCGATATAGTTAGCTGATGTCAGTTGCTTTCTAAATGTAGCTTTATGATAAGGGATTTTACAAAAATTTTTATTGAGATAATTGTCAAAATTGAAGTATCTGTTCCAAAATAATAATTATAGACAAATACATACTCTTTTGTTGGAAATCAGTTAATAGAAAATGAAAATTTGTGGATAATTTCTTATCATCCTGTTACTTTAAGGCAACTGAAACAGGAGTTTAAAAATTTTTGAAAGAAAAATATATGGTTTCATCTAGTTACTTCTTCTAATAATTTCATTAATACGAGGGCCTTTAAGAAAATTAATAATTTTGTTTACAGATAAAAAGTTGAACGGATCAGGACATTAGAAGATTTTATTTAGTTTTTTCTATGAAGGGTTTGGCAACACAGGCAAGCGTCAGAGGCGCAATTCCTTAAATGTGTAATACAGGACGCTTTCCTTTATAGAGGAATTTAAGTGCTAAATCGTTTTATCTTTATTTTGCTATGCTAGTTCATAATGCAACTGAGAATCGTGAGGGAAAGTGTTGTAAAAAATCAAAGCTAAGTATTTTATATAAACCCACATGAAATTATTTAATTCTTTTTATGCACCGACGGTACTTCAGAGTACTATTAAAAAGAACTTGTTATAAAATTCATTTAGCACATACAATTTGCTGCAATGCAATTTCTGATGAATTATAGCAACTTTACTTTATTCTATCTCACGAGAAATATCCGTTGTACAAAATAATAATAATAATAATAATAATAATAATAATAATAATAATAATAATATTTTAAATGAAAAATTATTTTCCAACTATAATTGTTGAGCTTTCTCGAGGCTGAAAAACGTGGAGTACAAAGTTTCAACTTTGAAAAAAATTATTTAAAATGTAAAGCTATTATATTTCACATTTTCCAGTCATACAAAATGCTGAATGTAAACTTTTAAAGAAATGATTTGAATAGAGTTGTAAATGTTCCACAAAATCCCTATAAATATTGATTTAGTTTATTAATTTTAATAAACGAAATCTCTTGAACATTTGTTTAATGATTGGGTGAATCTTCACACGTGTTTTAAAAAGTTCAGGGAAAATTCTTTGAAGGGTAAAATTGTCATTAATTTACAACTTGATACATAAAGTACTAAAGAAACGTGAATTTTCAAACGCATTTTCAAAAATTCAGGAAAAATTCTTTGGAAGGTAAAATATTCATAAATTGGAACATAAGAGGTTAAAGGAACCTAAATGCGTTTTTGAAAGTATATAGACAATTTTCCCAAATTTTTATTACAGGATTAGTACTTTTAGTAGAAAAAATGTCCTCAAAAACATTTAATATGATTTAATGTATCAAAACAGATAAGGAACTACACTCTGATGTAAAATAAATAGATTGTGATAAATTCATGAAGAGTTGGAAATAAATTAAAAGAAATGTCATAAAAGAGGTCATATATACTAGGGCAAAATAAAATGTAAAATTTGACGTTATTTTATAGACATTTTTTTGGAAGCTCTATGATGTCACGTGCTATGATATTATGTGATATGATTTACGATAATAAGTGTACTCTATGGTATACTGATAATATTCAAATAGTTTATTGTCCAATTCTTCAATGAAAAATTTTTTTGGGTTAAATGTCTTCAAGCAAAAAGGATCGTATGTGAAAATGTTAAAATAATGTAATTATAAACAATTTTAACAATGAACAGTATTGTTATAACTGCCAACATTTATCCGTTTTTTACCACTAAAATTCAATAGAAAATTTTGACTAATTTAATCGCAGAAAATTGCGATTAAATAAAGCAAAAAATTTTAATAAATTTTAATGGTAGCAAAAAAGTGTAGATGTTGGCAGCTACATATTATGTTCAACGCAATGTGGAAAATAATGACATTTAAATTAATCGATTATTATTGGGCGAAACCACTTGGAAATTTAGGCAGAAATAGATATATAAACACAAAAAGTATAGTTACCTGCCTTACTTGCTACTTGTTTCAATGAAAACCCATCATAATCTAATATGAAAACGAAAGTATCTGCATTCAGACCAGTCTATGATTTAAAAAATACTATTGTTAGAAACTTAAGAAATGCTTATTTTTTTAAAACCCATAAAATTTTCATTTCTAGTAACTTACATTCATAAATATTAAATTATTACAGGGATTTCCGACTTCATATATTTTTGCGCGCTCCAAATAATCATATTAAATATGGTTTCAGGCGCTATGGTCATCTTTTGCATACGAGGGTTAAACAGACTGAGAACGCCGTTTAAAGGGGAATCCGACAAACTACAAACATCCATGACTCAGTCGGAATACGAAACCAGCATCTCTTGTCTAGAAACCAGCGCCCCAACCACTAAACAAGCATGTATGCCATACGAAATATGTGCAGGGTCGTAATATCAGTAGAAGCAAATTTTCTAACGAAAATGGGGTTCAAATGAATAGAAAAATATGTTATTTTAATGAACATCTTTGAATTTCTAAGAAAATGTTTCCCTGGAACTAAACACCTTTTATATGGGGGAGAGTTGTACACACTGAAACAAAGAAGGATTTATAAAGCAGTTTGCGTTTGTACCGCTTGATGTCAGGCTGTTCAGTTATGTTTTGCTTGGGATGTCCGCCGACTACATTCCAATAATGGATGCTTGACTTGCGTACGAAATAAAAGTATATTTTCGGACACAGTAAGACAGAGAAAGATACTCATTAAAATCTGTTACACTCAATATATCTTCAGTCTAATTGATTTTAGTATTTAAGGAGGCAGTTTACCTTAAAATTGGTCAAAACATCGATTTTTCTTTTTCTAATATCAAATGAAAGCCTGTTTAATTGTGAATATTTTGAAACCTCATTTTTACACATACGGAAATTATATCGCGAGATATTGTAAGTTTTGTTAATACACTCAGCGCATTTACCCACACAAATCAAAACTTCAAATGGCTTTATCTCCATGTTCATATTTTCTTCTCTTTCATGTTTTAAAATTCTATTATCAAATGAAAGCCTGTTTAATTGTGAATATTTTGACACCTCATTGTTCTTTATTATATATGTGATTAATCTGCGCAAGGAATTAACCTTCAGGTTCTTTTGTTATTTAAAAAAATAAAAGTATATCAAGATGTGTTAGATTTATCGTTTTACACTATATATATATATATATATATATATATATATATATATATATATATATATATATATATATATATATATATATATATATATATATATATATATATATATATATATATATATATATATATATATATATATTAAATGTAATAGTAGATGTATCTAAAAATCCATGCGCAGTCTTGTGTAATACACATTTGAAAATCTTTAAAAAAATTGAGCAAAAATATCAATTTTTTAAAAGAGGTAGTAGGGATTTTAAAATTTTCAATTTTTTGTAAACTTTTTTAAAATTTTAATTAAATATGCAGTTAATTTATTTTTTCAAAATGTACTTTTAGATGAATATTGAAATGCAGTGAGTTCACCATTTAAACCATATATTTTTTAAATAAACAAAATTGTTGAAAAAGTAAACTGCCCCCTTAAGTTTGAATCTTATGCCTATGATTTACTACTTCTCCACTGAACATCACTGGTTTAACTGGAGCAAAGCCAAAGGAAGATGTGCATGACAATTTTTTTCTACAAATCGAATTGTACCCAATGAGACATGGAACGGTAGTGCACAATATGTAAAACTGTACATTTCGAATGATATTTATTCTTCATGGATAATGTGCATTATATGCTTCTTTAATATTTTTTATGTGCTTGAGACATGGGCGCCTATAAATAGGAGGCACTTTTCACATCTTACCACTGCACAGCAACTGAAAGCTACAGTTCCTCGATTTATCAGTTTTTGGATCCTTTAAAGCGTTTTTACATTGCGAACGTTGATACATGGGAGCTCTGAAATCCCTTTGCATCGACGTCATATATCGGATTGTTGAAAGTGTCGGTGAAACACACAAAAATTCAGTCCTGTCTCACTGTTACGTGATGGTAAGCAATGCAGCGAATTATAATAATATTTCAAAGTGATTTTCCCCCCATATCTATTCACGGGTGTTTCATAAATTAAAATAGGTATGAAAGATGCTTCCAATAAGCAGATTTATTGGGTGACCCAGCCAGTAGTTCATCAAACAAAGTCGGTGCTACGGGGTTTTTATTATTTTTCCTTCCTTATAAGTTTTAGAACTAACATGATTGCTACAACCCTTAACCCTTTCCGGCACAGTGTGCTCGGGTCGTGATACCTAATTTTAATTCCAAACTTACGAACGGCACCAAGAATATTTTAGTAAAATTTTGATTTTACAATGAACATTTAAAATAACATGTTTTTAATTTCTAAAAAAGTCGTTTTAAAATTCCGGTGTCAGTCACTCATTTCATTATTTTACAAGAAAAATTGCCTGTGCCGGAAAGGGTTAATGAATGTCCTATGATGGACAAAAATGAAATCCGCTAAAATTAAATAGCAACAAAATTGATAAATAACTAGTTTTTTAATTGCCATTTTCCCAGTGGTTAATCAGGCGAAAGAAATCAATCGAAGATCTAAAACTCAATCTTTAAAATATCATCCTTGATTAACAATAATTCTTATAAAAATATTAATTGAAATAAGCAAGATGGAATTGGATTATTTTAACTTTGTAATTGTCTTCCACTAATCAAAAACTAAATGTTTACACTTTCTAATGAAAAAAAATTATAAAATGACTTCTCTTACAGCAGACAGCTGACAATAATGTAATAACAAATGCACTAACATTCAAACAAAAATACTATGTCTAGTGCCACGTATAAAACTTATTTCCACCTGAATGAGCGCAATTTTTCAAAAATTGGATCAATTATTGGAAGGGTTTCAACTACTGGCGGGGTCATCCTATATGCAATGGCTAATTTTTTTTCAGTCAAATATATTTTGATCTTCAGTGACTTTTTTTAAAAATCCGTCTCATTGTATACGACTCTCCTCCTATCAGAGAGATAAACTATTCTAGAATAGATTAATTATTACAAAGAGGTCTGCGAGCCTCCAGTTTGAAACCCATAACTTAAAATATCACAAATTATTTTTATTATAAGTATTTTCACAACCTGTCATTCATTCATTTAATTAACACTTTCCAACGTAATTGAAAAGTGTTTATGACTCCGGCTTGTCCGTATGCCGTCTATCCGTACTAGGCGCGTCACACATTAGGGAGATATGCTGCAAAAAAGCGTGAGGCATACGACAATTTCACCCTGTTAATAAAGAAAAAACCGGTTTGAGCAGCAGAATTTGCCTCCTGTCTCACAATTATTGTCGCATGTCTCTCTGGTGTGTGGCGTGCCTTTAACTCTCATAAATATACTATTGGATTACCATGTAATTGATATATGTTATTGAGGTTTAATGCGGCATGTTCTTTATTGAAAGGTAATATGTAAAATGTATAATTTGTTTGCAGGGACTCCCAAACGAATCCCGTTACATTATGGTCTATTGGGGGAAAAATCGTTTGCGATGTATTTTAACCCTTTCCGGCACGGGCAATTTTTGTTGTAAAATGGTGAAACGACTGACTGACACCGGAATTTTAAAACGACTTTTTTAGAAATTAAAAACATGCTACTTTATCTATTCATTGTAAAAACAAATTTTTTTTAAAATATTCTTGGTGCCGTTCGTAAGTTTGGAATTAAAATTAGGTATCCCGAACCGGGCACACTGTGCCGGAAAGGGTTAATGATGTTGTTTTATTTGAAGCATAATGAAATTGATAAAAATAGCTGAGGTGCAATAAAACATACTTTCTGTTGAATATGGAATGCAAACCATTTATCATTCATTTACAGGGTCACACAAAATAGTTTGGTTCCATAATAGTCAACGGAGAAAACTGATTGCAGCGTATTGGAATGATGGTACACTATTTCAAACATGATAAAATCAGTTACAATACCATCTATGCGCTATAATTGCTGCCTGTGCATTTTCATGTTTAGGCAGTTTTTAGCATACTACCTGGCGTGTGTAAATTGGATAGACATATACAGGGTTACGCGAAAGAATTCGTAAACATTACTGTGTATGAGCGTGAATTACATAAAGGTTTTCATTTATTTATTTATTTTCCTGTTGCACCATTCGCATCGAATTCCTGAGAATTTATTTGAGTAATACGCAGCTTTAAAAATATTGTATCGTAAGATTTGATGCAAGAGAAAGGTAAAATTTTTGAAATTTATATTTCACCAAATATTTGTTTTCCTATTTGAAGTACAATATTTTTTACATAAAATAGTTTCTTCTGCATGAAAATGATTTTTCAATTTCCCCATTCTTTTCTTTTAAATGTTCAGATTGATATGTGTGATAAAAATTATTAGACTTATTTTTCCTTTTGGCAGAATAGGAAAACTAAGCTAAAAGAAACATGTACATTCTTTGTGATTTTATATTTCAAAAGAGTGCCTTACACAAGCAGGTAATTTGTTTTTATTTCCTGTTATACAATATAAACATTTTTAAGCATTTTTTTCATAATTCACTAGCTGCGTTCCAACCGATTGTGTTGTGTCAGTATCTTATAAGATCGTATGAGTTTTTAGTGGAAAATACTTACCAGTTCCAGTTTTTAAATTAAACCGTTTAAGTTATAAGCTAAAAATAAAAATAAATTAAAAATATTTATTATACCTTTCAATCGCAGCAAGATCCCTTAAAACTGAAATAGTTCTCGAGTTTTTGTGTGCTGAAAGATTGGCTGATTGATTAATTCTCCTTTTTTCAACGTTTTTCTCGAAAAATATTTTAGATGTTGGATATAACTTTTAAAAATTTTTCTCATACTGCAATTAAAGTACAATATATGTGTTTTTAGAAATTTTGCTTATTTTTTTTTAAGTTTCTAAGCTAGGTGACTTCAACTTTTTTGCCTGAAAGTTGTTAAACACCACAAATTCCGAAAGTTAATCTTCGCCATATTTAATCGCATTACTTAATAACAGAATGCGTTTTTTATTTATTTAGTAAGTCACATAAAATCTGACTTATTTAATAAGTCAAATTTTTCTATACTAAAATAGGGGTAGCTTGGTGACCTGCAGGCCACAGGTTGAAGAACCCTCTCTATGGAGATCGATTACACAGTACAAAAATGTAATTACCTCTGAAATGAAAGTGCGCAATTCTGTATGAAATTAATCCACTGAACACGAATATCACCCTGAAAAACCTTCAATGGCTCTTGTTTTGGAAATGCAAATGCGCAAAGTTAAGATTTATGTACATTTAAATCAATATTTAAAAAATAGATGAAACGTAAACTAGAAATTTTTTAACAGAAATCTATTTATAGAAGCTTCAAATATGTGACTATAAAAGTACAGCTCATTCTATCTAGTTGTTTTTAATTTATGCTTAATAAATTACCCGCATTAGAGCTTGTTTTAGAACAATATTAATAATAAACAATTAAATTTAAAAAATCAAAAAACCCGACTGCGTAACAAGCGAACTAATTAATTATTTCTCATCAATGTGAAACTATTTTTTTTTCAATTCCTACTATTAGCTCACACTCTCGCTATATATATATCTTGTTCAAATTTTCAATCGTTAATAAAATACTTATTATTCATCCAATCAAGCTCAAATAATTTTTTTAAACTTGTAGTGGATGACACTTGATGTTAATCCAGTTTTTTTCAAATATTAATTAATTAATTAATTTTCAATAATCGAGCGAGCCCTCTTCTTGATCAAGCATTTTAAGCGCCACTCAAAAGGAAAGAAGAATGGGAGAAAAAAAATTACCTTATTGACCTAAGTAGGAATTGACTTAATATATATATTTTTATATTACTTAGCTATTTTTTTTATTTACTTGTATTGATGACTTTTAAGTTGTGTTTAATTGTTAGTTTCTATCTATAAACACTGTTTTGATGAGGTCTATAGATGTCTATTATGGTAAGAGTTGCAGTAAAGCTAGAGATCCACAATACATACACAACTTCCAGGTAGTATAATATTTTAACGAAGCTTCTGACTGTAAAATAGTCAATGAAATGGTTCTTCATTGGTCTTCATTTTGAAAGACCTATCCAATGATATGCCACTCAATAGGGTGCGTAATTTTTTTTTTCGTCTCTACCGCCATTTCGTATTTTACGGCCGTCATTTTGAATTTATAAAAACAAAACCTAGCCTATAACCATCGGGTTGTTAACACAAATTGATAGAGATCTCATTCATTAAAATCCATCCAGCCGTTGAGATCTTTGGAGGGTATAAAGAAATCCACATACACAGATACGCGGGAAACACATAACTCTTCTTTTCAGTCGGGTAAAAAAGGCATTTAATATTAGGAGTGCCAAATTTTACATCTGTATATAGCCTAAACTACTTTACCAAATGATTTCCTGTTTGATATCTGAAAATAAAATTTATCGAAAAATCCAAATAAGATGTCAAATTTAGGTCTAATACTAAAAATGTCAAGATTTGCTACAATTTCAATAGGGATTTTATGGACTTTTCGGAAAAAGGAGATCTGAGAACTATGATGAGCTAATAAACAATTTGCTACAAAAGTATCAGCAGATGGGTTGCAATATGTTCCTAAAAATTCACTTTACTCTCATCTCAATTTTTCCCCTGGGAACTGCTGAACCTGTTGTGAGTGACGAACATAGCTAACGATTTCACCAAGAAATATTGACAATGGAAAAAGATACCAGCATCAATGCTAGCAGACCAGAGTTGGTCAAATTTGTAATTGCAATTATCTGCAATGAAATTGTAATTTAATGGATATAATTAATTATAGTTAAAATTACATGCCGTAAAAAGTTCTTGCAGTACTGTGGCCGGAACTGTCCCAATCCCATTATTTGAAAAAATTTCTGCGTTTGAATGTGTGTAACTATAATCAATTACATACAATTAATTTGTAATTAAATTGCGGATAATTGAGATTACGAATTTGCCCAACTCTGTAGCAGACTACTGCTGGAAATTTAATAGAGATACCCCTGAAACTGAACACAAACGACAAGCAAAAAAAAAGAGGATTTCTTGACAGATGATACAAGGTTAGTGTTTTGACATTTTCATAAATTCTTAATTTCATGTAAAAAGTTTAAAAAAAAACTAAATCGTTTGATTTTTTTAAAATCATGTCTATATGTAGTCGTCTATATGTAGATGACCTCTTAAACAACATTTAAGTACAGGATTAATTAGTAGTAACAATAATATATTTTGTTCTTTAAAATCATAACTTTTTCATACTAGGCATATTTTTACGAGAGCTAGTATTAAAAATTTAATGGTTAGTTCATGTTCTTTGACCCCAAATTAGTATAAATATATACCATTTATTTAAAAGGTTAAAAAAAAGTTCTATTTTGTATACCAGTGTTATCAAAATTATTAGTAATGAAGGAAGTATGTGGCATATGTTCGAAAAAAAAATCTTTCCGTGCTTTTTAACAGATATTCTTCCATAAAATAATTGCAGTTTAAAAATTATGTATCTAAATACTTTTTGGAGAAACGTTTCTTCACTAATATAATTAGTAAATCAACCATTTTTATGAATCAAATTATGGAAAACTAAACAAAAACTATAATTTATTATTATAAATTTTAATGGCAGAGATTGTAGTCAGTCGTTTTATTGAATCAAATGTTGGTACACAAAGGTAATTCATTTAAAACACGACTTATGTAAACAAAATAGGAACTGTATATCTAAAAAATATTTCGGAAATATCTTTTAAAATTGAAAAGCTGAAAAAATTCTCACCTTTTCGTTATTCTTCTTCATTTGTAATAAGTCGTATTCGTACGTACATACTAATGATTTTATCAGATCTAGTTTTCGGATTGATGAAACTAATCCTGTAAAGTAAAGAGGTTATGTATGAAGTGGAATTATATTTTGAAATTTAAAATTACAATAAATAAGATGAATGCATTTAGATGCAATATAACTGGGATTTAAAAAAAAAAATTGATCACCAAACTAACTCTGCAGAATATTATCGTATAAAAATATGATTGCGGTTCCAGTCGATTGCCACTAATGTCAATATGTATAAATTAAAAAATTATATACCTTCAAAATTGATTTTCGAAAAAAAATATGAATTGTAACATATGATATCTTTAGACAGAAATACATTTCTAGAACCTTCTATCAACTCACTCATCCAAGTAGTTTTTGAGTTACGCTTAACAAAATATCCCTATTGCAATCTGTTTTGCAACGATTAAAAATGAATTTAACACTAGCATAGCTGCCAACTTTTACGCTTTCTTCCTACCACTAAAATTTTATAGTAACTATTGTCTTATTTAATCGTCGAAATCTCGCAAATAAACAAGGTGAAAATTTCTGTTAAATTTTAGTGGTAGCAAAAAAGCGTAAACGTTGGCATCTATGCACTAGACGTTCCAATCTTTAAACTTGAATAATTTTTAACCTACTTGACTGAATGACTTGCCGTTTGGTATCATAAGTAACATTTATTGAAGAGTCCCTATATGATGTTAAAACTATGTGTTAGTATTAAAAAAAGGTTAGTACAATTTCTATATATAGATGATCTCCTCAGCAAAATTTAAGTATAGCATTAATTAGTAGACGTTATTACTTATTAATTGGTTTCAGTCATATTTTCATGCGATGATTTGTGCCAGAGTTAGTAGGGAGTGATCATTTTTTTTCCAGGGTCGTACATCGTACCAAGCAATAAAACTTTGGGTTACAGGCAAAAATCTTGGGATTTCTTAACGAAGATCTAAAACCTAAATGAAAGATATTAGAGCAATGCACTTAGAAACTAGAGAAAGTCTGAATGCTCATTCTTTCAGTATTATTTTTTAAATATAGCTCAAATATTATTTAGGATGCATATCTTAGCCATTTTCTTTCTCTACTTTTTCCTTTGTTTGGCGAATAAGAAATTAATGAATAAAATTTTAATTTACTGTTGCTTTGAAAAGTAATAACGAAATAATATATTCATTTTTCTGTATAAACAATTTGAAATACAGGGTGATTATAATTAAACTTCCCCTATAAACAGCATCCTACAGCTCAAACGGGCTAACGGAATGCAGCGAAATTTGGTATATAATAGACTATACACGAGATGCGCTCACGGAATTTCGAAAAAAAAAAATTAGTTCCAAAATGTCCACCAGAGGGCGCCTTTACCGGAAAAAACATTAAATTTAACACAATAAACGGCCAAAACAGAATCCAGAAACAATATTAACATTTATTGACAATTCTGGATTCTGTTTTGGCTTTTCAATGTGTTAAATTTAATGTTTCTTCTGGAAAAAGAGCCCTCTGGTGGACATTTTGGAACTAAAATTTTTTTTCGAAATTCCGTGAGCGCATCTTGTGTATAGTCTATATACCAAATTTCGTTGCATTCCGGTCACCCGTTTGCGCTGTAGGATGCTGTTTATAGGGGAAGTTTAATTATAACTACCCTGTACTTAAAATTGCTGTAACAGATGTAAAATATATTGCCACCACAATTTTAGCAGTAATGATTTTTATCAACAAGATCTCCTTTTTTGGACCACCAAGGTCTGGGCCTTGGGCCTCAAAATTGCGCGAGATCCCAAATAAACTTAGCTCATTTTTAAAATGCACATTAAATTATGATATAAAGTTTATTAGCAAAGTGAATGGGTTTAATCCATATTAAAATTATTTATATTATTCAATAATTATCTATGCAACGTACAAATGGTGGCAAGTTTTGGACACCCAGCTTTAAATATACACTGTTCTATAAAACTGGCAGTAAATGCTAGTGGTAATCCCCAAAATTCGTTGATATGCCTTCCGGACCCAAATTGGGCAAGTCGTGCTACGATTATGTCTGCTATTACTCACGGGTTATTTATTTTTTTTTTCAACTGAACGTAGGAGATGCATGAGTAATTAAGCTAACTTAATTGCGAAAGATAATGAAAGATGAAACCCTCTAGTCATACAACTATATATTTATTCATGATAGAAGCTGGGGAAAAAGTTTTCGAAGCTAGAGAAAGGCTTTCACAGATAAAATCGTAAGTTTATATGTATAATGAAAAATAAACGTAATTAAATGATGCTTTGAGATAAATTTTGTACCGTTGTAATATTACGCTTAAAAGTAATAAACTATACAGAATGTCTCAAATTTGATTAATAGGATTCAAGTTTTGAGAAATTTCTGTATACAAAATTTCGATCGTTTACCTACGCAAAAAATTCGTTTGGCAAAATAAAATGTTGATTACATAACATACTGCTGGTCTGTTTTCGAAATCTTTTAATTACTGAAAATCATTATTAAACACAGCATCTACACTCCAAAACAACCCCTGCAGGCATCATATTATTAACTTTTTCATACAAATAGGTCATCTTTGACAGTTCATTTCATAACTTTCTTTCAATCAAAATCATTCTGTAAAGACAATCAGCAATTGAGGTGTTATTACCGGTATTAAAGGTCAGTTTTTTTTTTCAATTAAAATTAACTTATAAAATCATATCATTGTATGCTCATATTTAAGATTTTTTGATTTATCTACATTTCCAATATTTTCGATTAAAGTATTAAAAAAGTATTAAAATATTATTTTTGATTGAGTAGTATTAAAAGTACAATATCACCTTTTCTGTACAGAAAAAAAAAGAGATAGAATAAAACTTATCTAAAAATGACCGCTAAACTATATTTTATGGAATGAATTAATATTACTGAGATAGTTAAAATAATTTCATAATCTTTAAAGACTAATTAATTATTTTTCATGTTTTTTTTCCATTTTTCAAATTTAATTACATTTTTTAAATAGTTTCTCTCAAAGAATTTATGTATCATTAATTCATTCTATAAAATACAGTTTAGAAGTAATTTTAACATGAGTTTTATGTTCATTTATCCACAGAGTTGCCAATTCTCCGGCTTTATTCATACCACTAATTTCTTATAGAAAATGCTGTCCTTTTAAATTGAACAAATCTCCGATTAAATAAAATAAAATGTTCTATACTAAAATACTGTATCCAAAAAGCCGGAGACTTGACAGGTCTGTATCTATTCTAAGTTATCTTATGAATTGTGACATATATCAAGTGAAAAAAAATTTCAATATTAACTGAAATTAATTTTTTATTGTATTATATTACAAGTGCTTATTTTTACATTTTATAAAGCCTGAAAACTGACTTAACTATATTTCAAAGGTTTAAGTAATTTTAATAAGTATTTAAAAAATTACGAGAACTCGAAACGAATTAAAATAACTTGTTATAAAATTCATTTAATACGTCGATTAGTAGTAATACAGTTTAGAATGAGTTACAGATGCATTATTTTATCTTGTTCCAAAAGCGTTATTGGTTACACAAAACAAAAATATTTTTAAAAGGATGAGGTATTTTTTCCTTTGCATCTTTTGAGCTTTCTTGCCGTTCGGGTGGGGGGGGGGGGGGGGGTAGGATTTTCAATTAGGAAATATTTCTATATTTCTATTGTAAGAAAATTATATTTGTACATTTCCTAATTCTACAAAATACAACGAAAAATATTTAAAATAAAAGATTTGAGTGGGGTTATAAATATTGCACAAAATCTCTATAAATTCAAATTTAATGAATCCTTCTAAATCCTTCTCAAATTTATTAAATGATTATGTAAATCTTCTAATGTAGTTTCAAAAATTCACGAAAATGCTTTAGAAGATAAAATTTTCATGAATTAATAATTCAGTATATGAAGGGTTAACATGAAATATTGACTACTGATTAAATATATTTTGCTTTTTAATATACTATCATTAGAAACTGACTAATATTTTACAAAATTTGTGTGTTGTTAAATTAAAATAACTCTTTTTTTAACTCCGTAAGTCATCACGCGCAATTAATAATTCAGTATATGAAGGGTTAACATGAAATATTGACTACTGATTAAATATATTTTGCTTTTTAATATACTATCATTAGAAACTGACTAATATTTTACAAAAATTGTGTGTTGTTAAATTAAAATAACTCTTTTTTTAACTCCGTAAGTCATCACGCGCAATCGCTTGAGAACGTATGTATGGATTGTTATGAAATTTTATATAGATAATAAGCAAATATGTTTGTTTAAAATGATCAATTTTTAAATATTTATGATGGTAAGATTTTTAGTTATGACTATTTTTATTCATTGAAAAATGTAAAATTTTGAATTTATTTTACATTTTTACATGGAAAATGAAATAATTTTGATTTAAAAAAATTTTCATTTTAAAAATGCGTATCTGTTTATTTTCTGTATAAAATTTCATAACAATCCACTCATGCGT
Source organism: Maratus speciosus (assembly GCA_963932465.1). Taxonomy (NCBI): domain Eukaryota; kingdom Metazoa; phylum Arthropoda; class Arachnida; order Araneae; family Salticidae; genus Maratus; species Maratus speciosus. The sequence continues at coordinate 508,006,894 of OZ010796.1, read as the reverse complement.
TATCAAGATATCATGCGCACAATGATTTAAGGAGTAAAAAAAAAAAAGAGCTATTTTAATTTCAACAATACACAAATTCTCTAAAAGACTAGTCAGTTTCTAATGGCAATATATTAACAAGCATAATTGGTTTAATTAATAGTCAAAATTTCATGTTTATGCATAAATTTTTCTTTGAAGATACACTAATTGAAACTTTGAATGTTTTTGTTGATTTTCGGCGAGTTAAAAAGGTACCAGACCCCTTAAATAATATGTCTGCGATTGGTCAATTTTATTTGATCCGATACCCATGTAAAAATAAATCTTAGAAAACGACGGCTATTGAAGGTATCTTTGTGGTAGTGCCAAAATTGTGGATTGGATATTTTTTTTTTCGGGAAAAATGTACGTTCGTTATAAGGTGGTTGCTTTTCGGAATTAACGACTAAAAATGGAAAACGCCGAAAGTCCAAAAGAGGAAAGTTTCCAAAAGGGCGGGAAAAAGAAAAACTCCTACTTCTGTTACTTACAGCGTTGTGTTCACTCTGTTTCGACTCTTAGTTCAACACTTTAAAATGTAGATATCTAGATTCCTTTTGTTTAGTGTTTAAATGCCTAATATTATCATTTGTAAACATTTCTTTTATTTATTTATTTAATATTTCTTGCCTTGCTTAAAAATATCCCATTGATGTAAACAATAATAACATGAACAAGTTGCGTAATGGCCACCAGTCGCCGCGCACTTATCACTGGCACTTTCAGCGTACTCCACTCCACTTCGTGTGGTACATTCAGCGTTCTCCACTTCACTTCGTATGGCACATTCAACCAGCAATATTTTTCTATTCTTTTTTTAACTATTTCTACTAGGGTTGGCACTTCAAGAGTTCTCTTGTTTGTGAAGCTTGGCATTTAATCCTTTCGAGGGCGGTGTCCTTAAAAAAGGACACCTAATTTTAATTCCAAAACTGACCAACGGCACCAAGAATATTTAATTAAAATTTTCCTTTTATAATGTACGTGAAAATAAGCAAGTCCATATTTTCTAATAAATTCGCTTATAAATTCTGGTGTCAGTCCATTATTTCATCAGTTTATAAACAGAATTATTCCGCGCCGGAAAGGGTTAAGACTTTTTTTTCGTAAAAAAAAATATTTTGATCATAGAAATTTTGTGGGTGCTCCATAGAAGAAGATTTTGACTAACCCATTAGAGAAGATTCCATATTAAAGTTATGTAAAGACAGTGAAACATAAAGGAGAATGTCTCATTAAGAACCAATATATTCCTTATTTGAAGAAAAAAAATCACAATTTAAACCTGCGTCAATTTTTTAAAACAACGTTTTCTAATCACAAAATCTCACTTGCGAGAATTTCATTCCTTTATTTCTCAAAATATCATTTCACTAGAATAACAAAGATATTTTTAACACAACCTTTAAAATTAATCAATACATCTTTATTTAAATTTCATTCAAGATATTCTTAGGTCAAAAATATCTCTGTAACACAGAATCAGAATTCTAAAATATTATTGTCTCTGAATTTTTCAATAGTTAAATTTATTAAATAAAGGCTCAAATTTTTTCCTGTAAAAATCTGACAGGGTTCGTACGCATCAAGGTATTTAGGGGATTTTAGGTGTTTCAGTACTAGAAATTTCTTAAAGTACTGGTCGCTATATCTGAACATAGATTTTCTTTTCATTAATTAAGGCAAATATTGCTTGACAAAAATTCTGATACAATGTGCTTGAACATTTTTGAAGCGTACGAACCCTGTCTGAAGCCCTTTCAAAACGAATATTGAATACTATTTTCTCATAAATAAAGATAATAAAGTATCATATCTATAAATGCATTGTTTTTCAATGAATGCTGTTTTAAAATTATACTACAACAAATTATATTGATTGTGTTACAATGAATGATATTACAATGACGGTACTACAACCAATGGCATTAAAAAAGGTTTAAACTGTGCAACTGAGATACACATAATAGATTTTTATTTTATGAATCCCCAAATTGGAAATTTTGAATATTTGAAATTGTAGGTTTTGTAAAACATTACGAATTTCCACTTTAACCCTTTCAAGACAAGTAATTGTATTTTTGTTAATCTTGAATTCCCAATAGAATTTTTGATAATTTTTATTTGAAAATATAGAAATGTAATTTAATAGATTTCTTTCACCAGTATTGTATCTATAAAACTTTGTTCAAATATTCTGATACAAATCTTGATTAAAATTAAGTGGTATAAAAGATAACCTACAGTCCTTCAAAGTGTTAATGGGCTAACGACCACTCATTACATGACTCGTCAGATGTGAAGTGGGGGGGGGGGGGGGTGTTTACTATGGTATACGCAGTATATCCTCTGGATTGTTTTTAAGAAACCTCGTAAACTCTCTTTTCTCATACAATTTACTTCTGCGTATAGCGTTATCTAGCTCTGTTTTTTTACGGCTACAGCACTTGTTATGATTGTAACACGGTCCGTAGGATGTTGCTATAGACCATATTTAATGTTGTAGCTTTACTTTTAAGGCTGATCTCAAAGGTTCTACTTTTTGACATTAATTCATTTTTGTTCTGAAACGCATGAAACGGCAGGTGCTCTTATTTAGCAGCTATGTAATCGAAAGACGTTTTTCATTTATTTTAGTAAAGGCAAATGATCTTTCAGAAAATACAGTCAAAGTGGGTGTTTTGAACCAAATTCCCGACGCGGCATCGCGAGAAATGAAAAAACAGCAGTCGTCACGTGACCACAATTACTTATAACTCGATAAGTAATTTAGTTTGAAAAAATGCCACTAATATTAAGAAAAGTACAGGCTTCGTTATTTTCATGCATTGAAAGTGTGAGGCAATCGCGACAGAAAGTGGACCGGTGAATGCTCTCCGTTCAATTATGGAGCTGAATGGGAGTGAGACACCCTGTATTTTCGATTGAATAAACAGATTACGATATCGATTTTCTATGCAAAAGTTTTAGTGTATCAAGCATCCTTTAAAGTTTGAACGATCAATTCTGAATGATCCTTATAAATCATACATTACCAGACAACTGTAATAAATCAAATGTTTGAATGATTTCAGCCCAATCAATCTTTACACGTATATCCCACTAGTTCATTAATTTTATCTGACAGTAAAGCTTTTTTTTTTATTAGTTTTAAACACTGCATTCCTTAAGGAGGTTCTCAAATCCCCAGTGCTCAACAACGCAAAATTTTCTGACACATTTTCTGACTCATCTTTAAACGAAAAAGCATAAAATTGGTAGGCCTGACTATTGAAGTGATTTGGAATCGAAATGAGTTTTCCATTTTTTGATAAATTCATTACATTTTTCGATACATGATATTTTTCGAATACGACGTCATATACCTATACTAATAAAAGAAAGTTTCGCTCTGTGTGTGTGTGCGTCTGTCTGCGATTTTTTATCCGCAATTTTCTAACTTTTTCCGAACCCCTCATGTGATATATCATTGAAAAGGCCTTTGACCAATCTTTCATATTATGAACCTCCCTTCACCCACCATCCAATATGGCCAGGCCCTCTGAGGGCTACTTTCTTAACTTTTTTAAAGGAAAAATAAATCTTTTAGTACATCACATAATTTAAATCTTTGCGTTTCTTGACTAATTATTATTTTAAGTCCGAGTTTTTATAATAGGCTACATAAAATTATTAAAATTATATTATAATACAGACTAGCGTTTTTAGGTTACGGTTATAAAAATCATGATTTTTACTAACGAAATTTTTTTTGTAAATGTTATATTTGAGGGGACGGGGCGATACCTTTGATTAAATATCTTAATTAAGCGACATGGCAGATATTATTATAATAAAGACTAGCGGGCTTCGCCCGCTATCGGGTCTGTGCCCCGTTTCCCTAGGACAGCAACTCTCTGTCGGATTTGAACGCAAACTGATCCCAAACATTATAATAAACTTAATAATGACACTCTATAACATTGAAGTAAAATTGTGGGTAGCACATACCAATATTTTCGAATAACAATTTAGGATATTTGTTTATTTCCTTTCAATGTATCCCAGCTTCTATGGGCCGGATGACGACGGTGTTTGGTTCATTCTATTTGATATCGATAGACATACATATTTTAGTTCCATTTTTTACCACCAGGAGGCTCTTTCCTATCTCGGGTTCTATGGGTCCCGTCACAACGAGATTTGGCTCATTAAATTTGTTTTTTTTATGGCTTCGTTCTGAAGCTTGTTTGTTTAGAACAGAGTGAGCCTTCTGGCTGGTGAAATTGGAACCAAAGGAATTTTGAAGCGGGTGCGCAGCACGTCTGCTATACGGTGCCGCAGGCAGCAGGGACACGTGTCGCCATTTCGTTCTGAAAGTGTTTTTTTAGAAAAGAGTGCGTTCCCTGTCAGTGAAAAGTGGAACTACAAGATTTTGCAGTGCGCGCGCAACACGCATGCTATATGATGCCGCAGGTAGCGGGGACCCGTGCCGGATGTTCATATAGAACATATTGCTTCCTCTGGCGGTGGAAGTGGAAGGCGGAAATACAAGATTTTCCGGCAATAATCAGTTTGAAAATAAAAAAAAATTCCCTCAGGATTTTCACGTGAAAAACGATGGTTACGCGTAAATCAAAGATTTTTACAGTTAATTATCAATATTTTATCCCGAAAATTACGCAGTCGTCGGAAACATATCTCCCACCTCTCTTCGTTTCCCGTGGCAGTTATCTGGGGCCTTTTTACCGGTAAATATCAGGGGTTTTTTAACCGATTTTTCACACAGTCAGCGGCAAGTATTTCAGACAAAATTGAGTTAAAGATATAAAATCATACAAATTTAAGGTTCATTTAACAATATTACCACGGGCTTTGACAACGCCGGACGGGTCAGCTGGTGGAAAATAAAACGGATATGCTTTGATGTTTAAAGAAAATGGTCTTGGGTTATAGTATTAAATCTTATCATTTAAAGAAAATTATTAACAGTACACGATGGTTTACCGTCTGCGCTCTGCTAATATAAATATTTAACTTTTAATTTAAAATTGAAAACGTTTTAAAAAACTTTTGAAAAGAAAATGGATTATAAATTTCAATAATATACACCTTAAAATTATCCATGTCGAAAATGACGCCATGATTAACGGGAAACAATTATTTTCATTCTTAAAAACAAAAAAACAACTCGCTTGCCTGAAAAAATCAATTTTTGACTAGTGTTAATAGTCCAGGCAATAGAGACCGTATAGGGGCTCTACCTAGCAAAATTCATGGTAGTTCTGGAAAAAGGCTTACTATATGTTTTTTGGGTCGCGGAATCCGAATTTTTAACTTTCCACCAAAATTTCCCCGGCAACCACCCCCCAAATTTTGGTAAAATGCCCCCCCCCCCAAAAAAAGGTTCTTATTAAAAAAATCAATTTTTTTATTGTTTTAGGGAAAAAGTATGTAGAAATTCAGGCAGTAGACGAAATTTGCAACAAATTAGATATATGACATTATGACTTAGGATGAAGGGGAAGGGGGGATCTGCCTCGGAACATGCGCGCGGTGCTGCGTGAACTAAGTTGCGCAATTCCACTTAACCACTCACACGTTTACATTCGCCCTCCCATCTCCCCTCCGAACTTTCTCTATAAGGTTTACTTTAAGTTTTTTGGGTTGCTGAATCCGAATTTTTAACTTCCCCCCAAAATCCCCCCCAAAATAGTTGTTTTTAACTTAAATTTTTTATTGTTTTAAGGGAAAAGCATTACGAAATTCAGAAACTAGACAAAATTTGCAACAAATAGGATATATGACATTATGACGTAGGATGAACGGGGATGGGGGAGGGCTGCCTCTGAACATGCACTGCGACGCTACGTGCACTAAGTTATGAAGTCCAGGCAATAGGGGATTTTACCTGGAAAAATTAATACTAGTTCTGGATTTCGACTCACTTTATGTTTTTTGGGTCACTGAATCCGAACTTGTAACTTCCCACCAAAATTTCACCCGGCAACCCCCCAAAAAATTGATTTTTTGAAAAAATTTGGTTTGTGAGAAAAGCGCGCGGGGAATGTTCCGAGGCAGCCCCCTCTCTCCCCGTTTATCCTACGTCATAATGTCATATATCCTATTTGTTACAAATTTTGTCTAGTTTCTGAATTTTGTAATGCTTTTCCCCTAAAACAATAAGAAATCTAAGTTAATAACAACTATTTTGGGGGTTTTCGGGGGGGGGGGAATTTTGGGGATAAGTTAAAAATTTGGATTCAGCGACCCAAAAAACTTAAAGTAAACCTTATAAGGAAAGTTTGGAGGGGGAGATGGGAGGGCGAATGTAAACGTGTGAGTGGTTAAGTGGAATTGCGCAACTTAGTCCTCGCAGCACCGCGCGCATGTTCCGAGGCAGATCCCCCCTTCCCCTTCATCCTAAGTCATAATGTCATATATCTAATTTGTTTCAAATTTTGTCTACTTTCTGAATTTCTAGATACTTTTCCCCTAAAACAATAAAAAAAATGATTTTTTTAATAAAAACCTTTTTTTTGGGGGGGGGGGGGGCTTTTTACCAAAATTTGGGGGGTTGTCGGGGGAAATTTTGATGGAAAGTTACAAATTTGGATTCAGCGACCCTAAAAACATTAAAGTAAGCCGATTTCCAGAACTACCATTAATTTTGCTAGGTAAAATTCCCTATTGCCTGGGCTATAATTCTTAAGGGGACTTGTACCTTTTAAACTCGCTGAATATCAACAAAAACATTCAAAGTTTGAATTAATGTATCTTCAAAGCCTGTTTATGTATAAACATGAAATTTTGATTATTGATTAAGCAGATTTTACTTTTTAGCATACTGCTATTAGAAACTGACCAGTCTTTCACAGAATTTATGTATTGTTGAAATTAAAATAGCTCTTTTTTTTACTCTGTAAGTCATTGCCCGCATGATATCTTCAGGACGTATATGGATTGTCATAAAATTTGATAGAATTAATAATAATACATGTATTTTTAAAATTATCTACTCTTAGGTCAAAATTATTTTATTAACCCCTTAAAAAATATTTTTGTGAAAAAAAATCAAATTTTTTTATATTTTTAATGAATAAAAATACTCATAACTAATAATCTTACCATTGTAAAAACTTAAATGTAGGCCATTTTATCTCACAAATGTAGTGACCTACTTCAAATTTTGTAGAAATCCATTCATATGTTCTCAAGATATTATGCGCGCAATAACTTACAGAGTAATAACAATAGTTATTTTAAATTCAATAATCCATAAATTCTGTAAAAGGCTAGTCAGTTTCTCATGGCAGTATATTGAAAAACCTAATGTGTTTAATCGACAGTCAAAATTTCATGTTTATACATAAAACGGTTTTGAAGATACACCGATTCAAACTTTGAAAGTTTTTGCTGATTTTCGTCGCGTTTAAAAGAACCCCTTAAAGCCGTTCATTTCAGAAGATATAAATAAAAATTACTTTATTTTTTGAAAGAAAGTTGCATTTTCGTTCTTAAAACCTAAAGATCAACATCAGTATCGAAAAGGCTTGGAAGCTGGAAGTATTAGGCTCGGAAGCTGGATACACGTTTGTAAATCATAGTTTGTCAATTGGATTTTAATTCCACATATCCGATATGTTTGTAAAAGTGAAAATATGCTGTCATTTTTAAAAAGAGCTTTTTTTAATGTTTTTTTTTAAATAGATTTTTGTAAAGTCTTACATAGAATGAATGCATACATATACAAATTTGACGCCCAATACCGCCTAAAATACACTGTTCTAATAGAATTCTCCAAGCGTTGCACAGTGGGGTATTTTACAAATCTGGGCGGCCAAAATTATTTTTTTCTTTTAAACTAATTTAAACGTTTAAAGCAGTAAATAAATGCACTTTTTGAAATAAATATTGTTTAATAACTTGAAAATCATGGATGTTTTGCAACTTCGCATTGATATTTATTGATCAAAATTAGTATTATAAAATAAATGATATTTATGATGAGCAGTATTATAGAATAAATGATAATATGATAAATAGTATCATAAAATAAATTATAATTATGATAAATAGTATTCTAAAATAAATGATAATTATGATAAATAGTATTATAAAATAAATTAAAATCATGATAAATAGTATTATAAAATAAATGATAATCATGATAAAAAAAAATGGAATAATATATTGAATAAATTATAAAAACAGATTATTAATGATAAGAACAATTAGTTTGTAAATCACCAAGGTGGGATCTTTTAATCAGATGATAATTCAGAATCGTAATCTGTTTCTTCATAATCAGAATCCTCTGGATCACGAGCTTTAGAAGATTCCATAGGCAGTAACATTTCCAGAGTTTCTTTACGGAACAATTTTGATTTTTTTCTTATCGTGGGTCTTATTCCAGTTAAAACTGGATCTGAACTCAAAAGCAATCTATTGAGAACATCACGGTTACAAGAAATTCTTGAAAATTTATGCGATAGATTTTGGCGAAATAATCGAAAATGTTTGTTCCGTGCTTCGGCTACTTCTTCAGACAATTGGCCTACTGGTAAAGCTTTCTCTATCACAATGCGTCCATGGATTAATATTTTATGCATTGTGGGTGACATTGAATACCATTTATATAACTGGACGTAGAGCTCTGCTGTTTTTTCTGTATATTCTTAAATTTATCAAGGTGAATTTTGTGGCACTGGATATGGTTTCAAGAATAACTTTAAATCGATATATTAAATTTTCATCAATGCCGGTAATTTCCGCTGCTAGAGATGGGTCAGTAAAGAATCTTCTGTGTAAAGTATGTGTAAGTACTTCCACATCAGTCGAGCTCCTCAAACTTTCAGACTTTCTCCGCTTTGACCTGTCACTTGATTCAGTGAAAGCTTTTGCTGGCCTTCCTGGTCGATTTATTTTTCTTGAAATTTCTACTGTACCTTCAAGCCATTCTTTATTATTTTTCACAAATTTATCTAACATATAATGGGCTTCGATCCATTTGCTCTTGAACTGAGATTTAAATTGGGAGAAATTGTGCTTGAGGTTTTTAATTTCATCATCATCAAAATTATCGCCATTAAGAAGGTAATTTTCAAGGAAATTTAATCTATGATTAATGTTTGGCAAATTCTGCTGTTGCATAATGTTTAAAAATTCTTTTTGAGTCATTACTCTGACATTCGAAGGCCCTAAATAAAAATAAATACAAAATATGAACAAAAAAGGATGCATAATAATTATATGCAATTTAGATAGGTAACATCATTTTATCCCTTATTTTTAAAAAAATCTCACAATCTTTCACTAACTTTTAACAAAAACATATGAAAATTGCCTCGACTTATTTTTTAGATAAACAAATGTTAATAACGAGCAATAAATTATTTCAATTATCTGAAAAGAGCTTAAAAAGAGATAAAAGGGAATGAATACATTACTTTAAAGCAATTTTTTTTTAATTATATAAATTTAATTTCAATCAGAATAACTGAAAAATAAACAAATCTGATCACTTTCTATTGAATCATAACAATTTTTTTCATATTAAAATTTATATGATAAATATCAGTTAAAAATCAATATATAGTAATTTTGTATGCTTACTCAGAATTTTGGAAGAGCATATTTATATCGCCTTCATTTTAAAAAGGGGACAAAGGTGGAACTACTTTAAACGAAAACACAAATAGAAAGGTGTATATTTATTGGTACAACAAGTAACTTTGCTTGGAAATGTTTGGAAATATAACTAAACCCTTCGTGAATTATGAAACAAGGGAAAAAATAATAGAAAAATATGCGTTATTTTAAATTAATTTTGTAAATACTAAAACTATTTCTTTCTCAATTCAAAGTTAAAAAAAATAATGATACATACCTGCCTCGTCACTATCCATAACGATTAGATTTTAAATACTTCCAAAACTAAAGTTATTCAAATTCAAAAATAGAAAGTCACAATGAAGAACGATTTGACACTCATGCACTTAACGCAACACTCCAGTTTCAACTGATAACAGGAGGTCATCGTTCACTTAAAGGAGATAAAAATCGCATCACGTGATTCCCCAATGATTCAGTTTCAACTTATATCCATTCATTCGATCCTGCGTTGTACTTTATGAAATCGACTTTTGGCCGCCCAGATTTGTAAAATACCCCACTGTGCGTTGTTTTCCGTTTTAAGAAGAAAGATTCGTCGATTTCTACGATTTATTTGGCCCTCCTTTTTCCATTGTTTGCAGTATCATTTTCGCGATTGTTTATATTATTTGGCACAAAATTTCACTTTTTTAGGACTGAGTCATGTCAAGGCCACTACAAATAAGAAATACCGCATCGTCTCTTTTAAAATGTGATAAAGAGTTCGTCAATTATATACGATTTTAATTATCGGGAGTGAAATGTTTTGCTGAATTAATGCATTTATCTTTCTTTTAATGTTATGTGAATGACGTCACGGGTAACTGCTAGTATCATGTCACAAAACCTTACGCAGAGTTGCCATAGGCGGCTATTTTTAAAACTTTCCAACATAGTTGAAAAAGACTTAAGACTTCTGTTTGTCTGGCCATATGTCTGTCTACCTGTCCATGCTCTAACCCGTGTAAACTCGTCTATACTTATATTTCAATTCAATTGATATACCTTATTGAGATTTATTATGGCATGTTTGGTATTGAAAATTAAGTATGTAGCATATTCGGTTCGCTTACAGGTCATTCAAAAGAATTTCATTACATTATGGCCTGGGGGGAAATTGTTTACAATGTATTTTAATTATGTTACGCTATTTCAAATTTACTGAAATTGAGATACCTCACTGAGGTGCATTACAAGATTCTTACTGGAGAATATGGTGTTCATCGCATTTATCGTTTACTTATAAGGACAGGGAAAAGAATTCGGTTACTGCACAGTCTATGAGTGATAATAATTGCTGGAAGTGCATTTTCAGTTGTGGTATGCTTTTTTAAATTACCCTAATTTTTTGCCTAATACTTGGTGCGTATAAATTCTATAGATCATATACAGAGCTTCACAAAAGAATTCGAGTATAATTTCGTTTATTGACGGAAATTGTGAAGGGGAATTTTCAACTTTTGTTATGCGTTTCCTAACTGAACTAAATTTTAGTGTACTACGTAGTACATATACAAATCTATAAATCATATGCAGGGCTGCTCATAAGGATTTGGATACGTTACCGATTATAAATGGTAAATGCTGAAATTGGGTTTTCATATGTGTTATGCGGTTTCCGAATAGTTATGTCGTCTTTCACCTTATTAAACGGTGAAATTTTGTTAAAGCATTCTGAATGTGATGGAAAGTATTCTGAATGTGTTGGAAAGTATTTTATAATATATGCTTGGCGCATGATGTTTCTTCGTTGTTGTTTTTATACTACTACCACTATTTACAAGAAAATATTCTAGTAGTATATTTCTCTTGAAATTATCCTGTACGGCATTATTATTATTATTATTTCAGCTGTGCGAATAGAAATGAAAAATAGTCGCCTTTAGTAATCCTGCTTCTGGTTACTACTGTGAGAAATGTGTTTAGCGTAGGTGTGTGTGTGTATCGCTATTATTACTATAGTGAGATAATATAGTAGCATGTTCCCAATCATGCGAATAATGGCACCCTTCATCATTTGTAAGCAGTTGAGGTGTGCCTTTGCTTAATGAAAGGTTGGACAGGCCTGCTCTACACCACGGACTGATCTAATCTAACCCTCCATTTAGAGGGGATCACATGTCTCCATGGGCAATTTTTCATATCTTCAATTTGTCCACAAGACTAAATGGCTTTTTTTTACACATTCACGAAATCATTTTCATTTCAGGCATATTTGTAAATTTATAAAATTTGTAAGTTCCACACATATACAAAAAAATCGATCAGCGTTTCCCTTTTTCTCATAAAGGCAATGAATCTTTTAGAAAATGTTGTTGAAGGTTGGCATTTGAAGCCTATTTTCGAGAGTCGACAGTCATGGAAAGATCATCATGAGGGAGCAATTATTTAAAATTGAATATGTATAATATATGTAAGAAAATGGCAACACTTGTTTGATATGTTGGTGCTTAGTGTCTGCAAATTTCATGCATTTCCATTCAAAACTTCATGAATATCAGAACTGTTTGCGTCGTTGAGAGTGATTTTTTAAAATATCTTTGAGTATTTTTAAAATATCTATTTATATATGAGGACGTGAGTTTAAAAACTCGCCTTATCCAAAATTTAAAAAACCGTGTTTTTTCAGTCAATCTATTCTACTGGTAAACCTGCACCGAAAAACTCTTCCATATGCAAAAAACTAGTTTTATCCTGTATTTCTGCCATTCTAAAATATTGGTTTACAATGAAAAGCAATGGACGTTGCTAGAGGTTTTTCGCGATTTTCCTAAAATTTGATTTTTTTGGATAAGGCGAGTTTTAAAACTCGCGTCCTCATATGCATTTTTTAAATGTATTACTGTAGAGAATCTTTTTTTGTTCAGAGGAAGGGTGTTCATGACACCCTGTGACCTCCCTCTTGAATCCACTCTTGCTGTACATTTCTATCCCTTTTCATGATATAGCCTTTCACACAAAGCAAGTTATGTCTGTTGAAAATTTCTTTAAAGTATCTTTTTTTTTGTTAAGGTTATAATCAATAGTTACGTTGTTATTGGTGTGCGATATCCTGTATTTATGAGTAAATTAATGGATTACAACTATGGTTTCGGGTTCAAAACTTGTTTCTTGTAGTATGCTCGACTACACATTAAAGTCTGAACAATCAGTTCTGATTCACCCTGTATACAAATAAATTTTATTGATTTTGTGGCATTTAAATGAATTTTATTGCTGGTCGCAATATTTAATATTTAACTTACTTTGTATGTAAAATTGAATATTCAAAATTTAGTTGTAACAACATGAATAAATAAAACAATTAAAAATAGTGAACATATAAACAAAAATCCTTCAAATTTTAAGGGGTCTCAGGACTTTTAAAGCTTTAAAATTTTCGAAATTTTATTTTTTTCAGATCTTACACTCCTATCTTTTCGGAATATTTTGATATAATTGTTTCCTTCAAATTCCCATTAGAACAGAAATTATGGCTTTTAGAATTACTCCCTATCAGTAGCTGAAACGGCGTTTCCGAAACTTTGAAGCCAGTTTTCTACAAATGACTTTTTTGGGCATAACGCGCACGATATCTCAAAAACTTTGGAATATTTTTCATGAAATTTTCAAAACATATGTTTCATGTTAGTCTCTATAAACTGAACCTAAAAATTCCTATTTATTGTTAAAATATATATATATATATATATATTTAGGTGATTATATTGTTGAAATTTTCTGAATTTTGCATTAGCTAAATACAACTTTGTATTAAAAAAATAAAAATGCTTTCCATACAATTTTATTTAGGTTCAGATTAATTATTATAATCTGAAGTATAAGTAGGCACCAAAATTTTCATTCTAGTTGCAAAATTTATTTTGTAACCCTGCGCGTAATCTGTTACACCGATTTTCTGCTCGTCAAATGTCTGACAGTTTGGAGCCCCCTGTAAATGCTAATTCTGCATCTTGCAATTTTTAAATATTTGATATGAAAGACCATGCTTATATCTTTCATCCCAATTAAAATTGTGCTTTAAAATCAAGTAAAATTTAAGTTATTAAATGTTGAAATGGTCTTTTTTATTCATTTTTTCCAATTTAAAAGTCCTGAGACCTTTTAAATTAAAATGAGAAATTTTTCTGCTTTTAATGCATTAATTTATAAAACTGAATGTGAATAATATTTTATGCAAAATAAAATTACCTTTAAAATCGACTGTTCCTTGAGGAAGAACTCGAACAGAGCTCCCTTCTTTGTCAAATCCAATAAAGCCAGTTGGCACATACTTTAGCACAACCTATGCAAAAAATGATTTATCATAAGACTGATGAAAAAAAGGTTTGATTTTCCTTCATTATTAATGCTCTTCCAATTTCAATTTGAGATAGAAGATAAAGAAAATTCTTCTAATAGATAACAAAGGAAATTTTACTGTTTTAAGTTTTATTTATCTTTTTAAACGCCTATAACTACTTACGTTTTTGAATGTGTGATATAAAAATAAATAACAAAAGCAAAGAAAAGTAGGTTATTTATTGAATACAGCTACACAGTAAAAAAATACAAATATTTCTTACTCGACGATAATATAACACAACTACGAACGAAAACATACTATAACCTCTTCTGAGTTGCCCATGCACTGTAAAAAATTTATCTAACGTTACTCCATAAAATTGGTGCAGCCTTGCTGACACCATTTTATGGAGTAATTTAACCAATAGAACTGGTGTTACGTTACACTAATGTGTAATATTAACCAGTTACATCAGTTCAAATTACACCATTATATAAGTTAAATTACTCCATAAAATTGGAGGCAGCATGCTGCTACCAATTTTATGGAGTAACGTTACATAAATCTTTTACAGTGTGATTCCGAAAGCATTCTTTAACTTTAGAAAGCTGATAATCCAATATAATTTCTATGCTTAATAAAAGAATCTATAAAAACAAGGTTTCTTTTGCTGCAACTGATTTTCGTGTCCGAGTAGTTTTTATATTACATTAATCGGTATTTTCAAACCGGAATATAGGTTTTTAGGATGCTATCCATTCTCAGTTAAACATTTTCAGCTGCGTAATTCAATTTATACTCATATCAGTACTAAAATTTTACCTGTATTACTGTACAGAAAAAGATGTAAATCTACAAAACTAGCTTTTGTAAAGCTACAGATTTCTGTAGCTTTACAAAAGAATCTACTAAAATTACAGTAATCTTACTGAAATTTTATCTGTAACTGGGATTGCAGTTACATAAAATTTTCTAGTCCTATCCCAGTTTCCTAAAAATTTCTTAGTAACCTTGCCGATTTTTTTATTTACAGCGTAAAAGTGTATCTGTTACATGAATTTTTGTTGTCGCCGTTGCATAAAAAGTTCTAGGCATCTCAGTTTCCTAGAAAATTCTTATTAACTTTATAGATTTTTTTTTACAGTGTACAGGCAGTCCTATGGCATCAGGCTCCAAGCTGACACTATGATAACACTGACTTTTGCAGGAAAAAATTAAACGCATCAGATGATAAACCAGGGGTGTCAATCTGCTTTCCGCGGACTAGTCCCAAATAGTGTAATTTGCCTTATCTAACGAGAGAAACACTGTGATTAAATAAGGCAAAGGTTACTTTTCGGAAAAAAAAGTAAGGTTTTAAAGTAAGGTTTGGAGCTTATTATGCTTGATATGGTGTTACAGTCATCTTTTTCATAAATCGGCTTTGACCCATTAATTGAAAAAAAAAATTAGTACACAAAAATTTAAGAGACTTTATTTACGTGTTATGGCGGCTTATTCTTCTTATCAAAGAAAAGCTCGCAAAATAGCTTTCGAAGAGTACCAAATTTGTTGACATATTTTGCAAAGCAAGGACTTTTAAGATAATCTATGGAAAAGTTTTTATCGGAACGATATTTTTTTTTACACTAATCTGTTATGACAGGTGATAAACTTTATGCGAACAGTTTTTCTTGCTCCTTTAGTAAGATTTTTTTATTCATACGGTAACTTAGAAGCAGATTAATTACCCAGTTCCCAATGCTTTTCGTAAGTAGATAGTTTCACTTTCAGAACCGGTTCCAACCGGTTCCAAAACTGGAAGCGTACGCATATAAAAAAACTGTAACCAAAATAAAAAAAGTAAAAACGCACAACATTTGATATCAACTTCAGGTACCGCATTCAAAAGAAATCATTTAAAATTTAAAAATACAAGCGCGAAATCTGTAAAGGCTTCCCCCATACGTTTAGCATTAGCGTTCGAGTTTCTTCGCATGGCTAGTGTAGGCTTTTAATAAGACTGTGTATAGACCAAATACTGCGAGTCATACATTATTCCTCTGGGGTATCTTTAACAAAGTCTCTGTGTTCGGTTGTGACTTTTTAATTGCTCTTCAAAGGTTTCGAAGTAATGCGACAAAATCAACAAAAGCCCAGGAGAGGAGATAAACATGTCGGACCCTCTTCCACCATATCCCATTATCTTGTCATTCGAGAACAGAATGACCACATCAAGGAAGTTGAAAAAGGTACCTCACTTCGTGGCGTTGGTGTATTTCAACCTTGAGCTACTTTCCTCTCAAATATGTGTGACCGCACTCAATAGTCAAATGTAAAGTATCTGTAACTGTGAAGCAAGAAGCCTAGTACCGTAGTGGTCAGCACGCCTATTTGCTACGCTACAGGTCGCAAGTTCTGCTCCCGGCTGGGCAAGGTTCACTCAGCCTTTCATCCCTTCGGGTCGATAAAATGAGTACCAAGCTTGCTTGGGAACTAAACACCGAGGGTCTTGTGTTGGGTTGACCACCCGGGCGGGGCGCATGCTTCATAGCACCTCGGGGCACAGGGTCAAGTAAACAGAGTTGGGCACTGTAGGCCCTGATCCTTCATGGTTAGTACAGCCACAGGTTTAGTTTTTAGGAACTGTGAAGCTCGCTGTTTCATATATGTTTCTTTAACTACATGATAGCTATTCACATTAAGCTTAAATATTATGTAATGTACAAGTATAAAGCAAAGAAATAAATAGAAAAAGTTTTTATTGAATATTATCCATAATATAGAATAAAAATAGAGGGTTCTGCAGTGCCTACCTAGGAGCCACCGCTTCTTGTATATTTATTTATATTGGTTTAAAATGTTTCTTTTAACCTTATTTTGAGAAAAAAATAATTTTTAAGTATAGTTTTTAAGCAGAGTATATTGTACATTATAAGGTTCTGCTATATATATTTTAGAAATAAATTTAATCGAGGTGAAGGAGATGCTTTTGGGATATTTTTTAGATATATTGTGCACATAACCATATATATATATTGAAACAATACATTTTCGTCTCCTTTTTTTAGATTTAACTAACTTTCTAATAATTTATTATTATTATTATATGCAGAAAACTAATTTAATGGAGATTTGTGTTGTAAATATTTTTTTTTCATATATCAACAATATATTCTTAATTCTTAAGCATATTAATAACGTATTAATAATTTAAAAAACTTTACATCACCAAAAACTAAAATAATAAAAATTTATTCTTATATTGGGCTTCTCTCTGCGTATTAATATGATGAAATAAATTTTCAGATTAAAATTTTTTATAAATCTAAAAAAATGGGAAACTTTGCTTCTCTGTACAACTAAAGATATTCTGAAACCATAACGAATCTAATCTAAATAAATAAATAAATAAAATATATGTTACCTCAGGGATTTGATAGCTACTCAGAATGTAATCAACTCCTAACTGCTGTCTCCATTTCAGACTCTGAAATAAAAAATATATAATCGGTAAATAATTAATGTCTAAATAACGTTAAGTAATGCATGTCTATAAATGAAATAGATTTCTCATTGGAAAGAAAAACGAAGAAAAAACAATTCTCAAAAAATAAAATGAAATACAGAAACTTCGGAGACTGGTCTTATTATTAAACATTAGAAACAGTATTCAGTTGATTGAAAAGAAAAGTAATAAAATGAGAATATATAAAAGTGTCAGCAATATGCAGCCGACTGCAATTTTTTTAAATTAAAGATTCCAGAGCATTATAAACTGAAAAGCACATGGATGAATGAATAATCAGCTATTTGAATATGAAAATTTTTACAATGAAATTCGTAGAAAATAATAATTGTCATTTATTAAATGTTCGTTTCCTCCCTCTCCACCCCCCCCCCCAACTTCCAAAAAGATAAGAACAATCATGCGCCAAGCATAGATTATGAAATACTTTCCAAAACATTCAGAATAGTGTAACAAACTTTACCGTTTAATAAGATAAAATATGATATATAAGTAAAAACTTTCGATAAAGCTTAACAAATTTGAAAACCCAGTTTCATCAATTACCATCAATAGTCGGAAAAATATTCGAATTCTTTATATGAAGGCCAGTATGTGATCTGCAGATTTTTATCTATACTACATATGCTAAAATTTAGTTCAGATTGGAAACGCAAAAGACAGTTGAAAATTCCCCTTCAGCAATTTCCGTCAATGAAAAGATATGCACTAGGAATTCCTTTCCGCAGCCCTATACGAGGGGCTCACAGCCATAGTAGACCAAGTCCATTTTGAAGAAAAAATGAGTTTGTCCAATTAGAAGGTGCATAAAATCTGTTTTACCCACTCCCACACTAAACCAAGTCTGTAAACAGGTGACATATATGATAACGTATGTGAAAACTAACTTGGTTCACCGTGGGAGTGAATAAAACAGACTTTATGCACCTTCTAAATGGACTATCTCCTTTTTTTCAAAATGGTCCTGGTCTACTATGGTTATGAGCCCCTCATATATGATCTATAGAAATTATACATACCAAGTAATATGCAAAATATTAGTTCAATTTAAAAACGCATACCACGACTGAAAACGCACTTCCCGCAATTATCGCTCATAGAAAGTACTGTAATCGAATTCTTTTGTGTCCCTATAAATGAACGATAAATGCTATGTATAACATATTCTACAGTACGCATGTTGTAGTGAAAGTCAGTGCTACATATTAGTTTGAGTATTTTTGAAATAATATGACATTCTTAAAATTCATCCTTCAGACGATTTTTCCAAATAGACCATAACGTAACGGAATTTTTTGAGTGTCCCTTTAGACGAAACTTCATTTTCAATACCTAACATGCCATAATAATCCAGCAAATAGGATGCTGGTCAGCAGCAAGATAGGTGCTGGCAATGATAGAGAAGTGCTGGCTAATGGTCTACCACTGCACGACCACTGCTGGACAGCTTCAGTCAACTTTGCTGTTGGAAATCATCAAATAAAATTCTGATAGGCCTCCATTTTATTTAATGCGCTGGCTCACTACACCATGGAAGCACTGCAGGAAAAGTGCCGGAGTGAAGTAATGTGATGGCATACTAATGCTGGCCTGTTGTTGGTCATCACTGATGGGCAGGCTGCATTCCGCACGTGCACTTTTGTACTGGTTTAAATAATGGCATCATTGCACTTTACGCTGATGCCAGTGCTGGCTGCCATCTTTTTACCAGCTGATGGCCCACTGTTTCTTTCTTTGCTGGGAAGCCTTAATAACACATATAAGTTGCATGAGGGGTTCGTAACCATAGTAGACCAAGTCCATTTTGAAAAAAGAAATTAAATAGTCCATTTAGAAGGTGCATAAAATCTGTTTTATCCTCTTCCACAGTGAACCAAACCTGTTTTCACATACTATCTCATATATGTCATCTGTTTACAGACTTGGTTTACTGTGGGGAGTGGATGAAACAGATTTATGCACCTTCTGAATGGACTATCTCATTTTATATGGACTTGGTCAACTACGGTTGTGAGCCCCTCATATGGTAATCGGAGTATATTTACTCGCGTAAGAGCTCCGCTGGCAGACGGCCAGACAAATTAAGGTCAAAAACTTTTTAAATATCTTGGAAAGTGTTAATAAGATAAATCATTTGGTCCGCTGAAATTTTGAAGCATTTATGTTTATGAGATAGTTTAATGATTTCTCACAGTTTTTTTTTAAAATATTTTCTAACTGATTGAAATTACTGCATTTAATTTGTTGTATCAACTCTAACATTTCTTATTATGGTAATATCTTTGATAATTGTTCTGTATCATTGAGCCCAAATTAGGCTCGCGCTCATGAGAGGTGGTACTTGGAAATGCTCATTTTTTACCACTTTGACTTTGAAGGTGTGTCTTCATACGAGACTTATACTTTCTTACGACGCTCATAAAAGAGAAAGTGACCCGAATTTTTGTTTTCCGTGAAAAGCAAACCTTGAAACTTTCCACGTCAATCGTGCTAAGGACGTACGGAATCGAACCACCAAACTGCGGTTTCAATCCCTTTGGGCTTTGGTTAGTATACTAAATTATTATATTCATTGATTTTGTGGGTCCCTACTTACGGCAAAGGAAATCAGTTAATTTGCCGTAAAATAATGTATTCTGAACTGATTCTTATCAGAGAATCCAAAAAGAATGAAATATCAACTTCTTTCTGAACTAAAAATAAAATGCAACAATAAATAAAAAAATACGTTCATATTTTTAAACTGAACAACAATTTAGCTCACTACAAGTTTAACGACTTCTTAAAAGAAGAATTGACATTTGGTATTATATGTTTAAACTCATTTTCAATTTCTCGAAAAAAAAAACTTGAACGGAAAAAAGCTTGAACGGTTTTTTAATCTGAATAATAATTTATTTTGCCCTCTACACTGTAAAAAAAATACTGTCAGTTTTCCGGTAGGAATCGGAAAAATAGTTGCCCTTATCGTACCGGAATAATTTCTGACCCAGCTCGGAATAAAATCCGTAAAAATAAGGAAATAGTCAGTAAAACGGTATTTTACGGATTTTATTCCGAGCTGGGTTTTAAATTATTCCGGTATGATAAGGGCAAATATTTTTCAGATTGCTACCGGAAAACTGGCATTATTTTTTTTACAGTGTACCATTCGCGGAACATGCGACGGAAAATTTTAAAAGCAAAATTCAATAAATTTTAGACATCGAGCAGCGGGTTCGGGGGTGAGGGATGTCTAGGGCATTTAATTCATCGGTTTCGAGCCCACTCTTGTTTTAATAACTTCCTTAAAAAATTTGGCGTTTCGTTTAATATGTCTAAACTCATTTCTGATCACAAGTTTAATAAGCTTATAATTTCTCCTTCACGAATATTCCCCCAAAACAATCACACTTTATACAGATGTAAATCAAGTTTTTTGAAACCTAAAATTTGCAAGCACTTTTTATATTCATTTCTATTACTAAAATTCATTAAATTGAACGGCGGGAATATGTTATTTCCCTTAAAGAAATAAAAATCTACTTGCAGAACCTGTTTTCCGTTCTCGGTTTAACTACTTTCTACTACTTGTCACCTGAAGAAGGGAGCCCTTAATTAATTGCTTATGAAACTGTAGTTGTGTTCTCTATTCTTAATATTCTTTTATCATTATTTATATGGAGAAAAAAGGATACCTATCGGTTTTCATCGTTTTTTTTTTTTTTTTTTTTTTTTTTTTTTTGCAAAAGTGTGTATAAAATATTGGTTATCTTCCTCTCAGTACCGATAATTTGAAAAAAAAAAATATATATATAGAAAAAAAAACGTTCAATTTGATTTCGAAAAGAATTAATTATTAAAAATTTAAAATATGTGGGAAAAAAAACTTGACAAAACGTATGCTGTTTTAAATGTCGGCTTTTGAGAGTGTAGCTGTGTTCTCTATTCATAATATTCTTTTATCATTCTTTATATGGAGAAAAAATAATATCTTGTTCTGTATAGTTCTCATCTCCAGATAACAATATCATTTCTGGCTATTTTACTTGGTAGATAAAAATACAAATCTGTTATTTGAATTCATTATTAATTCATTGATCTTTCTAACTTTTTTGCATAGCTGGAGTATAATCATTTCTTCATTATGGTTCAAAGATCAATCTCAAAGTAGTATGTTTGCACCATTAAAAAACAAAACAAATAAAAAACGAAAGTTTTATAAAGTTTTTATGGAATTCAAGTGAATATATTAAAACGTGAAAGTGTTGTTTTACAAAAGCAAAATATACAGCCGAACTCATTTAATACGAGCATGGCTCAAACAAAAGCACGGTTAAAACGAACAATTTGCACATTAAGAATGGTTCATATTTTAAATTAAAATAAGGTTTTTATGCTTTTTACGAGCTACAAGAGACGGATCCTGGCTAATATGAGCAAAATATCTGTTGATTTTATTGCGGTTTTTTTTTTTTTTTTTTTCAAAAGTGTGTATAAAATATGGGTTATCTTTCTCTCAGTATGAATAATTTTTAAGAAATAGAAAAAAATGTTCAATTCGATTTCGAAAAGAATTGATTATTAAAAAGTTAAAACATGTGGAAAAAAACCTTGACAAAACATATGCTGTTTTAAATGTCGGCGTGACGACGTTTTTATGTTAGTAAGCCTATTTTAAAAGATAAAGCTGAAAATTTGCAGAGAAAGTTGGTTATACGGATTTCACGTACAATAATTGTGGATGTACCTTTTTAAAAATAGACACACTATTGTTTATCTTCGGTTATTGGGAGAAAACACGTAATGCAGACTTGGTAATTAAAAATTGATTAGGTAAACAAATGTGTGAGAAAAATTAATGTCTTACTGTGCACCGAAGATAATAGCTTCAATGCAAGTGAAGTAGAGTCTTGCGACGGTTGAGTTACTCGACTCTAACCTGAAAATTCCGCTTAATGTCAACCCGAAACTGGAAACGAATGAGAAAAAAAAAATTGTCAACCAGAAACCCGACCCGAACCAGACACATTTCGACCCAAATTTGAAATATTCAAACTCGAACTCGATTCCAACTCGAAGTGAAAGAAATTTGGTCCATATTTTAATACAATTATGGAAAAGTACTCTACAATTGTGTGTCTAATGGCAACTTTATCTCTTTTGTATAAAAATGAACACATATATACGCTCATTAATATTCAAATATTAAAAAATTTTCAAATGAAAAATATTCAGGACTTTCTTTTGAAAAAATCGGGTCAATTCGAACTTGACCTGACAAAATCAAAACTCAATCCGAAACTATTTTGAACCCGAAACATTTAAAGTCAATCCGATCCGCAACGAAAAACGTAGCGTCAACCCGATCACACCCGAACCGCTGGTCAGATTAGGTTCGAGTAAAATCGGATTATCCGACCAGATGCAGAACTCTGAAGTGAAGCTGGGATTTCTTACAAAATAACATACGACAAAACTTTTAAATTTAAAGGTGAAAATTGCATGAACAGAAAATTCGCTAACGAACAGATTGTTGCTTTGCTGCATGCTAATTAACAGGAACATAAAGGAGGTAATTACTAGTTATGGAAAAATCACCTGAACCTCTATGTTTTACAAATGTAAAAAAAAAATCTTCCTGTAGCTTGCATGGAAATATTTCTCTTTACGTGTATTACGCGTAAGTGTTAATATGAGGAATGTTATAATACCATTGATTCTTGTATTAACCGAGTTTAAATGTATTCATTTATGCAATCACTTTTATAGAGTTAATTCTGTTCTGAAATCTTCCATTTTCCCCGATCGACTATGTGCTACTGACACAATTAGAAACTCATTTTCATCCTACATAATTTTCAAACTTTCATTCAAATTACAAAGAAACGAACAGTATATATATCTTTCTCATGTGTAAATGTAGCATATTCTTTTATTACAGTTAACTGATTGAGCATTTATTACAGCAGCTGAACGATTGCTAACTATCTCTTTCCATGCCTTGGACATTGGTTTAAATATTCAGATTTGATACTTATCTATGAAAAATGTTCTGTTTTTGTAGGAAATAATAATAAAAAAATGATTCCTCGGAACCTAAATATTGATATCTGAAAATTTTTTGCATGCATGATTGAAAATGTATTCAAGATTATGTTAATAATTAGTGAATTCGGATTTCAAATCATCCTTAAATTTTTACTTATTACTGTCTGTTTTCTGAAACATTATTGTAAATTTATTACATTATATAATTGAGAAAAAAATATTCAGACATTGAGCTAAACATATTTCAAAAAATAGATTTACCTTTCTTAACATAGCTTCTGATTTAATGACGTCAAACTGTCGTGCTGTAAATAAACAAAGAATATTTTAAAAATAGAAACTTTAATAAGATATAAAAATTAAGAATTAGCTTAGCAATTTATAAGTGCTCATAAAATTTCTTTATAAATAACTATTGTAGATTAAAAAACAGCAATAAATAATTAAAGTTATATAAGAAAAGGAAAATTAAATGTGATTACAACATATGTCAAAACATGAAGTGCAATGAGAATTTTACCTTTAAGAAATCGCAATAAAAACTTGTCGTCATGTTGAGGTTTAGTTACATCTGACATAGATTTTCGAAACTGAAAATAAAAAGATTTTTTTTTAATATAACGGTTATCAAGCAAACATTTATTAGTTTTCTAGTAACTTAATTTATATGAAAATAAAAATATTCCTCAATTTCAATGTTTTTATTTAAATATTTTTATTCTATTTTATCATTTTGTGTTCCCTTCCAAAAAACAGTCATAGATGAAAATAAATGAATAAGTGCAAGGTGGACAATATATATTGCTTCCCTGCAAGAAAAGTGACCAATCTTGGCAAAATTAAATTTTACAGGAGAGGCAAAAGATGCATGATTTTACTGTAACATGAAATGATATCACTTAGCTCTGCATGCAGTAATAAAAACATGCATAAAAGCGTAAAAAACCTTAAGAATGAAGACACAGAATGAGGTTTGGAGGGTTAGATAATTTTACCCCCCCACACAATTCACCCCTCTTCTTTGGTCACAAAAGGACATGTACCGTAAAAAAGTGATTTTCTGTATAATTACACTTATGAAACCTTTTGTACAGCAAGACGCATCTATGACACACCTATTAGTGGAATAAAATGCAAAATGGATTTTTGCAAAATGTGTCACCTTTCTTGCGGGTGAGCGATATGTCCTCATACAAATTTTCAATTTAATGTAATTATTTTAATTTTAAAATAGTCTTAGGAAAATATCTGATGAAATATCCATGGATGCAGCGCGTGTAGCATGTAATAAATACAAAAAATGATTAAAATTGGTAAAGAAATTTATGGGAGCATTAATTCCAAAGCATATACTATATGGCCTAAGATGATCGCTCACTTGCTATTTTAGACTTTTTTTTTTAAATAACTAGAAAAATATATGAGAAGTATCCTGAAACTCCAGGTGTGTAAACAAAATAGTACAGGTCATATGTTTCCGTGAAGATTTTTTCCCAAAACCCCATAGGGGGCCGCCAACAAATTGAAAAAGAACGAATATCTTTTGGATAACCCTGTCGAAACTAATGTAGCAAAAGCGTTCAAACTGTAGTTTATGATTAAGTGATTTATTGTAATAATTTATGTTCATTTTTATGAGGATAGCATGTATACTCGAAGAGAAATTCAGGTTTTTATAAAAACAGTCTCAAATTTTGCCACTTTTTTTGCTTGTAATTTGCAGACTTCTTAATATAAAAAAAAAGTTATTTTCAGAAAATATGACAAACGACATTGTTCACAATACCCTGCAATCAGAATTAAAATCAGGGGTCTGTCCAGACTTTTCTCTCAGGGTCCTGATTTTGTGAAATTGTGCAGAGTTTTTTTACATTTGCGAAAAATCTATTCCTAATTTTGTGAATTTGAAATGAACGTTATACTCAAGTTCTTTTTTATATATTTTTAAGAAGATGTATGTATGTAAAATACTTATATTTTGTTTATATATGTAAAAGTCACAGATCAGATTTTACTTTTAAATGATTAAATTTGTGAAAGGTTTAATTTAGAGCTGGAAAAATCTTTTAAAGGGCCTAATTTTAAGACAAAGAATTTTGTGAAGGGTCCTTTTTTAAGGTGAAAAGTTTTGTGAAGGGTCCTGTTTTGAAATGAAAAACTTTGTGAAGGATCCTTTAAAGGACCCAATTTCTTCCTAAACAGGTCCCTGAAAATATAGTAAAAATTGTATGAAAAATGAGCAGGTTTACTAAATAATGTTTCACTGCGCATGCCCGAATGCAATCAATGTGCATAATGCGCTAGCTAAATGTATAGAGCAACTATTGTAAAAGTCTCAAAAATGTAGTTTGGAAATTCTGAAAATTATCGTTGATAGAATAAGCTCAAAATCCATTGTTCCCAAAATGAAGCAAAAAGATGAAGAGCTGTAGCCATATATCCATTGATTAGTGCCAATATAGCATACAAAATATTGCACTTACTACTGTATTTGAATTTGAAGACCCCTCATCTTTTTGCTTCCTTTTGGGAATAACGGATTTTGAGCTTTATTCAGTCAACGATAATTTTCAGACTTTTCAAAAGTTTCACAAAAGTTGCTCTATACATTTAGCTAACACATGATGCAAATTGTATTTTGATTATGTATGTAAAATTCGGGCATGCCCAGTGAATCATTGTTTAGTAAACCTGCTCATTTTTCATACAATTATTATTATTATTTAATTCGGATTGCAGGGTATTGTGTACAATGTTGCTTGTCATATTTTCTGAAAAGAACTTTTTTATAATAAGAACTCTACTAATTATAAGCAAAAAACTTGACAAAATTTGGGACTCTTTTTATAAAAACTTTATTTTCTCTCCGAGTATACATGCTATTCTCATAAAAATGAACACAGTTTATTACAATAAATCACTTAATCACAATCTATAGTTTGAATGCGTTTGCTACATTAGTTTTTACAGGGTTCTCCAGAAAATGTTCGTTCTTTTAAAATTTGTTGACGGTCCCCTATGGGGTTTCGGGAAAAAATCTTCACGGAAATATATGACCTGTACTATTCTGTTTACACACCTGGAGTTTTAGGATAATTCCTCATGTATTTTTCTAGATATTTAGGAAAACGTCTAAAATCGCAAGTGACCGGTCATCATTGGCAATATAGCATATGCTGTAAATGCTCTTAATTGCTTTCTGTGTATTTTTCAGAGAAAAGTTTTTGTGTGCATTATATTTTAGTTATAATAAAATTTTAATGTTCCATGAAAATTTATTGTTCACCCTGCAAGTTAACCGTTTAACCCATTTGAAAAATGAGTAGATTATAATTTAATACCTTTAACCACCATTTCCAGTTATCAAGATCTAGGAAGAAAAACTTGCGAAATATGTTGCTTTAACGGTACTGTAATCCTTCTAATAATTGTGCATTTTTAAGGATAATATGTACTATTTTATATCTGTAATTTATTGTATTATCTTAAAGAAATGTTACATTTTTTTAATATTTAAAACATGTTAGTTTTTAAAGATATTTTTATCGTATCATTAGATTGCGCAAATGAATATAAAACCGTATTACGCGTTTCAGAACTAATAATGTATTTAAATAACTACAATTTAAGATTAACATAGACAATGGCGTAATATTTTAATAGCTAATTGCACATAGCTAGTTGCAAGTGTCAAAATGTATTAAATAAGAAGAACTATTTTCCTTTGAAAATTTTGATGTCTGATATACATTTTGTGAAAACCAACACTAAGGAACTTCTAGTACAGTTTTTTTATTATTTGGGAAAAGCAAGATTTATCTCCATGTTTAACAATAAATTAATGAAAGGCGTCAATTTCCCGGATTCCTCATTTCCTCATTCCATCAATTGTGAAAGTAAAAATATTTTTTGAAATATACACATTTTTAACGATAAAACAATGCGAATATATACCTCAACCAATTTTCCTTTTTACTCCCTGCAACGTGTAACTGAAGTGAATTAACAGTATTTCTATTTAATATATAGGGGAGAGTAGCCATATTTGGACCGCCGCTTTAATTGGACCGTTGCCATTCTGCCGTTAATTACAGGAAGAGACTCCATCTACCGCTGAAATCCTACTCAGCAGAATGACGTCACTCATGATTAGAAGAAACAGCCGCCTAACACGTGCTGTTTTCAGACAATTTAAAAAAACCCTAAAGTTAGCTGTTTTGATCTATTTTTTTCCTACTAAACGTAAGTGAATATTTTAAAACTAAGGTAAGTTGTTATGTTTTCATATACATATATGAATTCATCTGTTTATTGCGCATATTTTTCACGCGGATTTGTTTGATTTCGTTTTTGTCCTTAGTCTTGAAATTAACTGTTTTAAAAAATGGCGCAGTTGCCGTAATTGGGCCAATTTAAGTTGCTTAAATTGGACCAGATATCCGATCATAAATTTGAAAAGTAAGTAATGAGTTTCGAGGACGGTACGCTTGGTGCACGATTTTTTTTTTTTTTATATAATGGATTACTATCTTCATGCAAGTTTTCTTTTTGTTTATCTGGATTAATTTTTTTATACAGTTTAGGCCTATATAAACATAAAAATATTTTTACATGTCTAAGCAATAAATTTTGTTTGCAATGTCTTTTACATTGTATGTAATTGTATTTATTTTGTTTGAATTCTTTATTCCTACGGTATATTTGATTTACAAAGTTGATTTCAAACATTTTCCTCCTGGAGGATATTTGTGATGGAAGACTTTTTACAGTTCTGGAGGGTGGAATTATACCTTTTTGCCATTAAAACGCATAAAATCTCAAACCTTGATGAAAATGTTGAAAAAGACATAAACAAACTGTCTGGAAGAAAAACACCCGTGACAGCAAAAGCTGTTAAAGATATAGGAAACAAAAATCAGACAGTAAGTTGTGAAGAAATTGACCAGCAACAAGGCTGCAGCCTCAAATCCTCCCCAAAAGCAAAAAAAAAATGATTAGAAATATTATTTTCCTTGCTAAATTCAGTTAAATCAAAGTACAGAGGGAGTCAACAAACAGTTGTGGTAACATCATCCCCATATAAACTAAATCTTGAAATGGAAAAAAAAAAGACAAAAAGGATAGCTTTCACAGCACAAAAGAAATTGGAACATCAAGTTAAAAAAAATAGGCGTAATGCAATTAGCAAGAAAATGATGGAAGAGAAGAACCAAAAACATAATGTAAAGAAAACTTCTGTTGCAACAAAAAAAAGTCTGATAATTCAGAATCTAAAAAGAAAAGACTAGACAGTGATGATTGGTTTTGCCTAATTTGTAAGAAAAAAAAATAGCAGAAATGATTCAGTATTAAGATTGCCATATAACTGCCTCAAATCCTCTGTAATCCTTCGGAACTGTATACAACTGTATACAACATGGAACTGTATACAGTTCCATGTTGTGTGCGCTAGAAAACATTCATGTATAAGCTTTGCATCACTCCTTACATGATATTCAAGTAACTGACAATTAGTTCCATAATTTCTATTCTCAATTACTCATAACTTTGTTTTATATTTTCAATACATTTTGATTTAAAACAATTACTCTTATTTTCAGATAGTTGATTTCATTATATTTCATTGCTGTTATTTTGATTGTTTCATTAATCGCAAACTTTGCTTTTAATAAAATTAGTTATATTCCCTAGTCATTAAAACAACCTGACATTATTTGGTCCAATTTAGGAGACTAGGGGTCCAACTTAGGCGACCAGTTGCTGAATTTGGACCACTTTTGACAAATTTTTCAAATTGAAACAAAATTTAAGATTTTCAAAAAGAAATTGATCTAAATATTTATTTAGTTAGTAGATGAATAGATTGACCCTGTGTAATGATCTTTTGCATATATTCCAAAAAATTAAATGAGTTACACCTGAAAATAAGTGAAGTGGTCCAAATTCGGCTACTCTCCCCTATGTCGAAATACCGAATTTTAGTAAAAATAGGTGTACCGTGTATGCCCATAAGTCTAGTGATAAAGAAGCTGAAGATAAAATTTCTGTAAGAACTAAAATTGTTCATAGCGCTTTTAATTTTGTTACCGAGGAGGAGGAGAAGGAGAGGGGGAGGGTCCGTAAGAGTTTGCATAATTTATTGTTAAAACCATCAAAGGAATAAAATAAAATAAAACCATAAGACGAAATACAACATATCACCTTTATTCAACCATAAGAATACACAAAATGAACTTTAAAAAGCTCACTGTTTTACTTAAAAGACGACTAAAATAATAAAATAGATGTTACAAAGTACCGCAGAATTCGCGGAGCGCGGCGTTTCCGAGCGTCCCTACCTACGTCCCGTGTGCCGAGGCTCTAGTGGAAGCCAGGCAGAAAAGAAAAAAAAAATGAAAAATTGAAACCAGAAAAATTTAAAAGGGAAATGATTAATCAAAGACATCCAAAAACGTGAAGGTTTGGGCTTCCGGCCTATCGGACGACCTTTGCGACCTTTAAATAAAATGTACATTTTTAACTTATAACATCTATTTTATTATTTTAGTCGCCTTTTAAGTAAAACAGTGAGCTTTTTAAAATTCATGTTATGTATTTTATCATCTAAGGAATATTTACATTTCTATCCAAATTGAAATATAAAACTTTCGGACTCATTTTTATTATTAGCCTAACTTTTTAACCCCTTAATTCTCGCTCCCATGATATTCACGGGCTGCGTCTTTTATTCAAATTATTCAGATTCGTATGATTCCCACCAGTTTTATAGAATAGTGTAATTGGCTTTATTATGGTATCATTTTACCTGTCATTAAATAAAGTGAGCATTTCTTTTTCAAAAAAGTGGTGCCAATAAGAAATTTGAATTTTTAAACCGTAATTTAATGCGACTGTTAAGGGGTTAAAGTCAGCGAATGCTATAAAAATCTAATGATTTGCCTGCTCTCTTTTCAGGAACGATGAGCAGTTCTTGAGAAAGATATCAAAACGACTACTATTTTCTTGGGATAAAACAAGTATTCTGACCACATTATTTCAGTATTTCTTCAAAGCAACTCCTTAGACAGATCCTTTATAATTCTGGTAACAATGTGATATGCCGTTGTCCCAGAAACTTTTTCCAAGTGGAACGTCAAAAAAGAGTTATAACAATAAATGACTGAATGTTCAATTTTGCATATATTAAGAGCATACATTAACCAATCAAGACTGTTTTTATTTTCCAAGGCAAAATGATGACCTTTAGAGTTTCATGTTATTCCAGAAAACGAAATTAACTACTGAACAGTCGTGTTACACGATTTAGAAAATGACACACCAAGCTTAATTATTATAGAAAATGTGAGTAATTAGCATTTGATTTCGTTTTTATTCTTATGTACTGTATAATTAGGTTATTTACCTCTTAAATTATTGAAGAAATTCCTAAACAAACTACTCTGCGTTTCTCTAATTAAGTTGTGTTTGCAATTGCAGAAACAAACGGTTCAGTGTCACAATACAACTGCGACCTACCAGTCGTTGAGTTCAGAAGGTAAAATGAAATACATAAAAATGTTCATAAATAATTTCCACAAGGTAAATGTGTACTTTCCATAACAATTAGATGCAAAAAATGACCCTGAGGAAATGTTTCCTGCTGTTTGAAACAGCAGGTAATCTTGTGATTATCATGCAGATTTTATGAAAAATAAGTGAATAGTTTGATTGCCACGAGTAGCTTGATGATTTCCGTGATAACGATTCGTATGACTGATATTTTTAACGTGATGGATAGTTTGAATACAAATTGCTGAATTTTCTCTCTCTATTTTTTTTTTTCAAAATGTGTAATTTTCATTTTGATTACACGTGTAGTAGTTTTTGACACTTATTTGTTGTCTCACATTTTATTTTTTCAAGTGTATAATTTTCATTATGATTACACGTGTGGAAATTTTAGGGATATATTCGCTATCTCATATTTTAATTTTTATTTTCAGTGGTATATTTTTATCTTTGATTATTTATACATAAGGCAGTTTTCGATATTTATTCGATGTCTCATATTTTACTTCTTTTTTTTTTTTTTCAAACGCATATTTTTCATTTTGATTACATGTGTGAAAGTTTTCAGCATCTGTTTGCTGTCTGATATTGTATTGTAAATTACAGTTGTGCATATGACCTTTATTCCTCAGATTGATTTTAAAAATATTTAAATTTTTTCACACATTAAAGAATTTTTCTGTCCTATTTTAAAAGTCAATTACAGAATTGTTCCACTATCTGATCCACCGCACTAGCTACTAGTCATGTTTAGTTGTTAGTATTATGGTCACCAGTCGGGATGCGCCGAATTCTTAACCTTGCTTAGACTTAGATATTCGGTTCGGTATACACTTTAAGCTGAAGGTCTGAGTTTGTTAGTCTGAGTTTGTTTAGTCTTCGTGTGCACAAAGGACTACAAAAAGCAACTACATGGCTACTTTGCAGCAAAAAGTACTGCAAAATAGATTGACCCAATTATTTATGAGCCTATTTTATTTAGAAAACTTTCCCGAATTTTGAATTTATAATTATTGAAATTTGCGACAAGGTATTAAGGCTGTTCTTAACTACTCTGCTCAACAAGCCCAAAACGTTTTGACGCATTTACAAATTCATTTTTTAACGGAAAGGTATAAAATTGGAAAGCCTGGCCATGGAAGCGATTTGGAATTGAACTGTTTTTTCCAATTTTTGATCAATGAATTACCTGTTCAGTTATAAGCCTTTTTGATCACGTGACAAACACTTTTATCGTTTTTTAACTCTTTCTTCCTTCTCGCGGAAATTCGGTTCAAAAGCCCACTTTAATACTCTTTTCTGAAAGATCTATTGCGTTTGCAAAAAAAAATGCAAAAAACAGCTCAATGTCATAGTTTCTGAACAACAACACCAGCTAGTTTCATGCATTTCGGAAGAAAATTAAATTAAAACTTATGTTAGAAAGTTGCTCTTTTGGATTTGAGAACACCCTTAAAGGTCAATTATATCAAAAATCAAAAGCTGCCTAGAGAAATATTTATCTTTAGGTTTCTGGATTCGCAAGAACACTTGTTTTATTCATGCGTATTCATTCAAATGAATAAGAAGAAACTGTTTTTATTAATATTAAAAGGTCTTAGTACTCTTAAAATTGGAAAAAATGAAAAAAAAAATCACCTTCAACATTTATTATCTTAACATGTATATGATTTTAAAGCACACTTTTTATTGGAATGAAAGATATAAGTATGTTCTTTCATTTCACGTATTTAAAAAAATTTTAAAGATGCAGAAATATTTATAGGGGGCTCCAACTGTCCGAAATTTATCGAGCAGAAAATTGGTATAACAGCTTACGCGGAGGATTGCAAAATAAATTTTGCAACTAGAATGAAATTTTTTGTGCCTAACTATGTTTCAGATTGTAATAACTACTCTGAACCTAGATAGATTTGCATTAAAAGAATTTTTATATTTTTAATACAAAGTTGCATTTAGCTAATACAAAATTTTGCAAATTTCAACAGTATAATCACCTAAAAAAATATTTTTTTTAACAATAAAAAGGAAATTTTAGATTCAGTTTATACAGACTAACATGAAAAATATGTTTTGAAAAATTCATGAAAAAAATGTTCAGACGTTTTTGAGATATCCTGCGCGTTATGTCCCAAAAGCGTCATTTAAAGAAAAATGACTTTAAAGTTTCAGAAACACCGCTTCAGCTATTGCACGGGTATAATTCTAAAAGCTATAACTTTTGTTCTAATGGGAACTTGAAGGAAACAATTATATAAAAATGTTCAGAAAAGATATGTGTTGAACATCTAAACGAAGCTTTACCCCGAGACCCCTTAAATCCGCTTTAATATTAAAATATATATATTCAAACAGTTAATTAGAATAGATTGCAATTATATACGGTTGAGAAATCCCAACTCTAGTTAACTGATACAATGTCAGTATTTTTGTTCATTTACTCAAGCTAATGAATATAGCAATACTTGACCTCTTAACGACCAAAACATTCAATAGTTAGTAAAAAAAAAAAGGGGGGGGGGCATCAAAAACAATGGTCTGCATAAAAAAAGTTTCGATGAAAGGATTAACGGGAAACTACTTCAAGGCGACATCTAATGATATTGGTAATTACTTGGTACTCTTTGAAATTCATTCATTTGCATGAATTAGTTTTAATAAAAGTTTTGAAACAATACTTTTTACTAACGTAATAACCTTGTTGTATCATTGTCAAAGATTTCAGCAGTTTGAAATAGTGTAATTATTTAAATTAAACGCGAACATAATAAAATTCGGTAAGATTTTAGTTCTAATATATTTTTACTACCTTTTGCTAACTTAATAATCTTTTCTTTCTTTCTAACCGATGGCCAGGCCCCTACCTGCTGGGTTGCCCCAGCTTAACGGGTTTAGTACCTGACATCGGGGCGAGTGACCGCCTAATCGCCGCGAAGGCATCGTTGCCTCGATCGTCATCCTATTGCAGCGGCTACTGCTCGTTTGTGTAAACTTTGTTTTGCCGGTTACTTAACGTTATAGCCTGTCGTTTGGCACCTGCACATTGCTACTTAAGTTGGTCTCGTAATTTAGAACCTTGATCAGATGACGAGACCTTCACCTAGCAAGGCACCTCCAGAGGTATAATTCACAGGTAACTTGGAGGACTTTGCACCCACGACGGAATTTACATGCACCAGGTGCCATTAGCGTACATGACGGAATTTTAGAAGGCAGATAGCCTGGGTCCTGCGACCAACGCCTACGAGTATAATGCTCTACCAGCTTGGCCACCGCTGCCCGATCTAATTGGGATAGCTTTTAATTTTTGAAGCCTAATTGTTGATGCATACTTGTCAAAGGAAAATAATTATTATTATTTTATTTTGACAATGATTTTAGCAGTGGGAACTGAATGAGGAATGAAATGAAATTGGTGCAAATTTTAGTTCAGTTAAAATTTTGAAATAGTATTTTTTACTAACTTAATAACCTTATTGAATGACTTACAAACATTTCAGCGCTTCAGTAGTTTTTTATATAGAATGTAGCAATTTTCCAAACCGCTGCATCTTAAAACTATTTGTTTAAAATCAACACTTCATTCAACGAATACTTTTTATGTTACTAAATAGCTGAATTAAACAGCAAAAATATAAGACATTTTTTTCTTTATGAAGTCAAAATTTGACTGAAAATAGAAAGAGAGGGCCTACTTTTTAAGTTTTAAATTCAGGATACTGTCAAACTGTGTTATAGCGAGAATACAGGAAACATGGAATTCGGTCATTATAACATAATTCTTACAAAAATAAGTTTAAAATATTGTACTACTTTTTAAAAAAATGTAACTGTAAAATTAAATCGATGAAAATTGCTAGATGATCATTATTCTAGTTGAAGTAACCTTATATTATTACTAAATTAAAATTTTACAACTAATATACGAATTACAGTTATATTAATTATCATTGATCTTGAATTATAAATTTATAACTAGATAAAATGCTACAAAAAAGTAATCCCAGAAATTGCACTGGCTATTTAAGGGTCTTTTAACTTTTAAACTCGACGAAAATCAACAAGAACATTCAAAGTTTGAACTAGTGTATCTCCAAAATCTTTTTATGTATAAACATGAAATTTTGACTATTAATTAAACAGATTTTGCATTTCCATATACTATCATTAGAAAATGACTAAACTTTTACAAAATGTGTATATTGTTGAAATTAAAATAGCTCTTTTTGTTACTCCGCCGGACATTGCGCGCATGACATCTTGGGAGCGAATACGCATAGATCGTTATGAAATTTGATATACACTGCTCAAAACAATTAAAGGATATTGCAGTTTTAGGTGGATTTTGTATCTGGTAAACTGTTTAGCTGATTGATACATGGTCGACAGACATAGTAGGTTATATGAGAATAAATTACACATGATTGGCAGAAAAAAATGCATTTTATTGCGCATTTGTGTACTAAAGGAAAAAAACACAATTTGTGCATATGAGAAAAAAAGAATAAGAAAAGGTGTTTTCTTCAAAGAAAATCATTTTCAGTAGGGGGTATGGTTTCCACGGGCGGCCAGCAACGTTGAACACCTTTGAGGCATGGACTCAATGAGGCTATTAATGACGAGTTGGGGTATTCTGCCCCACTCTTCCAGAAGAGTTCTTTACAGTTCTTGGAGAGTTTGTGGGGGTTGTTGGCGGCCAGAAACTCGTCTTCCTAGAGCGTCCCAAACGTGCTCGATTGGATTCATGTCTGGAGAACACGCTGGCCATTCCATTCGAACGATTCCTTCCTCGAAAAGGAAATCCTCCACCAGGTTTCCACGATGTGGCCTGCAGTTATCGTCCATTAAAATGAAGTTATCTCCGATTGCTGCAGCGTAAGGGACTACAATAGGTCTGAGGATCTCATCCCTATATCGGCGACCAGTCAGAGCTCCATCTCGAATGATGTAGAGGTCAGTGCGCCCGTCAATGGAGATGCCACCATACACCAACACTCCTCCACCGCCAAATCTGACACTTTCGTGCACGAACGCAGGATTATTCCTACTGCCACGGTCCCTCCAGATGAAAATACGCCTATTATGCGGATGCACAGAAAAACGGGACTCGTCAGAAAACAGAATATTGCTCCATTCATTTCTCCTCC
Organism: Maratus speciosus; assembly: GCA_963932465.1. Lineage (NCBI taxonomy): Eukaryota > Metazoa > Arthropoda > Arachnida > Araneae > Salticidae > Maratus > Maratus speciosus. Next base: position 507,970,722 of record OZ010796.1, on the reverse strand, counting down.
AGTTGACATGCTCGGTTGCCCACTCCCTGCGGTCGCGACGATGCCTTGATGTTAATCTAACACATACCATCGGTCGGCGAGCATACAGACCTACAGCATGGAGCCGGTTTCGGACAGTCTGAGTTGAAATCGTGGTGCCTGTAGCCGAGCGAAGGTGTTGTTGGAGAAGAGTAGCGTTCATGGTTCAGTGTCTCCGAGCTGTTAACGCTAAATACCGATCTTCATTGGGCGTTGTTGCCCGTCTACGACCTTGCCCTGGTCTTCGGCCTGCACATCCACTCTCCAAAAAACGGTTCCAGATCCTGGAAATGACACTTTGTGACACTCCAATGGCTTGCGCTACTTCGGCTTGAGTTTGACCCCCTTCTAACCTACCAACAATTCTCAAAGCTTCTGAATCTGTCAAATGACTTCGCTGAGACATCGTACTCATCGAAACAAAGCAATCACTGAATGCCGATCATCCTTGTCTCCATTCTCTTTTATCCAGTTGAAAGTCAAATTTCATTCGCTGCCGCTGAAGCGACGTTTTTGACGTCGAACTCAAAATTTGCATACTCCACAGTTTGAAAACCAGAAAAATTTGCATTTGTGATTCTCTTCTTCTATTTTCGGCAAAAAAGAATTCGTTTATATCTTTATTTTATATAAAACTTCAAATATCTTTTAATTGTTTTGAGCAGTGTATATAATAAGCACATATGTATGTTTAAAATTATCTACTCTTAGGTCAAAATTGTTTCATGAACATGTAAATAAAACATTTTTCTAAAAAAAAAAATCAAACTTTTACATTTTTCAATGAATAAAAATAATCAAAACTAAAAAAGATATCACTGTAAATAATTAAAAGTAGATCATTATAAAAATACCTATAACTGTAAATAATTAAAAGTAGATCATTATAAAAAATACTTATGTGTTTATTATCTATATCAAATTTCGTAGTAATCCATACATATGTTTTCAATATATCATGCGCGGAATGACTTACAGAGTAGAAAAAGAGCTATTTTATTTTCAACAGTACACAAATTTTATAAAAGGCTACTCAGTCTCTAATGGTGTATATTAAAAAGCACAATCTGTTTAATTAATAGTGAAAATTTTATGATTATACATAATAAGATTTTGAAGATACACTAATTCAAATTTTGAATTTTTTCTTGATTTTCGTCGCGTTTAAAAGGTACAAGACCCCTTAACATGCTCTTTAGTTGCTATTAGTTTTAAAAAGAGTGTTTTATTTAAATTTTCTTCCAGTTTACAATTGGGTTTTTTTCTTTACATTTTTTTAAATGCAAGAATTTAAATAACATTTCCATGTTTTATTTTAAAGAATATGTAAAGACAATTACGACGAAAGACGAAAAATAAAAAAAAACATTTTCGTTAATATGTTTTAGAGGTCTGCACGTGCCCGGCCCTGGCCCGAAGCCCGTACCCGCCAGGCCGGCAGAAATAGGACAATTTTTTCAACGGACCGGGCCGATAAACAAAATAAACGGGCTGGGCTGGCAAAAAAATTAAACGGGCGTGCGGGGCCGGGCCGTTTAAAAATTTCAACGAAGCCGATAAAATATGAGCCATTTTCAATGAATATGACTTTCGCGAGAATAAATATAAATGTACGTCAAGAGCCCGATGCTGATCTGACAACATCAATACGGAAATGTAACACATGTCCAGCGTAGAGATCGGCATCGAAAAGTTAGAGTCTGAGGCCCATCTCAGCCCCGGTGTCTGAGGGTGTCTGAGCCCCGGTACAATTTTTCTGGCAGACTCGTGACACGCAGATATCAGATTTTCATTTTTTTCTACATACTCGAGCTGAACAGGAACTGGATTTAATTGTTCTCGGGATGTGTAGAGTGGGCAGTATGTTTTGCAAAAAAATCAATTTCGATAATGAAATTCTGTTAACGGAATCTTTCGAAATATCTCTTAAGGTTGCTCTCAAATTCACTGCTCAACAACGCAAAACTTTCGGACATATTTTTAACTGTAAAGGCATAAATTGACAGCACTGGTTATTGAAGGGATTTGAAATCGAATAGCGTTTTTCATTTTTGATAAATAAATTACTTATCGAAATATAAAAGATTCCTGTCACGTGACTGCATTTTTCCCCTTTTCCGTGCTATCGTTTTCGGAGATTTGATTCAAAGCGCTGACTTTCCTAATATTATCTCAAAGATATATTGCCTTTATCAAAAAATGGATAACGCCCTTCGACTACATAGTATCTGAATAAGAACATCTGCCAATCTTATGTGTTTCCGAAAAGAAATGAATTCAGAAATGTGTCAGAGAGTAGCTCCTTTAGATTTGGGGAAAGCCTTAATAAATGACAGAGAAATATTTTCACAACTCTACTTTTTACTATACAGCTTCATAGGTTATGATGTTTTAACTCTCTTTTTTTTTCTTTTAATCTAAATTACATTAATTTTTTTAATGAATCTTTATTTGAATGTTGAAACGTCTAAGAATCTAAGTAATCATTAATGTTGCTATGTGTATTTTCTTTCTTGCGCACACATAGTAATTTTAAAAAAGTCCTTCCGGCCAGTGCCGGGAGGAAGAGGTAGCTTTCATATTCCTTATTTTAAAAAAGCCAACTTATATTATTCAAACACAAGAAGCTCAATTTAGTGGAAACCGAATATAGGAGATTCAATACTAATTTTTATCAATACTAAATCATTATGAATGAGAATTTCGCGAAATTAGTCAGCTTTATCCACGCTGCTTTTATTTAAAGTAACTTATATTTGGCTGCCAAATTCGGCAATTTCTTAAAGTGCCTGCCATTTTAAGACAACATGGTGGATGAGGCTAACCAGTGAACTTGGTCAAGACCTTAGTAATTGCTGTGCACATGCTCACTCACATCGGAATCGATTGATATATACGAGTGCTGTCGCAGGCAAAAAATCAGATTTTTCAAAATGTCACCCACATTAGATATTTAAATTGCTATATCTGAGCCATTTTTTAAGATAAAGACAAACAAAAAATGCTCCTGAATCCTTATATGAAGGTCAAATACTTAAGAAAGAAACCTTTTTCAATTTCTAATTTTTTTGCACCTCACTTTAAATATAATTTATTTTAATTTAATGGCCGCCATTTTGAAACAAGATGGCTCATGAAGCTGGCCAGCGAACTTGGTCGAGATATTGATGTATACTATCCACATGCCTTCTTACATCGAAATAGGCGAATACGTGTGTTATCGCGTGACAAATACAAGATCGTTTCAAAGTGTTAGCTATGATAGAAATTCAAAGTGCTATAATTCAACCACTTTTTAAGATATAAACAAACCAACAAATTTTCAGAAACAAAAACTGCTCCAGAATCTTTGTATCAAGGCCAAACACATAAAAAAAATCTTTTCATTTTCCATTTTTTTAATACCTCATTTTAAATTTTAAATTTTAAATTTATTTTTTATTTAAATGGCAACCCTTTTGGAACAAGATGGCGAATGAAGCTGGCCAACGAACTCGGTCGAGACATTTGTATGTACTATGTACAGACCAAGTTACATCCAAATCGGTTCATAAATACGCCTGTTATCGCGTGACAAAAATCAGGTCGTTTCAAAATGTCAGTCACGCTAGAAATTCAAAATGCTATAACTCAGCCATTTTTTAAGATATAGGCGAAACGAAAACTGCTCCCGAATCTTTTTATCAAGGTCAAACACATAAGAAAAAATATTTTTCATTTTCCAATTTTTTGGTATCTCATTTTAAATTTTAAATTTTTTTAAATTTTTTAAATGGCCGCCATTTTGAAACAAGATGGCAGATGAAGCTGGACAACGAACTCTGTCGAGATATTTGTATGTACTATGTACACACCAAGGTATATCCAAATCGATTCATAAATACGCCCGTTATCACGTGACAAAAATCTCGACGTTTCAAAATGTCAGCCATGCTAGAAATTCAAAATGCTATAACTCAGCCATTTTTTAAGATATAGACAAAACAAAAACTGCTCCGGAATCTTTGTATAAAGGTAAAATACATAAGAAAAAAAATATTTTTCCATTTTCAATTTTTTGGTAGCACATTTCAAATTTTAAATTAAAAAAAAATTAAATAGCCGCCATTTTGAAACAAAATGGCGTATGAAGCTGGCCAACGAACTCGGTCGAGACATTGGTACGTACTATGTACACACCGAATTACATCCAAATCGGTTCATAAATACGAGAGTTACAGTGTGACAAATTTCAGATATATATATATATATATATATATATATATATATATATATGGATATATATATATATATATATATATATGTCAATTTTGAACGGAGGGTGGTTTCGGGGTCTGGGGGTCATGATTGATGAAAATGTACCAAAATTTTTGAAATCGCTTTTCTCCGAACGGCTGTAATAGGTAGCTTTTTGTAATGAAAGCTACCTAATATACTGTAAAATTATCCCATAAATATGTATGCAGTATTCTTTAAAATAATCTTAATTGTATGTTAAGAAAAATCTGAGTTGGGCCGGATCAGGTCTGATTTAATTGAATTTTGCACGGGCTGGGCTGGGCCGTGACGTGCCGTGCCTGTTTTCACTGATTTTTGTACGGGCAGGGTCGTAAACTGTGAAAATATAAACAGGTCGGGCCGAATTTACTTCTTTTACATCGGGCCGGGCCAAGATAGCTTTCGTTTGGGCCGGGACTGGGCCTGGAAATTCCAGCCCGTGAAGACCTCTACTATGTCTCCTCTAATTTTAGAAAAAATTGTACAATGTTCATGATATGACACATTTATCTCTGGAAAGGTAACGAAAAGTAAGATTTTTTTTAACCATTTGGAAAAATGGTTATTGTCCTCGGTCAGGGTAGGAAATCAAAAGCATATCTGAAGCGTTTTATTAGTTGCATACCGCATTTTATTCGTTTTCTGATTGGTCTATACGGTAATCTGTATTTTCCCTTTACTTTCAACAGATATGGATACTTCTGTTGCCACTATGACAAAAAAGTAATAAAAACGACAAAAAAAATTTAATAACTCCGAAACAAATTGAGATACAGCTTTCAAACTAATTGCATTTAAAAGTACATTTTTTTCTCTATACGACGGTGTAAAAAGTAATATTGTGGGATGTTTAGAAGTTTAAGAATGAAATTTCATTTAAAATTAGTCCAGGAATATTAATGTTTAATCCATGGCGTACGTAATGTATGACCAGCTCCGTCGAAGTTAAAAAATTTACAGTACCGAAAAATGTAATCCATGGCGTACGTAATGTATGATCAACTCCGTGCGATCTTTTATGTCTTAAATTTTAGTCTTTGAAAAAATCATTTTCCAAATGGTCGTTGTAATTTGTTAAATTGCATTTTTTTTTTGGCAAAATTTTTTGCTTTACACGACTGTTTGATGTACATGAATTAGATATATGCTTGATTGAACTCTTTGTCTTACATTTTAGTGCTTATGAAAATGAAAACTTCTATCAGAACTATAGAAGGCTCGAGAACATTATATTTCATTTCTCATTTTTAGTGTAGAATACAATAAAATACATTCTATTTTTCGTAGCAATAACGATAAAAACAAAATCGAGTATTTAGTGCATTCCATTTAAAAAAAAACAAAAAAAAAAACAGTATCAATTTAAGCATTTCGTTAACATTAAATATATAGATGCAATTCGATATCTCGAAATCACTAAAGTAAAAGAAATTCATTCGAGTTTCGGGGGATTCAATTTCTATAAAATAGTTGAAACTTTTGCTTTTCCACCGGGAATCCAAATCTGCTTTGATATATTGGAAATTCGAGTTATGAATGTTAAATATAGACAAAATTTTGCCCCTAAGATCTTGGGGAAAATCCTTCCGGCCAGTGCCTGGAGGAAGCGGTAGCTTTGATATTCCTTATTTTTAAAAAGCCAGCTTATATTATTCAAACACACAAAGCTCAAATCAGTGGAACCCGATTATAGAAGATTCAATACTATTTTTTTTGTCAGTACGAAATATGAATGAGAATTTCGAGAAATTAATCAGCTTTATCCAAGCTGGTGTTATTTAAAGTGATTTATATTTGGTCGCCAAATTCGGCTATATCTTGAATAGCCCGTCATTTTAACACAACATGATGGGTGAAGCTAAGCAATGAACATTGTAGAGACATTAGTAATTCCTGTGCACATGCTCACTCACATCGGAATCAGTTGATATATACGAGTGCTGTAGCAGGTAAAAAAATCACATTTTTCAAAATGTCACCCACACTAGAAATTCAAACTGCTATATCTCAGCAATTCTTTAAGATAAAGACAAAAGCAAAAATGCTCCGAAATCCTTGAATCACGGTCAAACACCAAAGAAAGAAACCTTTCTCAATTTCTAATTTTTTGTTCCTCATTTTTAAATTAATTTTTTTTTAATTTAATGACCGCCATTTTGAAACAAGATGGCGGAGGAAGCAGGCCAACGAATTTGGTCGAGACATTGCTATATACCATGCACATGCCCTGTCACATCCAAATTGGTTAATAAATACGCGTGTTATCGCGTGACAAAAATCGGATCGTTTCAAAATATCAGCCATGCTAGAAATTCAAAGCGTTATAACTCAGCCATTCTTTAAGATATAGACAAAAACAAAGATGCGCTGAAATCTTTGTATCAAGGTGAAACAAATAAGAAAAAAATCTTTTTCAATTTCTAATTTTTTTGTAACCCATTTTAAATTTTAAATTTTTTAAATAACCGCCATTTTGAAACAATATAGCGTATGAAGCTGGCCAACGAACTCGGTCGAGACATTGGTATGTACTACGTATACACCAAGTTACATACAAATCGGTTCATAAATACGCGTGTTATTGCGTGACAAAAATCAGATCGTTTCAAAATGTCAGCCACGCTAGAAATTCAAGTGCTATAACTCAGCCATTTTTAAGATATAGACGAAACAAAAAATGCTACAGAATCTTTGTATCAAGGTCAAACACATAAGAAAAAAATCTTTTTCATTTTCTAATTTTTTCGTACCTCATTTTAAATAAAAAAATTTTTTAATTTTTTAAATGGCCACCATTTTGAAACAAAACGACGGATGAAGTTGTCCAACGAACTCGGTCGAGACATTGGCATGTACTATGTATACACCAAGTTACATCCAAATCGGTTCATAAATACGAGAGTTACAGTGTGACAAATATCATATATGATATATATATATATATACAGGGTGCAATATGTTATCTATCGCCGACCTTTAATTTCTCAACCTTTGGTCGTAGACATATAGTTCCAATTACAAAAACGTTTCAAATTAAGTAAATAGTCATGCTGTGGTATTATTTAAAGTAAAAAATCAATTTTATAAAAATTACGAATTCGAACTTTTTATACGGTCCCCCAGTCCCTATAGTTATATTTAATAAAAGTTTGCACATATCATTACACATATATCACAAAAAGTTTAACATCTGTACTACAAAAATTGACACAGTTATTAAATTTCAAAGTTTGAGATTTTTGCACATGATTTTGTCTTTCATTGAAGGGTCAGTTAAAAGATGAATTAAAGTAATTCGAGATCAAAATCAGGGTGCTATGTCTTTTTTACGGCGAAACCAACTTTAGCCGGTATCACCAAAGAGGGATATTTCATCAAAAAATTTTAGCTGACTTTTAGGGGTCGTATACAAAGTGAAGAATGAAATATTGAAATTACACAGAAAAATAAATATCAATTTATTATAATATCAGAAAACGGTCTACTATAAAAAATGAATACATAAAACGATAGAAACTACTAGAGATACTGCTCAAAGTGTTCTCCATTGGTGGCAATGCACAGTTGAATGCGTGATAGTACTGAGTCCTGGACACGTTACAGCATAGCAGGTGTGCAAACTGTGCGACAATCAAGGATGATGCGCTGCTTCAGATAAACCATAGATGTAGTCTCAGTCACATAGACTTATGCCTTGATGTAATCCCAGAGGTAGAAGTCCATGGTAGTCAAGTCCGGTGAACGCGGTGGCCACTCTACCGGACCACCATATCCAAGGATCTGTTGACCGAATTCGGCTACCAGATACGCCCGGACGTTTGATGTTTTATGCGGAGAGGGCTCAATCATGTTGGAACCACGCCCGGCATACATGTCGGAGAGGCAGCTCTTCATACCAGTCACGTACTGTGTATTGTAGAAGAGACAGGTAACAATCCAACAATCTAGGTCCCCCATATACAGCACCACACGTGTCGTACTGTCCGGGCGATGTGGAGGTTTCCAGGTCGCATCATCCTTTTGATTGTTGCACAGTTTGCACACCTGCTATGCTCTAACGTGTCCAGGACTCAGTACTGTCGCGCATTCAGTTGTGCATTGCCACCAATGGAGAACACTTTGAGCAGTATATCTAGTAGATTTCGGCATTTTATGTATTCATTTTTTATACTTGACCGTTTTCTGATACTATAATAAATTGATATTTATTTTTCTGTTTAATTTCATTATTTTATTCTTCGCTTTTTATACGACCCCTAAAAGTCAGCTCAAATTTTTAGATGAAATTACCCTCTTTGTGATACCCCGGTTTGGCGATTCCGGCTAAAGGTGGTTTTGCCGTAAAAAGGACATAGCACCCTGATTTTGATCTCGAATTACTTTAATTGATCTTTTAACTGATCCTCAATGAAAGACAAAATCATGTGCAAAAAATGCAAACTTAGAAATTTAATAACTGTGTCAATTTTTGTAGTACAGATGTCAAACTTTTTGTGATATATGTGTTATGATACTGCAAACTTTTACTAAATATAACTATAGGGACTGGGGCACCGTATAAAAATTTAGATTTCGTAATTTTTATAAAATTGAATTTTTACTTTAAATAATGCCACAGCATAAATATTTACGTCATTTGAAACATTTTTGTAATTGGAACTATATATCTACGACCAACGGTTGAGAAATTAAAGGTCGTCGATAGGTAACATATTACTCCCTGTATATATAAAGAAAAAGATGATGAATTGTAATATTATATAATGGTTATATATATATATATATATATATATATATATATATATATATATATTGGTAGCCATGTGCGTGGATATTTGTAAAATACTGAAATATTAATCGGTATGGTGTTTATTATTTATATTTTATATCCTATAAATATTTAAATAGGTTTTATTGATTCTTCCATTTCATATTATTTGTTTCTATTCTGTTTTCAATTTTAATCAATTCACTTGATTTTAATGGTTGTTTGGGCACAGGGGAAAAAATTTTTAGCTTTAGCTTATTTTCCTCACAGAAAACAACCATTTTGCTTATATCATTGAATTCTGTGCCCTTGACAACGTAATTCAATGTATAAGCTTTTCCATTTTTTGTCGGTGTCCACTTTTTTCTTTTTCTTCCATAATAAATCTTATAATAAGTTAATTTTTTTTTCTTTTTATACTTACAGCTTTAATTCATAATATTTGATGGTGGTAGGTTATGTTTAATTAATGGTTATATATATATATATATCAACATTTGAACGGAGGGTGGTTTCGGGGTCTGGGGTTCATGATCGGTGAAAAGATACCAAAATTTTTCAGAATTGTTTTTCTCCGAACGGCTGCAATAGGTAGCTTTTTGTAATGATAGCTACCTAAAAAGTATGTGTACTTTCTCAGTGCCATGCCACTTTTAATATAAAAACAATAAGAATATATGAAGATGTATTTAATTTTGTTACTTCTAATAATAACAAAAAATTACGGAAAGTTGTCAAAAAATTCCCTTAAAATATTATAGAAAAATTAAGTTCCTTGTGTTTTCAAGAAAGGAAATTCTAATATTCCTTGCAGTTTTTCTGTATATTTCATAGATTTAAACTCCTGAATTTTCTAAGTTTGCCAGATTTTCCCAGTTTTTTCGAACCCCAAGGAAGTGTTTAACTGTATGAATATGTTTTCTTCTTTTTTAACATTTTTAGTTTCAATTATTTAAGGGAAGACAAGACTGGGTGCAATCATATGGGAAATACACGAGCTTAAGGACCCGTTTCCTTGGAAACTACCCGACCGATTTTGATGAAATTTGGAATCCATATTCACTGGATTATGCTCAAGACTTATGGCGGACTGTTTTTTCTGCGACTAAAACTTTTTATTTTAGAACAATGGCAGTTTTTCAGAAATTTTTAATTTTTCAGAAAAAACAAATTTCTGAAAGTAATTAAAAATTTTAAAAACTGTCTGCCACATGTGATCTTATATTTATACACTACCATCAATTTTTTTTTAATTGAAATCGCTCGAGTACTTTCGGAGTTAGTGGGGTTTTAAGCTGAAAGGTACAATTTTTCGGAGAGCTAAAAAACTTAGACACTTCTAATTTGTGTGACGTTCTTGCACAGTTTTATCAAACACATGAATTAAAGTATATATAAACACTTGGATAAAATTTAGTTACATATAATAAATGAGTATAAAATGTTAGAGTAAAATAAATGTGAGTGGGCGTGGCGTCCCAGTCGTGTCTTCCCTTAAGGGGTTACACCTAGTCATAAATTTCTAAAAATAGTTTTTTTTTTTTTTTAGAGGCTTTACTAACTGAATAGGTACTGCTTTAGAGTTCTAGAATATATGATTCTATGTAGGTGTCAAAAAATAACTAGTATCGTACTGTAATTATTACACAAAACATTTAACTCGTTTTTCTCAGAATTACATTTTCCAGATCGGTGACCATGATTACTCAAAAATTGCAGAATCCCTTCATGACTAATTTTGTCAGCTTTTTCATATAATTATTCAGTGCTTGAACGGATGAATTTTTTTGTTTGTTTGTTTGTTTGTTTTTAATCATCAAAAAACATTTTTATTTAAAGATAGAAGTTGAAAGTTTCTTCAGAATGCCGCCATTTAGCAAACAAAAATCAGTTTTCAATGAATTCCTTCGTCCAGTCACTAGAATAAACTTTATTTAATTAAAAACTGATGATTATTTAAGTTTTTGAACCCTTGCTGAAACATGTCTCAGCTCACCGCACAATGGAATGCGTAAAAACCTAGACTTCGATGAAAATTTGAATTATATTTTTTAGCTGTATTACCGCTGAACGTTAATTTTTCTCTCAACCTTAAAGTAGAGGCTCTTTTTTTAAACATTTAAACAGGTAAATTCTAAATTTATTATGGTTGCTTGTGTTTTTAATTATGTCGAGATTTATGTGTCGCATATTTATGGGCATGTAACACAATGAAACTGTTCATATTTATTTACTCTTTCTCCCTCGAGCCCCACCAGTGGCCGAAAGGTTCTGCTCTCAAAGCTGGTAGACGTGAGGTACTGGGTTCCCAATCGCGCACGTCGGCCTAATCGTTCTGAGTTTTCGTGGTTTTCTTCGAACCATGGTTTTCCAAGCGTAAATACGGGTTAGGTTCCCTTAGAAAGAACCACACGGAGGGCACCCCCCCCCCTTTAGGGCCTATATCCCTCGTGCTGATAACTGGCCGTCATAAACACAACCAACCAACTTTTCTTCCTCGTTTCTTTTATTTTTCTCTCAATATTAAAGGAAAGGCTCTTTTATGAAAACTTTAAACATGTAAATGCTAAATTTATTATGGTTGTTAGTGCTTTTCATTACGTCAGTTTTTATGTGTCACTACTTTATAGACATGTAACACAACGAAATTGATCATTTTATACGTAGCGTATAAAATGTACGCTACGTATTTATACGTATATTCAAAACGTCTCCCAGATGAAGATTCTGACTGCGCCATCAGATTAGAGGGTTATTTTTTTTTTCAAACATAGCAAGACAACAATGTATAATCATTAATCAATATGTCAAATTACTACAAGTTATACAATATGTTTAACTGAAATCTTACTTCTTTAAAAATCAAAACCTGTTCTTCATTCAAATTATCCAACAGATCGCCCATGTTTCCTCTCTATGAACTCTGATAAAGTGCGGTCTTGTCCAACAAGAGATATCGCTGAAAAACAACATTTAAAACATTACATAGAGCTTTTATGAGAAACAGGTTATTTTTACTTTTTTTTTCAATTCACTCTTTTCTAATATATGTGAAACGAATTTATTTTTTATTCGTTACGCTGTATCACATCCGGGTTATTTCAACCAAAAAAACGACAAAAGTGTAATCGTTAGAGAGGGAAAAAGATGTTTTTAAATTTCCATTAACTTTGTAATTAGTTTTTAAACTAAAAGTGTGCAGTCTAACGTTAAGTTCTTAAATAAACATATTTTTTAACTGCAAAGAAAAAGTAACAGTAGTTAAGGGTTAAAGAGGTCTAAATCAAGAAAATTTCAATTGCCCAATTTTGTGTAATTGTAATTTCAAAAGTAAGGTGGAGTATTTGTAAGCTCGCAACTTCGTTTAAATTATGATTTTTTCTTAACCCTAGAACTACCGGAAATTTTACTCAAGTTTTATAAAAACATTCTACACCAGAATTTTTACTTAAAACTATTTAATTTGTTTATTTAACTTATTATTGTCTGATTTATACATTTAGTTTGTTTTGAAGAAATTTCTGGTTTGAATAAATATTTTGAATGTACATGTCGGGTCCATTGGACCCTTCTGGTAGACAGAGGGTTAAAAGAGATGCCATCTTAAAAGTAAAAAAACGAATGATTAGTTGAAATTTCGCTTATGATTATTTTGAAATATTGTAATCCACTGAAAAAGAATTTTTAAACTTGGTGGCAAATTAAGAATTGTTGCTTAGCGACTGACATTCACGAATTATTGCTTACGATTTCTCTGATAATTATTTTTATTAGCATTAGCTGGTAGTAGTAAGTACTAGTATTTTGAACATTCTAACATGATCTGAAACATAAAGCAAGTATTAGGCAAGAGAAAATCAGTGTACTTTCAGAATGTGTGTGATTTTACACGCTTTCTAAAATGAAGCGTTTGGCTCTCTCATGATTCTTAAAATTTTATTCATGCTTCTTTCTTTTTTCTTATATGAATACTCGAGAGACAAAATTACATTAAGAGCTAAAATATATATATTATTTACTTCTAAATGTTACATATGAGCCAAGTGTTTGATTATTTAATAGCGTCTTCCATCCATGGGTAATACGGGGACCTCTGCTTTTTTCCTTATAAAAACTAAAATGTCCGATTTTTTTACATTTTCACATCACTTCTTAACCCCACCAGTGGCCGAGAGGTTCTGCTCTCGAAGCTGGTAGACGGGAGGTGCTGGGTTCGATCCCAATCGCGCCCGTCGGCCTAATCGTTCGGAGTTTTCGTGGTTTTATTCGAACCTTGGTTCTCCATGCGTTAATACGGATTAGGTTCCCTTAGAAAGACCTCCACGGAAGGCACTCCCCCCCTTAGGGCCTATATCCCACGTGCTGATAATTGGCCGACATAAATACAACCAACCAACCACATCACTTCTTAATAGCTGAAAGTTTTTTGCGTTCAAAGAAAACGAATAAATGGCAGCATCTAAGCTGATTTTCACATAAAATAAATGTTATTTTCATCTGAGTTGGCAAAATGCCTAAAAATGCCCAAAAGACAGTAATACCAAGAAAGTCAGAAATTTTCATAAGTATTTAACTTATATCTATTTCAATAAAAAATTTTGAGGATTTGTAGATTATTTACTTGTTTAAAGCTCTTAAATTTGTGATTGCGTTAATTTTGGTTAATGGTTATTAAATTGATGTTTTAAAGGGGATTTGTAGTTTTAGATCCATATTTTTGAACCTAAATTACTAAGAGCCTAAAAGATCAATTTCAGAAAAGATATTTTTTCTGTCATTTACGATGTCATTTTGTTTGGAAAAAAAACCAATGAATAAACATTTGTATTATTATTTTAGCTTCGGAGCTGAAGAGGTTATAGTAAAAAGCTAGCAGTCGACTTAAATTGCATGGAATGTCTTAAAAAAATACTTATGGTAATCTGGTTCTATTCAAAACGAAATAAGATAGGAAACACCACAGGTACTTAATTTCAGCCATCTGATCAATTTTTTATTTTTTGCTGCAGGATAAAACTGAACTTCGGATATGCCAATCAAGCAGAACATGCATGAGAATTATTTGGTAAAATATAATAAATTGAAAACCCGCTTTTATCCCGCTAAAATTTATACAAAATAAACATTTATAAAAGCTCGATTCAATTTCTTTTTTATGTAACCATATTCCAAAGATATCGAATTTGAATTTGATGAAAGAAATGAAAGTATTTATTTCAGAAAAAAATCGTATTTTCATTAAAAACTAGAAATATTTCCATGAAACAATCGAATTACACCTATTTATAAGAAACCGATTTCCCAAGCATTAATAACGCAGTAAATATTCATTAAAATTCTGCCTTATGAAAGCCACGCATTTTGCATACGATAAAATGTTACGAAAAAGAATAATCATGAAAAATAAAAACGTTATTTTTCTATAAAACGTTTTTGGGTTACTCTAACGCTTGTTTAAGAAATTTGTGAAAATTATTCGAATTACTAATCTTATGTGAACAATATTTCACATTTATAAATTTTATGGGTTTTATAAGCTTTGTACTATATACTTTTAATAATTATTTTAATTAGTTTATAATTATTATTATTAAAAATTGCCTCATGGAATCACAGTAAATTTAGAATCAAAATCAGAAATCTTAAATTGTAGATTTATAACAAAGATTTTATTTTGTATCATCATAACAATAACATAGGCCTGCAATTAAAAAAAAATCTCCAAATTGAAAGGTAAGGTGATTATTAAGTGTTTTGTGAACTGCTTTCAAGAAACATTGTCAGAAATTTTCGACGCATTAATCGAGAGATCATCTAAGAAAAAAATATCCCACTAACTGAAAATCGCAAAAAGTGAAAAGAAACCTATATAATGATTTTTAACTTTGTAGTTGTGAGGCAGCTATAATAAACATGATAAATTAACTCTTTGTATCACCGCGTTGCTTATCTGCAACATACAAAAAAGTCAATGTTACTTATACGGCGGGGTTTAAAAGATTTTATTTATTGCTGCTATCTCCCAACACAGCACTTAATATAAATTGTTCATAGATTTCTAAACAGACAGCGATACTGAGTTCATTTTTCGCGTCAAAGTTTTATTTATCATTTGAGCAGTTTGGCATTGTTATTGCTAAAATGAACTTCGTGAATTTTGTAAAATTAAAAAGGCTGGAAATGTCCAAATATAGATTTTTTTTTCAAATTTAAGTTCGTATACTTTATGATATTGTATTTGAAAATCGACAATATATGTGAAAAGTATGTAATTTTCTGTTAATATCAAATGTGAAAAAAGTACATTTTGGTCAATAATTTTTACACGACTGAAAAGAAGGGTTGTGTGTTTCACGCGTATCTGTGTATGTGGATTCCTGTATACCTTCGAAACATTCCAACGGCTGGATGGATTTTAATGAATGAGGTCTTTATCCATTCGTCTTAACGGCCCGATGGTTATAGGCTAGGTTTTGTTTTTATAAATTCAAAATTGCGGCCGTAAAATACAAAATGGCGGTAGAGACGAAAAAATTACGCACTCTATTGAGTGGCATATCATTGGATAGGTCTTTCAAAATGAAGACGATGTTTTATTGACTATTTTACAGTCAGAAGCTCTGTTAAAATATTATACAACCTGGAAGTTGTGCATGTATTGTGGATCTCTAGCTTTACTACAACTCTAGCCATCATAGATATCTATAGATCTCATCAAAAAAGTGTTTATAGATAGGAACTAACAGTTAAACACAACTTAAAAGTCATCAATACAAGTAAATAAAAAAAAATGAAAGGAGTAAATAAAAAAAATAAGTAATATAAACAAGTAATATAAAAAAAATATTTTAAGTCAATTCCTACTTAGGTCAATAAGATAATTTTTTTTCTCCCATTCTTCTTTCCTTTTGAGTGGCGCTTAAAATGCCTTGATGAAGAAGAAAGCTCTCTCAGTCTTAAAATACCTTGATCAAGAAGGGGGGCTCTCTCAGTCTTAAAATACCTTGATCAAGAAGGGGGCTCTCTCGATTATTGAAAATTAATTAATTTAATTTAATTAATGAATTAATATTTGAAAAAACTGGATTAACATCAAGTGTCATCCACTGCAAGTTTTAAAAAAAAATTATTTGAGCTTGATTGCATGAATAATAAGTATTTCATTAACGATTGAAAATTTGAACAAGATATATATAGCGAAAGTGTGAGCTAATAGTAGGAATTGAAAAAAAAAATGTTTCACATTGATGAGAAATAATTAATTAGTTCGCTTTTTACGCAGTCGGGTTTTTTGCTTTTTTAAATTTAATTGTTTATTTATTTTTATATTCTAATTTTTTTATATTTTTTTACATGCTTAAAATGATGTATTCCAACATCTGAATAAATATTTTTCAAATAGGAGTTGTTGAGTAACAAAGGGTTAACAAAATGTAAAATATAGCTTATTTGCGAGCGTTTATTGAATATATATATATATTTTTAATCTATTAGATCTTATGCGGGATTTACATTTTCTTAGATTTTCATCGTCACTTTAAGTAAAAATCGTACGCAATAGAGGGAAACACTTGACATTTTTGTATGCAGCGTTTCAAAAAACATTAGAAAAGTCTAAAACGGTGCAAAAAAAGAGAAATAAATAAATAAATAGCAATAATTTTGCAGACTTGGGAAATTTATGCTCGATGTAAAGCGAAAATCAGTTTGCTTGCGCTAAATGAATGCTTCAATATCTATTGTAAATTCCATTATTTTGAGTAAAATAAATGTTATTACAGAAAATGACATAAATATGTTAGTTCAATTAAAATTAATAACTTCAGTGAAATTGTTTGAAAAACCTGCATCATCCATTAAATTTTACGTGATAAAAAGCTGCTAATATTTTATTTTTAGATGTTCACAATGTGCTACAAAACACCTTAAATCATTAAGCCATTCTTTTAATAACTTAATTTTTTTTTTTAAAGACAGTCACAAAAATTAAAACATGTCGTATAAAAATAAGGAATTTATTTTCCATTCTCTTAGTTTCCATTTTTCCCTTTTCTTTCCAATTTTAAAATAAATACCGCACAAAAAATAAAAGTCAAGGATTTACAAATTCATGGAGAGACGGTTATCTAAAAAGTTGCGTGTAAATATAATTATTACTTTTACATATTCGACAAATGCATACAAGGTCAATTATATTAAAATAACGCACAAATGTGCAAGGAACGCTGGCAAAGGAAATGTTTAAGGAAATTTTGAGGGATGAATAATCTTTGTACCGAGAAATTATCCTTCAAAAAAAAAAAAAAAAAAGAAGAAGAAGGTATAAAATGCATCTTAGGTAAAAAAATCACTACTAATTTAAGCTCTTTTAGTAAGAGACATTTTCCATTTAAAAGACGCATGATAAAATGGGGAAATTTTTGCTTTTGATCAAGTGTCACAGACAGATAACAGACCTTGAATGTTATTTTCTACTCCGAATGAATGAATCGCGCGTATTTTGCTGAAATACTTTTCCATATGAATCTAAACGGATGCTGTCTGCATTGAAAAGAGATATTTTTTGTTAACCATTTTGGGTCAGATTATTTTAAGCGCTTCCTTTACTATCCCGAGTTATCTCGGTTTCTTATATCGTGCAAATAATTATTATCCCGATAATACTCGGGAATAGAGGGCTTCTACAGGTCATTACTTTTTCGATTCTATTCGCAACACTGCTTTAAAAAAATAAATTTTGTAGAATACTTCTCTTGCAAATGTTGTCAAACTGCATGTGAAAGATTATTTTTAAGAAAGTGGTGCGAGGTAGAATTAAAAATTAAGTAATTAAAAGTAATGGAATAAAAAAATATGATGATATTTTGCAGGTTTTTTTTTTTTTTTTTTTTTCAAAAAAATTGGTAAGGGAAGCGATTATGGGAACCATGGACAATGAGCAAAAATCGACCCAAAAATCGAAATTTCTTTTTGTGTGTATTATTATTTCCCAATTTGTACGGAATAATTTGTGAAAAACCGCATGCAGATGGGATGATTTTTCGTAAAGTTACAAGTGTTTTAATTTTGTACATAAACAATTTTTAGGCCCTTTAATATATTTTAAATCTGTTTTTCTCAAAACCGATTTTTCAATGTTTTTATACTTTTGAAATACTCCATGCGTCTTAATTTTTGATCAAAATTCATAAAATTGATAAGGATGAATCCTGATATTGTTTTTAAAGAAACTGTGTATGCATTTTAAAATTCGACTTTATTGCAATAATTAAATTTGATTTTTAACTTATTAAAAGATAAAAACTCGATGAAAATCGAGATGGAATTCAGAAAAAAATCTCTAAAAAATTAACTATTCAAGGGATTAAAAAATCGATACACAGATTTGCTTGTAATAGAGTTTTAAGTGATTAAACTGTAAAATCGAGAAAATATCTCAAAAATTAAGACACACGGAGTATTTTAAAATTTCGTTTTAAAATTTTAATTTTTTTAAAGATCTTAAAGTTGTAATAAGGTTGGAAATTTCTTTTAAAGTGTTCTATATACATATGATGAAATGTATATTTGCACACAAATTCATATTTCTATGATAATAATAATAATAATAATAATAATAATAATAACGTCCATTGTTCCCTTAAGTTTAAAAAAATTACTTTTTAGTTCAAAAAACTTAAAAGTATCTAAATGGCAAAAGTTAAAGTTTACTTAAATCTTAGGAATATATTAGTAATTATTTTGCATACTATCTGTAATATAAAAGCCAAGCGAGTCCGTGTCATTTTGATGCTGGCAATAGCAGACGATTAAATTTTTCTTTTATTTCAATTTTTTAAGCTTCTAATGATCGCAAAATTTCAATTTTTACACCGTCGAATAGGAAAAGATTGTAATTTAAAATGAAATTTGTTTTAAAATTGTATCGTAATTTGTTTGAAAACCGTATCACATTTTACTAATTTTTTATGATTTTTAAAATAATTTTTAATGTTGATTTTTTTAATCTTTCTCTATTTCATGTAGACAGACCATTACGAAAGATAAATGCATTTGCATCTAATTTAATATAAATAGCTCAGCATTTATTTCCGGCTTATATTCCATAACGAAATTAAAACTTAATCAATAAATAAATAAAATAATAAAATATAAATAAAACATAAATTTAAGACATGCAATCGAACTACTTGCTTGAACCATTGAAATGATTAGAATCAAAATATTGCTAAAGAAATAGCAATCTTTGGCGATTTCTTCGGCTGTTACCACTAGGCATGAGGCCAATACGAAAGTATCGCTTTTAATAAATTTCAAAACTTTATTTGAATACATAATTGCCTTTTTTCAGGTAAAAATGATTTTCGTATTGTTAGTGAATAATCTAAAAAAATATATTAGATTTTTCAATTAAAAAAAATATTGTTTTCACCTATATTCTGTTACCATGGGAAGATTGCATTTATCCCCTAGTTGTTATAATAACTTTTGAAAGTTGTGAAAATTTTCGATACCATAATCGACCATTTATAAATTTTATAGTTAATTTTTATAATGGCAAATTAGTTTCGATAGTCTTTTTTTATATAAAATTAAAAAATGAAATTAGAAAACTTGAAAATTTTGTAACTTAATTTTCCCAATACAACTGCACAGGGGCATGTTTACTTTGTCTTCAAGTACGTCATTCATCAGACGAATTCTATGTTTATTTATGAAGAATTATGAGTAAGCCTATGATTATTCGCATAAGACATTAATTTAAAAGGTATTAGACGTCTTAATGTATACTTGTATCTTTTCTTTAAAAACAAAATATGTTAACATATTTAATTTTTTTAATTCTTATAATAGAAAAGGAAATTACAAAAATTTGAAAATTTTTTAATTTAATTTTCTCATTACAATTGCACAGGGACATTCTATACGTTTTTGAACTGCTATTAACTTCAAAAGGGATAATATAAACTCCAAATTCACCATATTTATCTATGGGATGAATCTTTCTGTGTACCAGATACTCTAAATTTGTCGGTAGTTTAGCAATGAGAATTACATTTCATTTCTTCAAAGCATGCCTAATCCGCTCAAAAAGTTGTAGAATATATTCCATACAGAAAAATTTTGTGATGGGCTTTCCTTTATCTTTCTTAACATTTGTAGATGTTTTATTCCTATTTTTATATTCATAAATTAACTTGTTGATAAATTTATTCGAAAAGCCATTTTCACAAGCAATCTCCTTAATTTATTTATAAGTTCATTTGACTTTTTAGATAACGTATAGTTAAAAATAACGTTTATCAATTTTCTTGTCTATCTTTCTGTTAGTCCGAAATAGGCTCAGAAACGGTTGTATAAAAAACACTAAACTTATCATGGGCAAACAGAGAATGGTTCTAGACCCAATCTACAGTTTTCGATATTTAAAATAGTTTTTGAGAAAACAGGGAAAAAACAGGAGATTCAGTCCAACAACCAATCGTTAAATACTAAAAAACTTAATAACAAATTTATCCATTTTAAAGAATCTTAAGACGATTGAAAGGTCTATTTAAAGTTTATAAATGATATTAATTACATTTTTAAGTTATTACGTATATATTTTAATTAAAAAACTGGATTGGTAAGTACTTTTTCCAAAAATTCGAAAGATCTTTTAAAATACAAATGTAACACAACGAGTTGCTACATACAGATAATCGTCAAATAAAAACAACGATTTAATTGAAGTTAAGTATATATTTAAGAAGGAAATATGTGCTATTTTATATAAATGTATTAGCAAAATCAAATATTGTACTTTTTGCTCGTTCTTAGAGGAATTTATTTTTTATTTGTTTTCAATTACCTCTCCACAGTATATACTTTTCGTTGAAATTTGCTCTCTTTCAGTATTTAAAAAAGAAAGAAATATGGTTTAATAATATGTGCTATTTTGTATAGATACGTTAACAAAATAAAATGTTGCACTTGTTATCCATTATTGGGGCGTTCTCTTTTGTTTTCAATTCATCTCCCCCCCCCCCTCTCCCACTACTAGATTATGTACAGTCGTGGAGAAAAAAAGTAAACACCCCCTACTAACTCCTCAACAAATTACCTTAGAAGAAAGTTACTGGTACCGAACGATTGGAAATAAAGTCTACTTTTAAATGATATAGATAAAATTTGCTTAGGGGCCATCTACATATTAAAACGAACCGTAACTTTGTTTTTTTCAATAGCAGTACACAATTCTGACAGCATAAATGAACTTTACACCCTTCAATTAGCCTAAAAACAAATTTTTATCCAATTCGTACCATAGGTTTTCGAGAAATTAATTATTTTAAAACGAGCGTATTTTAAGGACTGTATCCAAATTGAAGTTCGGAACTCGATTGTTAACCAAGAGAGCCCGCATCTTGATCAAGGCACCTTAAGAAGTCAATGAAGCCTGCTAGATTACACGACAGCAAAAGAAATTTCAAAATATCTAGTCACTCCTATTATAGACGGCCCCTTAAACCATCATTTTGCCGTTTTTTAAGCATAATTCGAAAACTACTTGGAAGAAAAATGTGAAACTTTGGATTTCCATAAAGCAGGACTTAATGAATATAATTCCATCAAAAAAATTGTAGGTTGCAATTCATAATTTTTTCGAGTATTAATTTCATAAATCATAATTCATATCATAAAGTTATAAAAATTGCAATTTCAGCGTATTTATGTTTGGGTATATTAGTGTTATTGCTACACAAAAAATTAGCACATTAGGAGCATAATTTCTGGAGATATAAATAAAAATATGAAAATGTAATTTAACATTAGAAGCACTAAATTTTGAATGTTTATAATTCAAAAACTTATCGTTCAAATGACTTGAAATTCGGTATCTAGGCATAGTTTGAACCGAAGATTTGAAATATCTCGTTAAAATTGGGTATTGTCATTGAAAAAAACAAAGTTATGATTCGTTTTAATATGTAGATGGCCCCCTAAGCAAATTTTATATACATCATTTAAAAGTAGACTTTATTTCCAATCGTTCTGTACCAGTAACTTTCTTCTACGATAATTTGTTGTGGAGTTAGTAGGGGTGTTTACTTTTTTTTTTCCACGACTGTACCTTTAGTTGAAATTTATTCTCTTTAGGAATAATGTACTTTGCGATTGAATTAATTTCAAAGCCCCACCGTAAACAGAAACCCTGGACATATTTTTCTATATATCGGCTATCATGTCCTTTAGCAACAGTAAAATATAAACAAAATTGAATATTAAGATGGAAATTTTATTATCACATAAAATCTTATTAAAATATGAAATTAATAATTAAACATTCAGTTGTAGGTAATAAAGAGGAAAAACGGAGTCGCAAATTGTTGTTTGCATTTGTAACACAATAAAAAGTTTTTTTTTAAATCTACCGTATATAGTCGCTAATGTCGACTTCCATAGTTCGAAGGGTATATCATTTGAATACCAGTATTTTAGAATAGTTGTCTGTCTTCGCCATATTTAATCGAAGCATTAGTAATGACTTATTAAGTTTAAATAAGGCGAATTTACTACTGGTATTTAAACGATATTCCTCTCAAAGTATTTGGGGTGGGGGGCTCGACTTCTATGAAAGTATATGCGGTAATTCTTTGCTTAGCTTTGATTTTTCTTCCAGATCCTTTTTTTAATATTTAGTAGTAAAAATGTAAATTAGTCGTGTCTCCATATAACGAACTCTCGGTAGCCTGTGAAAAAATTCGCTATATAGAAATATTTTAAAAACTTATTACAAGTAAATATTTTCGAACATTTATTGTTATATAATTTAATATCAATTAATAAAATGAATGGTTCTTAACATTCAAAATATCTAAGAACTACTACAGTTTTTTATTTCTTGAATTTATTCATTAAATCTGTATTAAGTTTTGTAAATGACATTACTGCTAGTTTTAATGACATTCCTGTTCAAAAATACAACTATTGTCTATTCAAGATAAAGGTATTTAATATTATCTGGTAGATATTCTTGCCATTAAATTTATTCATTCATTTGATAAATGTAAATACGTCGCCATACTATTGAAAAAAAAAATTGGAACATTTTTGTTCCATCAGCAATTGAATTAAGCTTAAGTAAAACAAGAAAAATAGTTTGTAATTAATAGGAAAGCTAAAAAGGGGCGAAGTTTTCCTAGAATCCTGGGAGAAAGAATAGATATAGAGATCCTAAGCAGAAAATGGAATTTTATTTTATACAAAATACCCCTGTGCTCAAAGTTTGCAAAAAAAAAAAAAAAAATACCTATTTAGAAAAATTCGCAAACTTGAACTTTTTTGCTAAATAGAGACTTACTTCACTGAATTCAATAAACTAAAATGAAAAGCAAAATAATGATAATAATAATAATCATATTTACCTTTAAAGAACAGTACTTTCTCCTTCTTAGCAAAAGCTGTCCTCAATGCACATTGAATCTTTCCAATTTAAATGCTTGAATAGTTTTATCTGTAAACAAAATAGTAATTTAGCCCAAGGATGTGACTTGAACGCGCTCTGGTGTCTTGACCTGTCAAGACAAAACAACTTCGGCCAAGTGAGTCCAGATTCGGGCGATTCTGGCGATTTATAATGTTGCTGAGAAGTTTACAAGTGAGTAGTGAAACAACTATCTCTTCAGCAATTCCGGCAGTATTCCTTTCACCACTTTTTCTTCTTATGATTAAGGTCAAGAGCTACCTTTCCTGCTTCCCTTACGTGAAAAAAACGTATTTCTGGTATGCTGGATGATTGTAGTAAAACACATGCTAATTAAGTTTTAATGGGATGGGTTGTTTTTCTTTTCTTTTGTATTAATATATGCACATTAACAAAGGAAATTAAGACTCTTGTAGCCAAAATTCCCTTTCGTTTAATTTAGTACAAGTTTTAAAAAATGACAGTATCGTATATTTGTTTTAAAGATTTAAATGCCAACTAAATAAAAACAATAATAGATAAAGATATGAGAACAATAAAGAGAAGGGTTTTTTTATTATTATTATTCTCGTAATATTTGATTTATTGAGTAAATGAACAGATTAAAATTCAGCGAAAGAAATCACTTTTATCATTTATTTATTATTATTAGCATATTTGAAGAAGAAGCTACTTTACTTTGAACGCTTTAAAAATGTACTAGCTGCTCTCGGCGACCAGTTTGGTCTCCCTTAAAATTTATGTTTGGGAAACCATGCTAAGCATGGCATCATGCTACTTTTATTCATAATTTAATTTACTAGGACTCCCTTAAATATAATTAATGTAAACCCTTAAGATAATGTGTTTTTGTTGCATTAAAATATCTCAATTTGTTGGTTTTCTGTAAGCAAGTAAACCCTATTGGTTTACAATGGAAGACTATGGGAATTTGGCGAAATATTAGAGATAGCGCCAAGTTGGCGTTACTTTTGGTGGCTAATTTTGGTCGCCAAATTTTGCGATATATTTGGCGACATAACAGGGTGCCCACTATGGTAACCCCCCTTATAGGTATGGAGATGCATTAAATGCTGTTCAATAGTCAATGAGATGCGTTTCATTCGAACGTTGCCATGAAACAATTAACAAATAATGGCAATTTCTGTTCCACGTACGATAGCGTAATATATATACATATATATATATATATAAATATATATAGATATAGATTTCATCATATACTTTCATTCTTATTAAGCTCATTATGAGTAAAACATTATTAATAAATCTTTATGCTTCTATTCAAATCTACTGCGTGCATCGAGGGAGGAAGCAATTGTTTCGCGCTCCCCTCTGTATCGCAACCATCCTCCTCATCTTTATCGTTTTCGGCAATAGTGTAAAATTGATGTGTTTCCTTGAACATGTTAATCTCTTCCCGACGAGCGGCACGTAAATGTGCCATATAGGCTGAGCAATAGCTTTGAATTTGATCACAGGGTTTTTTTTTTTCAACAGAAGTTTTTACTTTATTTAATCATTCATTTCAGCGATTAAATAAATTGTTTTGTTTTTGAAATAGTTAATTTTTTTTAAATAAAACAAAGGTGCTGTTCAAAAATTAGAAGAAGTGTACAGGACGCTCAACTTGAATTGATTAAAGAGTAATTTCTAATATTTATATTAAAAATAATTTAAATTGAAAAAGTGTTGTAATGAGACTGTTGTGTGGTATAACTGAAACAATACATGTAAATAATTAAATAATAATAAATAAATTATTTAGTATATAATGTGTCCGCAGCTCCTTAAAAATCACATGCTCTGTCACAATCGTAGTTTGCATCACTTACTGGGTCTGTAATTGCTGATAAAACTTTTTTTTTTTTTTTTTTTTCGTGATAAAATAAGGGCTTTGTAACACTAATCTCAGGTTCTATTTCGAAAGATAATCTTCTTTGTTTCTAGTTGTTGTCATGTCCGTAGACAAAAAATTAGTAGCTTCTAAATAGCTCAACAGAGGATAGAAAAAAATCTGTAGTGTGAAAGAAAACCTTGTTAGTCATTTTGAAACGTAGCAATACATTGCTAGAGTTATCCGTGTACATTAGTTATTTGTTATCACTTTTTAATAACTGTAAAATGTCATGAACTTAAAGATCACGCCATCGGTTTCGTGGACAAGAGAAAGATGCGTATGTCCGTATTCACCATTTACCCCAACGTAGAAAGCGTGGGTCGATCGCTAAAATTGTATTCAACATTAATGTAATTGGACTTCCGCCGCTATCAGGTTCAATCAGGTTAATCGGGAATATCATTTGAGCGTTCAACCCAGGTTTTTCTAGGTAGAGGTAGATGGTGAATACGAGCATAAGGATTATAAAATTAAATAGAATATTTGTAATAATTTAGAAAAAAAGAAAAAGTCAGGTCTGTTTACATCATTTCCGTGGATATCATGATTACGAACATAGCATCTACATAATGTAAAAATGCAATTTTAATAAAACATTTTTCTCGATCACGAAAAATACTGACATGGTGTTAAAAAATTCCAAAGCAATATAAAAGCATTTTTTAACCCTTTCAGGGGCAAGGTACTTGTATTCGTAAAATGTTAAAATAATTTAATGACACCAGTATTAACAAGAGATTTTATTTGTAAACAAGTAAAAGTAAATTTTCGCGTACTTAATAAAGATGACATTTTCATCAGAAAATTCCGGTGCCAATGTGGCAATTTAGGATTAAAATTATGTGATGCCGTGACGGCATCACCGCCCTTCAAGGGGTTAAACCTTAATTTGATTTTTTCTTCAGAACTTTTAGCCCTGAAAATGTGCGTTGTGCCTCGCATTCTCACGTCAATATTAAGCCTATAGATGAGCTCTTTACGAATTTCTCGCTTACATTCTAATATTTATAATTTTGTTCATAATATGCCTGAAGTCGATGTTTAACATTGTATGTTTGTACTTTTTCTATTTAGGTTGCTTTTTCTTTCTTTCTTTCTTTTTTTAATGAGGACATTTACCCGAAAGCGAAAGTATCCCCATAAAAAACTGCAACCAAAAAAAAAAAGTAAATAAGTATTAGAGATAGATCCCAGCTACCCTATGTAAAATAAAAATAAGATAAAAATATTGAAAT
This sequence comes from Maratus speciosus, assembly GCA_963932465.1. Taxonomy (NCBI): domain Eukaryota; kingdom Metazoa; phylum Arthropoda; class Arachnida; order Araneae; family Salticidae; genus Maratus; species Maratus speciosus. The sequence goes on along the minus strand of OZ010796.1, from coordinate 507,944,056 downwards.
GCAAATGAGAAATTTGGAATTTCCTATATGTCTAATATTAGCTTGCGAATGTTTTCGTGTGACGAGTGTAGACTCTTAAAAATCACTCTCTAAAAATCTCTTAATTTCCTGAAAGTTACTTCTGAAAGCAAAGTGATATAACCACAAAGTTGGTTATTTCACCGAAGATGTAGTTAAGTTTACTTAAGGTGAGTTCGAAGTCCCTATACCTAATTACCTTAAATTAATGTACCTTTTCTCAGAAACTACCAAAGGTATTCACAAGAAATTTTTTTATATACATAATATAAATAATTCCTAATAAAGTGAAGTCAAATTTATAAACAGATATTCTTTAGATATATTTTTTTATATCCACAATTTCTATAAAAACCACTTTTAAATAACAAAAGACTTCCATTTTTTTAAAGAAAAACTTTTTAATAAAACTTTTGTACATATTTTAGTAACAAAAGCTACGTTCAGATTAATCAGGGATATGTATAAAACTATTCAGGCAAGATTACACACAATAATGTGTAGTAGTTTCTATAAAAAGGTACATCGAAGTTTTAAAAAAAAACAACATTTTGCGAAATTTGAATTTAAAGTTGATGTATGCAGTGTTTATGTATGATGTAAGCAAACTGAATTACTTAAAAAATTTTAACTTCTCACTATCATAGAAAAAAATATATATATACTCTTCGAAAGGAGGGAAAATAAAGGATTCAAAATATTAAAAAAGTGAAAAAAAAAACGATTTTTTTTTTCACGAATTTGCCTTCTGTCTTTAATTTTCTACTTCTCCATTTTGTAGTAAGCATCAATTATTTTTCTCCATCTTCTAGATATTGTGCTTAATTTTTAAATGCGTTTTTGATACTGTACTCATTATAATCAATATTGGGTACGTTTCGATGTAAGATGAGGTTAAAAAGAAAATCTATATATTTTAAATATGTTTTTATCTGCTAATACATGTAATCTAAGGCATCGAAAATATTAAAATTGTTGTGGCAGTAATTGGGGCCGCAGAAATAAATTAGGTCTTGGGTCTCGTTTTGGCTTTATCGGTCCCCTCAATTAAGTAAGTGTGATAAGCATTAGTCTAAAAATTTAGTGTAGAAACACCGAAATTATGTGGATGTTAAATATACTAAAAGTTAAAGACATGTTAAATTACAATAATAACTTTTATAAAAAACCTTTTATGCACTCTCTTAATTTCAGGTAGCTTTCATTACAAAAAATAACTAGTTGGATGTGCCAATCCCAAAACTTTCTTCTATCTCATGTATATTAATATTTCAGAATGTAGTTACAAATACCAATAATTAATTTTTGTTAGTTTTATTGGTATTTTTATTAGAATTATGCATAACTTCATACACTTTTGATGTACGATATTGAAAATTGCACAAATATCGCAATCACAGCGACCTCTTCCGGTGGAATTCTTCAATATTCAGGGAGAACCTTCTTGCCATGGTCAAAAGTATACATAAATAATTTGGTTTAATTCTGTGAATAACTTCATACACTTTTCGATTGTACAATATTGAAAATCCCACAAAAATCGCTATTACAGCGCCCCCTTCGGGTGGAATTTTTCCAAATTCAGGGAGGACCTTCTTGCCATAGCCAAAAACATACACAGAGATTTGGTTCAATTCTATGCATAACTTCATACACTTTTCGATGGTACAATATTCAAAAATGCACAAAAATCGCACAAAACTTGCTATTACAGCGCCCCATACCGGCAGAATTTCTCCAAATTCAGGGAGACCTTCTGCGATGGCCAAAACATACACAAAAAATTTGGTTCAATTCTATGCATAACTTCATACACGTTTCGATGGTACAATATTCAAAATGCACAAATATCGCTATTACAGCGCCCACTACTGGCGGATTTTTTCAACATTATTGGAGGACCTGCTTACCATAGCCAAAAACTTTTTTAAAATTTCTGTTCGATTCTATGCATAACTTCATACAATTTTTTATGGTACAATAGCGGCACACGGACTGACAGACAGGCATTTTGTATAAACATGTTTTTGGGGATATCTGACCCCTAAAACGTGTAAACCCGTCGAAAACTAGAAGTCGAAAAAATTTTCGATTACAATACTATTGGATTCTATTAAAGATAGAAGAAAGTAAAAAGCTACATATTGCAGCTGTCTGGGGGAAAACAATTCCCGAAATTTTGGTATATTTTCATCGATCGTTAGACCCCCAGACCCCAAAACCACCGTCCGGTCAAATTTTGATTTTTATATATCTACTAGTATATAGCCGCGTCAGCAATGACGGTATGTGAACGAAAGATCTTCAAAACAACATTTCTTTGTTTTCCTGTAAATATTTTTATTTTATACCTTTTGTCTGAAAGTGTTAAATATGTTAGAAATGCAGATACTGTCAGACTATAGGGACCTTGGCGAGAAAAGGAAATTTCTCATGAATATTTCCTAGCGACCTATTCCCTAATTTCCTATACATATGAATTTCTTTTTCATGAAGATAGAACATAGAGGAGAACAATGAAGATGGGTTTTCAACCACAGGACTTGTACCAAAAATAGTACTCGGCTCGCAGCGCTGATGCTCCCAGCTTATGCATCCCGTGATTTGGGTGTAGTTTAAAGTTTTGATTATAGATGGCAGCATCAAGTACCATTAAGTATTTTATTATTTTCTTTTTCAGTTTCAAAAATTTCCATATGATTAATAAATATGAATGAAAAAAAAACTGCCCGTTGACAAAGGTACAGGTCTTTTTTTTTATTTAAGTTCATAGTAAAAAACAAACTTCTATCAAAATATCTGCATTTTCCGCTATTTAATCATGGAAATTCTACGTTAAAAAAATATTTTTCTGATTGAAAAAGAAAAACATGATGCATCATTTTGTGATTTTTGCAATTTGTTAATAAAAATACATTATTCTTTGATTTCTTATGAAAACAACAAATATATTATGTAAACTACAATTTAAAATACAGGAATTTGAACTGAAAAATGCCTCCTTTGAAAATATTAGAATTACATCTCAAATTTTAAATATTACAGCATAACAATTTCATTGCATTTGTAACCAATATATATATATATATTTCGCAGCAGCGCAATACTTATTTATTTCCGGTGTCACTTCTCAATGTTAATTTAACATTGAAAAGCCTGTGGAGATCATAACTTTTTGATTTTTTCTTCCCACCTTTTTGTCCCTGATGCCACTCATTTTATTCTTTGTTAATTTTAATAATATTATAAATTTAAAGTGTAAAAACCTTTGCCTGATATCAGACAGAAAACGGATGATAAAATGCCTTTGCATATGGGTGAATTATAACCCATAAAGTAGCACAGGCTATGTTTTATTTAAATTATTCAAATATTTTTCTTAATAATTACAAATTTCGCTATTTTCATTGAGAATCAATGGGCATTTTCCCATAAAATTTAACGTTATTTCTTATTGTTGCAAAACAATTCAAAATCCGTGATAAATTTTTTTCTCCAGCAATTAATTTTCAGTTGAAAGATTTCCACGTGAAAAATGGAATTAAAATAATTTTTTAAAGAATTAAAAATAAGATGAATATGGCGCCATAGTGGAAATAAAAGTAATACAAGAAACATTAATATGAGTAAATACAGAAAGTAGGTGAATATGACGTATAAAAATTAAAATAAATTTTACCAATACCGATTTTTAAGCGTGACTATAAGTTATATACAGATAAGCGCGTAGTCGATTAAAAAGGTGTTAACTTTGTAATTTATATTGTTTTCTTATATTTATTTATAGATGAAGTTTTAATTTCGTTAAGGAATATTAGCTGAAAACAAATTCTGAACAGTTTCTATTGTTTTAAGACGGCGTAAAAATTGAATTTTTTCGACGTCTGGAAGTTAATAAATTTTCAAATAAGTGAAATTTATTTTGCCGGTTACATCGTCAATATGACGTCAATGTCAGTGTAACACACGGACATTTTCGCTGCCTAATATATATATTGTTTATAGGCAATTTCTTTTTGTATCAACAAGAAATAAAAAATAATAGACTCCATCAGTGTGACGTCATTGGCAACGGCACCTCAACTCTGCTTATGAACCGCAAATTGGATCCAAACAAACCCGGAAAGTTCAGAGTGTATAAGAGGTGCACCATGCGTCAAAACGGCTTGCAATATGAAGCCAGATATGGCTCAAATCATTCGGCCCGAACAAGGCGAGCACGTGAAACCAGAGTTGAATTATTTGGAATGGGAGAAGTTTTCAAAGCTACCCGCAATTGTTTGGACTGAATTGTGACAGGTTTTGATATATTTCAAGGTTACATTTTTAGCTTCATGCCAAACCATCACGTTTCCTCCCTATCTGTCTCTGAACTCTGTGGTTTATTCGTATCTAGTTTATGGTTTGTACACGGAATTGAGTTGACTTTGACGTCACAACTGATGAGGTCAATTATTTGTAAATTTCAAAAAGATGGGGACTTTTAACGTTATGTCTATGGCATTTTTTATCTAAAATTTTCCCTCGAGGTCTTTTGACTTTTTTTTTTTTTTTTGCCTGGCACAGAAACGACTGGTGTTGCCGCAAAATAAATACCCGAAGTTTAACTTAGGTAAAAATTTCCTTTTACTTTCACATCGTTCCCTGCGAGGAAAAAGGGTAATTTTTTTAAAAGTAAAACTGACTTTTTTATGTCTTACTCTATAAAAGCTATACTGTTGTTAAAAATTAGCATTAAAGATATAACACTATTTTTGCATTCATAGCGTTCCCTAGTGGAAAATGGGGGTAACTAAATTTAAATAACTTTTGATTTTTTATGCTCAGATTGGAGGTTTTTGTCCAAACAACGACATCCTGTATTATTGCTTTCATGAATTATTTTGGATTAATCATTGGTAAATTATACCACAAATTGTGATGCGATAATCAAACCTTAATGATGGTACATTCCATTAATTAGGTAGCTTTCAATACAAAAAGCTACCTATTGCAGCCGTTTGGAGGAAAGCGATTTCAAAAAATTTTGGTATATTTTCATCGATCATGACCCCCAGACCGCCCAAAAAAACTTAGGTTCCGTTCAAATGAAAGCGAAATAAATCTTAGATTTTTTCCATTTATTAGTTGTAAATATTTGTATTGCAGATTTTGTATTATGTTTATGATGATTGTACATGAAATCATAAAGTACGTCTAAAATACAAACCTTTAAAAAAAGTCTAAGATTTATTTTGCTTTCATTTGAACGGAACCCAAATTTTTAGGGTATTTAAAGTATCATATTGTTTGAATTTTATTTCTATTTTTTAATGTTCAATTGTTTTAACTTATTTGTAATAAAAATGTAACATTAAACGTAGTGCTAACTAAATGAAACATCTTAATATCTGTCTGATGGAAAGAATATGTCTTTCCAACAAACTTTAACTTTTATCTATAAACTATGATGTTATTATATACGAGGCAGCATATAAAAAGAAGCATTCGTATGACTATAATAGAACCTGAACTAGGTTAAGTGCATGTCTTGGTAAAGTATCGTACAGATAAAATTTACGATACTAATAAATCTACAAAAGTCATCGAAATTACGATTTATAGTTGTGTAGGACATCATGAGGGCATAACAACGAAATTTACAGCTGACCTTTGACCAGAAGGACCACACACACGGAATAAAGTAAAAATAAATATAACTGGGTACAGCAAAAAACTCAACCTATAAGGTTGCGCCACATAAATTCAGAGTCGACCAATGATATTCGCCTGTAAAGATGGGTGGCAACTCTGTATGCAAATTTTCTAGCTATATGGTATAATTTTATGTTTGCATAAATAATGTAAACAGGACAATGTCCGTTTTTTTGTTTTTTTCAGTGTAAGTAAGAGACAGACTTCACTTGCAAATTTTATCCCAATGCTGATGGCAGCAAAAAAATAAGATGCTGCGGTTGGATTTTAGCAGATTGCTGTACCATGAATAACATATAAAATATATATATAAAAAAATAAGTTACCCCAACATTGGCTTAAAAATACATGTGATGGCCGATTAAGGATAAATATTTTGTGTCAACATTTTTGGAGACCTTTTGTGCCTACGTGTGGGATATTCACGGAGCAACGAGAATTCTACATGCTGCCGGGGGCAGTGGATCAGGTAGTCCATTATGATTTTATTCCATTGTTTTTACCAGTAATAAGCATTACCTATGAAAGTAACGGACTATGGTGATATTCACGTGTTATAAAATTAATTAAATAGATTGATTAATTGAAATAGGTAAATATATATATAAAGATGTGCATCAGCATTACTATTAAAATATATAACCCACAATATGTAAATAACTTTTTTTTATTGTAAATTTTCTCCTATAATAAAATGTAATCAAGATTGAATATGAGTAATCTTTTCTTTATTTTAATACTTAATTAATATTTTTCTCTTATAGATGTGGGAATGTAAAATAAATAATCTATTTATCCATATGATTTGCTAAAAAAATTATTATATGAAAGAAAATGCAGACTTAGAAGGTAAACGATCTACGAAAAAAATGACACAGCGCATTGATTAATTATAATTTTAATATTTAATATATTAAATTTTCTTTGGATTTCCCTGAAGGGAATTGTTAATTATATCGCTTACCTAGAGTCGTTTGGTGCTAACACTGTACGAATAGTAAGAATTATAAAAATTAATCTCCTCATATAAAATTAATATTAATCAACCTCATTACCCGTGTTGCAATGTATTAAAGTTATGGATATATTTTAGCATGTATATATCATTCCAGCATAGGGGAGTGAGCTAGTTGTAATGGTGCCTTAGCCTTTTCCTAATTATATTAATTTAATTAATTTAATTTTAGGAGACCGAACCATAGGTTATTAATAAAAAAAAATTCTTTTTCCTTTTTTTTTACGTGTATCACCATAGTCGGTTTTAGTAGTACATATGAATCGGCAAACAGAAATTACTATACTACAAGAGAAGATATTATTGTGCTCATTATATAAAATTATTATATATATATGTATATATAACTTACAACAGAAATTGAAAAACAAAATTTCTTTGTGTTTTCACTGAGTAATGAAAATATCTTATGTACATTGTAAACTTCAATAATAATAGTAATTATATGTTTGATGGAAACAAATGAGTAAATTAATATGATAAATACAATCACAGTACTTGATAAATAAATAATTTTGGTCATAATTATTAAATCACTGTGTATAAAATTTGCAAATTTAATGCAGTTAAGCGAAATTAACAGTTTGCTATTTTATAATACTGTACATTTTTTTTAAAACCCTTTTCACTATTTCGCAGTGTTGATGTGTATTACTATGTTTTAAAATTTTATTTACATGTATAAAATTGATACTAATAACTAGGCGTTATTTTGGATGGTATATTGTGTCGCTCTTGATAAAAAAAAAAAAAAATATTACTTAGTTTACATTATATTCTTATTTAATGAGCAATAATTGTAAACGTAAAAGTCATAGAGATAATACAAGGGTAAGTGGAGTTACAACTAGGAAACAATTAAAAGAACTGGCAAATACAAAGAAAGAAAGTAGTGTAGATTCAAATAATAATAAAAGTAGTAACAAGAATATAAATAAGAAAAATTGTAATAAGAAAACTACTATTGCGATTAACAATACACCCCAGAAAAACGCATATATCATGGCCACTGACAAAATAACTGCCGAGAGTGTAATCGGCTTACTACCTAATTATGATGGAAAAAGAGAATCTAACATAAATTCCTTTTTATTACAATTTGATAATTTAATCAATCAAACCGAATTAAGCCCGATTTCTAAATTAACGATTCTAAAGGCAAGAATCGTTGGTCCCGCTAAAGAAAAATTAATGAGGGATGAAAAATTATTTTCGGAGAGTAATTTAGACAATTTCAAAAAGAAATTAAAAGAATTATTCGAGATAAAATGTAGTTTTAGTGAGGCACAAACAAAATTTTTTTCCCTTAAGCAGAAACCGGATCAAAATATGGCGGACTTTATATTAGAATTTAAAGCAGCAGCGGACTTATATATAAAAAAAAGTGGACAGGATATTGGGGATGATAATGACTCCAAATTTACGCAAATGGTAAAGTTGTCTAGATTTCTGGATGCAATTAAAAGCGATTTTAGCTTAGAAATTCGTTAGGATTCTCCGAAGGATTTTAACACTGCATGTGAGATGGCATTAAAATTAGAGAGAGCTTTTGCACATGTCGATGTTAAAGATCTCAATAATATCGCTGCTAATAAGGACCCTGAATTAGTGAAGGAATTAGTAAAAATGAATATGGAAAGTGCGGAGAAAATTAAAATATTGACTAGTGAATTAAACAACATTAAAGTACATATGAATTCGAATGCAAATAATGTAACTAAATATTGCGATCATTGCAATTCTAAAACGCATTCCAATCAAAATTGCTGGTTCCAAGGTGACAAAGACCAAAATAAAAGTAATGCCGCTGAGAGAAACAAAACAACCCCTCATAACGAGCAGAATTCAGATAGGAAATGCGGAAGAGATAACAGTTACCAGTATCAGGGAAATTTCCCACAAAATTCTAAATATATGCATCAAAATTTCCATCCGAACCCTATGCATTATGCACCTCCTAACTACATGTATTACTCCCCACCTAAACTTTATGCCCCCACCCTACCCCAATTTACCTAATTACAACTACGGTTATAATCAGGACCATTACAATTCATATAACCAGGGTAATGGGTATGGAGGATATACAAGTGGAAATTATCAGAGAAACTACCATAGAAATAATAGAAATTCAGAAGAGGATAAAAACAATTCTCACAAAAACAAATATAAACAAAATAAAGATTATGAACAGAAACCTAAGGACAAACAGGGAAATTAATTGAGGGACTTACAGATTCAAATAAAAGGTACCCGCGTAAGTCTCTCATGGACGGGTCACACAATTCTTACAAATTGATTGCTAGCGTGAAAAGTAATAATATAGAAAGCCTTCCAATTATTAGTTTTGAAATAAAGGGTATTAAAATCACCGCCTTGGCAGATTGTGGGCCTGCGGTCAGCCTGGCCTCACCCTCCTTATTTGAGCAACTAAAGAATGCAGAAGTTAAATATAAAAATTTATGTAATCAGGTAAAAATTCAAACACTCACTAATTCGACAATTGCTTTCAAACACTGTATCAAATTAACCTTCAAATTGGAAAATGTATTCGTGTCAGGTGCATTTTATATCACAAATTCAGATTTTGGCCGTGATTATAATATGCTACTCGGTTTTGATTTTCTCAAAACAAACAAAATTATTTTGGATTTTGAGGATAAAACCATGAAATTAAAAAATAAAAACATTACACTGAATTTTCTCAGAGACACATCTCAGGGGCAGATAAACAATTTAACTCCATCTCCCATTAGTACAAATGACAATCATGAACCACAGGAAATTAACATAAAAAAACAAAGAAATAAAAACAAAAAAAGAAAAATATCACGTAAAAATATTATTTCAGCTAAGATATCTCAAAACTCAGAGATATGTCCAGGTGAGAGAGTAATTACTGAATTAATATGCCCAAATCAATTTATTATTAATGACACTATAATGTTAGAACCAATTAAACATAACATTAACATACATTATGACACATCAATTCATGAAATTGGCAAAGATAATAAAATTAACATAATTATCAGGAACGACTCGCAGCAGAAATTAAATTTAGTAGAGGGAATGAATATCGGAAGAATTTCCAAGCATTTTGAGATAACGTCAGAAAATGACAATAGCAGTCAAGAATCAGATCCAATAGTACAAGTTAACAACATTTCTTTAGAGGAAATTCGTGAACGCAGAAAGGCGGAACTCAGTCCAGAGGATTTTAATTTACAACATCTGGATACTGATACACAAGCAAAATTACAAGAATTATTACTAAAGAATGCTTATGCATTCTCCAAAAATTATTACACTCTTGGAAAAACATCTTTAGTTGTACCCAGATTTAATTTAATGCACAATTATCCTATACAAACAAAACCATATAAAACGGCACATAGTGTAAAGGAGTATGCTAAGTCAGAAATTGATAAGCTTTTGAGAGCTAATATAATAAAGAAATGTCACTCTGATTACGCGTTTCCAGTTATTTTTGTAAAAAAAAAGTTACACAGAAAGGCGAAAACGTAGAAGAAGTTAAGTATCGCATCGCTGCTGATTTTCGTTTGCTTAACGAAATTTTGCAAAACTATGCCTATCCGATACCTGACATAAAACGGATTTTGCAGACAATAGGCGGCAAAAAGTACTACACTGTTCTAGATTTACACTCGGCCTTCTATCAAATCGTTTTAAGAGAAGAAGATACAGACAAACTTGCTATTATTACAGAACATGGAAAATTTTCTTATTTAAGACTACCTTTCGGCACACGTCTCAGTACGGCTTACTTCGCAGAATTAATGGATATATTATTAGGACACTTTGATAAAAGTCAAGTGACATACTTCGTCGATGATATATTACTGGCAACAAACTCATTACAGGAAATGATAGAACTATTAGACAATGTACTGAACATATTCATTGAAAACAATATTACAATTGAACCAACTAAAATGCAACTCTGCATGGAAGAGATCGAATTTTTAGGATTCACCCTTAATAAGGAAGGAATTTCACCTTCAAAAAGAAATATTGACAAAATTCAAAATTTAGCTAGACCTAAAAATAAGAAAGGAGTCAAATCACTCCTTGGTCTCTCCAATTATTTTAGATCACTTATTAAAGACTATTCTAAAATAGTAGACCCTTTAATTAATCTCACTAAAGATAAAGTAAAATTTAAATGGTCGGAAGTAGAAGAAAATGCATTCAAAGAAATTCAGGCTGCTATTATACAGAATCCTACTTTAAAAACCCCTGATTTTTCGAAAGATTTTATTCTAATCACGGATGCGGCTAAAACCGCAATTTCGGGCATATTGGGACAAGAGTATGATGGCGTTCTCCAACCAATTGAATTTTTTGGAAGAAAATTAAGAAATCCTGAGAAGAATTACCCTAGTTTTAAATTAGAATTACTCGCCATACACGAGGCAGTAATGTATTTTAAATACATTTTAACAGGTAGGAAATTCATTATACGCACGGATTCCAAAGCCCTAACATATTATTTAAATTTAGAGAAACAGCCTGATATTGTAGCTAGATGGATCGACAATCTCGCACCGTTTAGCTATGAAATAGAATTTATTCCGGGTGTTGCCAATCCAGCAGATTATTCCACTCGTAATTTAAATAATTTAACAGCTAGAAACGAACTACAAAATTCACTATTTGTCGTTAATAAAGATTTGGTTGATGAAAATATCAAAGAGCAGCAATTACAAGATGATAAATTAGAGAAAATTATCGGTAAAATTAAAAACAACAAACAGAATAAAATTACTCGAAAGTTTGTTCTAAACCATAAAGATATATTAATTTTAAAACCTCGATCTGATGGCAAAGAATTACTTATCTCTCCAGAGTCACTTAAAATGGAAATAATAAAAGATGCACATAAACCTCATTTCGGTTTTAAAAAAACTTATGATATTATAAAGAGTAGATTTTATTGGCACGGAATGTACCGTGATATAAAGAATCATTGTAATAAATGTATACCATGCAATACTACCAAACAGCACGAAACAATCAAGGTGCCTACACAAAAAATAGTAAAGGACCAAGAGGTCGGTTCAGCAATTCATATCGATCTAATAGGGTTACTCCCTATGTCTTTGAAAAACATAAATACATTTTTGTTATTGTGGACTCGACGTCAAGATTCTTAGAAGCTGTTCCTATTCGCAACTATGAAACCCAGACACTTTTGAACGTACTGAACGGATACTTTAGCCGTTATGGTTTATGCAAATCCGTAACTTTAGACAACGGCAAATATTTTCACTCTCAAGTGTTCAAAGAATACATGGATTCCTTAAATATACAATTAAAATTTAGCAGCGTCACTCACCCAGAAACGAATGGAATTTCTGAAGTTACGAATAAGATATTAAAAAACTCGATAACAGCTATGAGTAAAACTACATTAGAGTGGGATACTAGGCTGGACTATTTTAAATTACTTTATAATTCTTCCCCTCACCGCGCAACAGGTGTCCCGCCATGTCTCTTATTCTTTGGGAGAGATATTAGAAACCCATTTTCCATCCACCTTCCCACACAAGATATTATTACAGCAACATATGTGCAAAATAGGTACAACATTTGGAAGAAATAAAAAAATTTGCGCTACATAATCAAGAACGAATGTTAGCCGAGTATATTAATAACGACGAAATGCAGAAAGTAAAATTTTTAAAAATCGGGCAAGAGTGTTACCTAAAATGTGTGGGTACACCGGGAGTATTTCAGCCTAAATGGAGAGGTCCTTTCGAAGTCGTAAGAAGGTTTCGGAATAATAATTACCTTTTAACAGAGCTCCAAAACCCGCTCAAAGATCCGATTAAAAGACATATTTCTCAATTATTCTCAACAACGAAAGTCGAGTCTAGAGCATGCCAAATTCATAACGGGTCGGAGCAGGAAGGTAATCAACGTACATAAAAGTCGTTGGACATATATATATATATTTTCATATATTACTCTATTTATGAAAATAATATGCGTTATTTCATTTATCGTTATACATACCTTTTTTATTATTCAAGAATATTCGTTAATTTATCAATGAAATGTTTCATGTACATTTGTGTTGTATATAGATTTTTTTTTTTCCAAGTGAAATTTGTGGGTTATACTACACATGGATAAATTCTCAGAGAGGACATTATATGGGAAATTTAAGTGTAGGTGTGCTATATACCTGTATATATATATAAAATAAAATAAAATACATCGTGTAGAACAGCCGGTTCTTTTAAACCAATTTTTTTTCTCCCCCAACGCGCAGCGTAAAGTTTGGGAGCTGTGGCTTTTGTTTACGATGATGGTCAATGTTTTGAGGAGGAGCGCCATCTCGTGGTGCTAAAAGCGGAATTTTTCTCCTCTGTCCATCTTTTTAGGCAGAAGAGAGAGATTAGTTCCCCCCCCCCCCCCCGCACCCTCCGACCTGCGCGCCAGAGAGTTAGTTTGCTTTGGAATGGCCAGTTACGAAGGAACAATTTTGTGCACATAAGGTTTTGATCAGTAAAAAAAAAAAAAAAAAACATTGGTACAATTCTATGGCATGCAATAAATGAAATTCTGCTTACTTGTCTTCAATCAGAGGCAGGCTGGAATGAGACGTCCTGAAGTTCTGCTTCGCTTGATTTATTTATTTATGTCGTATCATTCCTCAGAGAGTCAACTGCAAAGTATAACATATTATGAGTATCCTAATTTTCAAGCATTTTTATTATAAAATATTATAATTTTTTTTCTTACTTTCTTATTAATAGTAAAAATAAATTAGTTTAATTTTAATATTTATTAATACCTTGGGATTTAGCGGCTAGTCCTTATAGCATATTTCTGCCAATAGGGCTGACATAAATTACAGTTGAGGCAGGGAATATGCATTGTTAGTTATTATTATGAAATTTGCTATACAAAAAATTTTTTTTTCTTTAGTACAACAGTGTACATATTATAAAAATTATTCTTTTTTCTTATTTAATAGGGTGAACTTATCACTATTTTACTCTCAAATAATTGAAGTGATGCAGTAAATTTAATAATAAAAAAAAAATTAAGTTAAATAAATTAAAAAGTATTACTGTTACTCAGTCTATTAATTGAATTGTAAGGTCATATAAAATATTAATTATATAAATATTGTCATTTAAATTACATTACACTGGATTTTACACGAAGATAATAAATTATATTTTCTTTCTCATGTTCATTAATTAACAACAAAAAAAAATTTTAAAAGAGGATTCCGTTTTGATTGCCAATCTGAAAATTATTCAGGGCTTGGACAACACTCCTTTTATTCTAATTCGAATTAAGTAAACAGTTACCTTTTTTCAAAATAAAAAAAAAATAAATTTTTTTCACGTAACAATAAATAAATAAAATACTAAATATGGCAATAAATAAATGATGTATTGCTTTTAAAAATAATCAGGTAACTAAAGAGGAATATATCAATGTTTAAATAAATTAGGCTATATTACCTAAACCTTTCTTGTTTCTTTTCTGTAAAATAAAAATAAACAAATATCTTTTTAGCCTTTAATTACATAAATTAAATGGGATTTCTCAATTAAAATTTTATACCTTTGGTTTCTGGTAATTTAGTACAAAATAAATCGTACCTGTTTATGAGAATTCCTTCTCTTGTAATGTTGATTTCCTTGTTGCTGGCAACAGGGTGGTGCACCGATCTTCGTTATAGAGTTTGGACATTCATTATTAATAGGCACGGCATCCAGTTTTTCCGTAGCATTCTGTCTCCACCGCTAATTAAATTAAGATAAAATTAAGTACAAGGGTAGTCATTTAAGCATATTTTGTTATGGATGTAACAAAAAGAATAAAATGTAATAATTAGGAATTTTGTAGATTAGATTCTCATTTTTTTTGTTGGTTCCGTTTAACCCCCCCACCCCCCACCCCTCGTTTTTTTTGTTCGCACCGAGTTATTTTTGTTCAGACTCTACTTACTTCGTAGGTAGGTTTTCACAGGCTAGTGGGAATTAAAACATAAGGGTTAATAATATACCTCCTGTAGGCATAACACAGTTTAGTTTAACACTGTTAAATTATGCAAATAAATAAATAAATAAATAACACATTTGTGATTAACATTTAACCCATAATCGTAAAAATACTAGTACCTGTGTATAATACAATGTGACTCTCAATACATAATGCATATACAAAACATATAAAATAATGAGATGTTTAGGTATTGCTTATGATAAATAATAATATTAATAGGAGCGCATAGATTGGCCAATCTTTCAAAAAAAAAACATACCTAAAATATTACTTATATTTTATTCTCCACAACAACATTAAAACATAAATTATAAAAACATTCAATCATTGAGTGATATTGGATTATCTAGCGGGAGTTACATATAAATTTTTATAATGTTAGTCGTGCTTACGAGGTACACGTCAAGACTACTTTCTTACCTTCAAATTGTTGTTTCATACCTCGACTAGTACTATATTATACAAACCTTAAGGGGTACCAGTAAAACTTACTCCTTCATTTCTGTTCTATCCATTGGAGCCAGCAGATCTGCGCCTTTTAGATTTTATGCGAATTAGGCAGGATACTCGTCTTGCTGATGATGTTTTCTAAAAAAAAAAAAAGATTATTAATGAATGTTGCAGTTATGAAAATATACATTCAGGCCTAGACATTCTCGCAGATTCCTAGTGTTGAATCCAATATGGCACGATTTCAGTTTTTTTTTCTTTGCGCTCCCAAACCGGCAACGCTATTAAGGTGGCGACTAGATACTGTGGGAAAATTCATGTAATCAGTTGACCCCTCAGTCGGTCCCGCGCTTTTGCAGCACAGTCCATAAATTTTCATGGGGGAGACAAAGTGATTAGGACTGTAACGAGTTTTTTTTCTTTATCGATAAGTCGATCTTGCAACCAGTTTTCTCCATAGCCGAGAGAGGAATGAAATGTCTCTTCCTGCTCTTGAAATGCATCGGATTTGCGCTTAGGAGAAACCTGATTCATCTCTTTCTTTGAATCAAATATCATTTGTTAAGTCAGATAATCAAATACGAGCATGTTTGTTTTAGTGGCAGTTAGCGATTCAGAAGCGATGTATATGTAAATATACACCACTTATTTAAAATAAATAAATAAATAAATAAAAATAAATAATAATAATAATAATAATAATAATAATAAAAACACATACATTCTATCAGCGAAACAATAAATTAAAGAACCAGTAGATTTGGATGATATAAAAAATTTATATCGTATGTTCACGAGTTCATAATGCAATAATTGTATACAAATTTTGTCTCTCTGAGTATTTTATTATTATATATGAAATATAATGAATTGTCTTTTATGTGTAATGTTAGTTTAATGTGTAACTGTTTGCCTATTCATATTTACATATCGTATGGTAGAAATTTGGCTTTTATTATCTTACTTATTCCAAAATTGGTTGCTTTGGTATACAATTGGCTAATTTAACATTAAATTGTTGAGTGCTAAATTGCAAACAATGGAATAATTAATAAATACAGTGCAATCTACTACGACAGTTATGCCTCGACGACGTGATCCGTACACCAGAACTGTCGGCGTATAAAAGGACTTGCTATGCACATCTTCAAGCCATCCGAACCACTATGATACTCAGTGAGTGTCAATGACTCTATATATACAACATAGGACAGGATGCACACAAAGTGCTGGACAATGACATGAGACTTTATATTCCAGCTGAAGGAGCAGGGTCAAGCAAAAAAAAAAAAAAAGAAACACGTTGCACTAAATTTCTTTTTTTTTTCCATATTGGAGGCGGAGATGATGGAAAGAATATGTCTTTCCAACAAACTTTAACTTTTATCTATAAACTATGATGTTATTATATACGAGGCAGCATATAAAAAGAAGCATTCGTATGACTATAATAGAACCTGAACTAGGTTAAGTGCATGTCTTGGTAAAGTATCGTACAGATAAAATTTACGATACTAATAAATCTACAAAAGTCATCGAAATTACGATTTATAGTTGTGTAGGACATCATGAGGGCATAACAACGAAATTTACAGCTGACCTTTGACCAGAAGGACCACACACACGGAATAAAGTAAAAATAAATATAACTGGGTACAGCAAAAACTCAACCTATAAGGTTGCGCCACATGAATTCAGAGTCGACCAATGATATTCGCCTGTAAAGATGGGTGGCAACTCTGTATGCGAATTTTCTAGCTATATGGTATAATTTTATGTTTGCATAAATAATGTAAACAGGACAATGTCCGTTTTTTTGTTTTTTTCAGTGTAAGTAAGAGACAGACTTCACTTGCAAATTTTATCCCAATGCTGATGGCAGCAAAAAAATAAGATGCTGCGGTTGGATTTTAGCAGATTGCTGTACCATGAATAACATATAAAATATATATATAAAAAAATAAGTTACCCCAACATTGGCTTAAAAATACATGTGATGGCCGATTAAGGATAAACATTTTGTGTCAACATTTTTGGAGACCTTTTGTGCCTACGTGTGGGATATTCACGGAGCAACGAGAATTCTACATGCTGCCGGGGGCAGTGGATCAAGTAGTCCATTATGATTTTATTCCATTGTTTTTACCAGTAATAAGCATTACCTATGAAAGTAACGGACTATGGTGATATTCACGTGTTATAAAATTAATTAAATAGATTGATTAATTGAAATAGGTAAATATATATATAAAGATGTGCATCAGCATTACTATTAAAATATATAACCCACAATATGTAAATAACTTTTTTTTATTGTAAATTTTCTCCTATAATAAAATGTAATCAAGTTTGAATATGAGTAATCTTTTCTTTATTTTAATACTTAATTAATATTTTTCTCTTATAGATGTGGGAATGTAAAATAAATAATCTATTTATCCATATGATTTGCTAAAAAAATTATTATATGAAAGAAAATGCAGACTTAGAAGGTAAACGATCTACGAAAAAAATGACACAGCGCATTGATTAATTATAATTTTAATATTTAATATATTAAATTTTCTTTGGATTTCCCTGAAGGGAATTGTTAATTATATCGCTTACCTAGAGTCGTTTGGTGCTAACACTGTACGAATAGTAAGAATCATAAAAATTAATCTCCTCATATAAAATTAATATTAATCAACCTCATTACCCGTGTTGCAATGTATTAAAGTTATGGATATATTTTAGCATGTATATATCATTCCAGCACTGTCCCTTGTCGGGCTTAAACAAAGTAGGAAATAAATTGTTTTCTTTTTTAATTTGTTCTGCAAATTATATTTTTGTTTAATATGTTATAGGGGAAAATATGTTTAATTCTATAAAACTTGTTATAAAGTATATTTGCAAATTCATATTACCGAGTAGAAGACTATTTGTATATATTATTCCTTACTTGATATTAATTTTGTAGCTTACAAATTATTTTACTACTCAGAAACTAATTTTGAAATATTCTGTAGCGCACTAAACAGCAAATTTTTAATGATTTTAATCTACATCATTTTTCAAAGTAAATTGCGTAATAAGTAAAGTGAATTGCAAAAATAAGGCAAAATTGCAACTATTAATTACAATAATATGATTTTCTTTCCTCTAGAAACGTCCTATGTTATAACGGTATTGTATATGTCCCTTATATTTTAATTACAATAAGAACTGATAAGAAGTAATCATTTTATTTGCAATGCAAAGCTGATAAAATGCATAAAAAGGTATGATTTCAACAGAAAGCTTCTTTGTTTATATTAAATCCCGGAAGATGGTACCAAAACAATATATAGCAACAAAACGTTATCCAGTACAAAATATTTCACCGAAATACACTCAATTGAACTTATAATCCCTCTTCCCCTTTTGCCATACTGCTTATAAACGTAAACAAAAGTGACAAATACATTTAAAAATATTTAAAGGCTTTAATATGCTTTTACAAATATTTTAAGAGCAGAATCGGATATTATTATTTTTTTAATGAATCGCTCAAAGAGTCGTTCATTTGTTTCTAGATTTGGATTTCTGTGCTTCTGAATGGCAACAGTATTCATTTGTTTATATCTAATCTGCTGTTGGTAGCTCGTAAGTTTTAATTTAGAACTTAAAACATTGTAATTGTATAGTTTTTGAAGGTTTTAGAGAAAATGAAGGAGGAAAGATGTGATACAACGTAGATTAAACAAAGCAATTGTTCGACTTATATGACGGCGGCATCGGGATGCCTTAAGCCTAACATGGCTGCGATGTTGTTTTTTTTTTTTTTTTTGAAGATGAGTGCGACCCTGATTCGTTACACTGTGTTTTATTATATAGAGATTTTTAATTTAGAACTTAAAACATTTTAATTGTATAGTTTTTGAAGGTTTTAGAGAAAATGAAGAAGAAAAGATATGATACAACACAACGTAGATTAAACAAAGCAATTGTTCGACTTATATGACGGCATCGGGATGCTAAAGCCTATCATGGCCTCGATGTTGTTTTTTTTTTAGGATGAGCGCGACCCGGATTCGTTACACTGCGTTTTATTATATAGAGATATCTGATTTTTGTCATGCTGTAACTTTCGTATTTATGAACCGATATAGATTTAGCTTAACATGTATACAGGACATATCAAGGTCTCGACAGATTTCGTTAGCCAGCTTCATCCACCATCTTGTTTCGAAATGGCGGCCATTAAGAAATTTTTAGAATTTTAAAATTTAAAAAGAGGTACAAAAAAAATTGAAAATTGAAAAATATATTTTTCTTAAATGTTTGGCCTTAATAAAAGGATTCCGGGGAATATTTTTGTCTTTATCTTAAAATTTATCTTAGATACAGAAGTTTGAAGGATTCCGGGGAATATGTTTGTCTATCTTAAAAATTAGCTTAGATATAGAAGTTTGAATTTCTAGGGTGGCTGACATTTTGAAACAATCTTATATTTGTCAACTCGCGTATTTCTTAACGCATATTTGCTGATAAAAAAAAAAAAAAACTGAAAACTCATAAATCAGCAATAAAAATAAACCCGAGATTGGTTGGTTGGAACATAATCCTTCCGATGACTACCAGCAATCCATTTCATTTTCAATTCTTCATCTTTTGGAAAGCCAAAAGTAGCTACTTGATAGTCCGTTTTATGATTACCCTTACAAATGGTACACTGTAAAAAAAAATCTGTGAAGTTACTAAAGTTTTTCTAGGAAACTGGGATTCCTAGAACTTTTCATGTAACGTCAACAACAAAATTTCATGTAACAGACACACTTTTGCGCCGAAAATCAAAAAATCTGTAAGGTTACTAAGAATTTTTTTGGAAACTGGGATTCCGAGAACTTTTCATGTAACTGCAGCCAGGGTTACAAATAAAAGTTTAGTAAGATTACTGAAATTTTAGCAGATTCATTTGTAAAGTTACAGATTTTTGTAGCTTTACAAAAACTAGTTTTGTAGATTTGCAGCTTTTTTCGTACAGTTACAGGTGAAAGTTTAGTAAGCATGTATTTTTACATCTGTAGAACTACAGATTTTTTTTTACAGTGTACAATACATTTTTAAAAACTCATAATCATAAATAACATTTCTCGCAATTAATTTATAAAGCTATTGTGTAGAAGAGCGAATTTACAGCGCACAATAAGAAGTTTGCCGATCTCCAACTACTTCATATAATTTAGTGTTGCCAGCCATGAGGCATTATCCATACACTGTAAAAAAAAATCTGTAAAGTTACTAAAGTTTTTCTAGGAAACTGGGATTCCTAGAACTTTTTATGTAACGGCAACAAGAAAACTTCCTGTAACAGACGTTGTTACAGGAATTTTTGTTGTTGTCGTTACATAAAATGTTCTAAGAATCCCAGTTTCCTAGAAAAACTTTAGTAACTTTTCAGATTTTTTTTTTACAGTGTAGGATGGTGTTGGCTGAACAATTCCTGCAAAGCCAAAAATTACAACCTGATGCAATTTACCGTTTATTTATTAAAGGTCACACGCACCAGATAAAGCTCCCTATGTTTGTGAGGTATTATCCATATTTGAATCGCTCTTGCGGATGTTTCAAGGTAACTGAAAGGAAAAAAAGCGTCATCGTGACGTTAGATGTTGTCCGAAATGCACAGTATCTTCTTTTGTAACTCTGTTTGCAGTTAAAATCAATGATATTCTTAATAAATTACATCTCTATGTACATGAAACTTTATATGTTGTTAGACTTGCATTTTTCCACAGAAAAACTTTTTAATAAAAATTGTGTACGTATGTTATTAACAAAAGTTCACCAGATTGAACAAGAATATGTGTAAAATATTCAGGCAATATTACAGACAATAATATGTAGTAGTTTCTATAAAAAGGTACCTCGAAGTTCAAAAAACAACATTTTGAGAAAATTGAGTTTAAAGTTTATATATGTAATGTTTACTTATGATCTAAACAAACTGAATTGCTTAAAAAAATTTAACTTCTCGTTGTCTTAGAAACAAAAGTAATGTACCAATCAAAAAGAGAAAATAAATGATAAAAAAGAAAAAAAAAATTTCACGAATTTGCTTTCCAACTTCCCTTAATCAAGAATTATACAGCTTATTTCGGATAGCAATTACAAGCTAATCAGATGCTTTTTCGGTAGTTATCAGCCGTTATCACCAGACATACACACCACAGTGACCGTTTTTTCAGGCTAAATACAGGCGATATTTGCCTAACTGGCTAAAAATAAATTCAATACCCCCGGCATCTACTGATGTCCAGAATAATTAAAAATAAAAAAAATCCCATTTCTTAGATACAAATTTGATATATGATCTTCTATGATGTTCACGCTAACTTGGTCACAATGAAAATGATTAGTGTACCATTTGTTATTCGGGTACAGGATTCCACAAAAAACATCGGATACATTACTTTCTATGGGCGATAATTGTTAGAAATAATATATTTTACATTTTTTTATGTTACTCTTCGTGAAATATCACGAAACTGATATACAATGTTGATTTGTATTATTATATGTTTCTGATAAAAAAAAAAAAAAATTGTGCTTGACTTTCATTCTTCATCTACAGGGATATGCAAAAATATAACTTGCATAACTATAATTGTTTAGCACTTAGAGGTTTAAGCCCGAGTGTCGCTCGGGTTGCCGTTTTGTTGAAGCGAACTAAGCCCGAGAGCCTCTCGGTATCAACTTCTAACACTATGAGCTATAAAAATACCTACTATATACGTCCGCGATCTTTTCAGATATTATCTACGAGCCTTTTATTTTGAAAAAAAAAATAAGTGGCAGCAGCAAACAGAAGTAAGTATATGAAAATATCTATAATCAGAACTTAATTCGAACTTATTGTGAACCTTGTGGTGTTGCTCTTTGAGCTTTGAAACGTACCACACAAAAGCAAATTTTACTAAATAATGTTTATATACAAATAAAACCCATTTCCAGATATTTGCACAACATTTGGGTAAGTTTTTATTTAAGTCTATATAAAATTTTATGCTAAAAAATTATGTTTTCTTATGCGGATTTTTTTTTTTAATTTTAAAACATGCTTTTTTCAATAATTTGTCATCAAATATTAGTTTTTAGTACGTTTAAATAGTTCCTTGATTATGAATAAGAACAGTTTGAAGTTTATAAAAAAAAATAAAATACATATCTTCCAAATATTCTTTTAAAAAAATCATGAAAAGTACCAAATACACTGTAAAAAAAAATCTGTAAAGTTACTAAAATTTTTCCAGGAAACTGGGATTCCTAGAACTATTTATGTAACGGCAACAACAAAAATTCCTGTAACAGACGCTGTTACGGGAATTTTTGTTGTTGCAGTTACATAAAAAGTTCTAGGAATCCCAGTTTCCTGGAAAAACTTTAGTAACTTTACAGATTTTTTTTTTACAGTGTACCCTCAGTTCAAGGGGAGATATGAGATTGCAATAGCTCAGACCTCAGAGTGCAATTTCACGATGCAATGCTATTTCTTATAGAATTAAATTTTTGATGTGCGCGGTACCAATATTCTTTACTAACCGGTCTTCGCCCGTCTAGAGCTAGACTGTCACTTGGGGAGGATACCTTCTGCAGCGTAGAAGGCTGCAGATACCTTCTGCAGCGTATAACCCTGGCTTTGCCTGGGGACCGCGAAGTTCATTTTACATACAAGCAGAAAATAAATAAATGAAATACCTTATTTTAAATTATACAAAAATAACTAATAAAATTATCAATTTAATCTTTATTTACATGCTTTAGCATGTAAATAAAGATTTCGCGACATAAATAATAAATTTTATTCTTAAGAACCCTGGCAAAAACTCGCATAGTCCTGCCCGAGCTTACAAGGACGCCCATATGATTAATTTTAGGGGGGGAGGGTGAGAAAAACCTCAACTTCCTCCAAAGCTATCATACATTTTAGTAAATATTTAAGGTACTTTGCGTGTTTTTGCGATCTTTTGACGAAATTTGTATTTTTTTTGCGATCCTTTGACAAAATTGGCATTTTTCCACGATTCTTTGACAAAATTGGCATTTTCCCACGATTCTTTGCCAAAATTCGCGTTTTCCTGTGATCCTTGAACGAAATTTGCGTTTTTTTTCTACGATTCTTTGACGAAATTTGGGTTTTTTCTCCGTTTGTTTGACGAAATTTGCGTTTTTTCCGTGATTCTGTGACGAAATTCGAGTTTTCCCCTTCATTGTTGAACGCTTGCATTTTTTTCGTGGTATTTTGACGAAATTTTAGTTTGTCCTGCGATCTTTTGACGAAATATGAGTTTTTTCTCGCAATCCTTTGAAGAAATTTATGCATTTTCACGATTCTTTGACGAATTTTGCGTTTTTTCGTGATCTTTTGACGAAATTTGAATTTTTTCCTGCGATCTTTTGACGAAATTTGAATTTTTTCCTGCGATCTTTTGACGAAATTTGAGTTTTTTCCTGCAATTTTTTGACGAAATTTGAGGTTTTTTTCATGATCCTTTTAAGAAATTTGTGTTTTTTCGCGATTCTCAGACGAAATTTGCGTTTTGACCATCATTCTTTGACGAAATTTGCGTTTTTTCCGCGATTCTTTAACGAATTTTTCCCGTTACTGTTGAATGAAAATGGCGTTTTTTCGATCATTTGATGAAATTTGCGTTTTCCCGTGATCATTGAGCGAAATTCGCTTTTTTGCAATCCTTTGGCAAAATTTGCGTTATTTCGTGATCTTTTGACGAAATTTGAGTTTTCTCCTCCGACCTTTTGACGAAATTTGAGTTTTTTTCTCGCGATTCTTTGAAGAAATTTGTGTTTTTTCGCGATTCTTTGACGATATTTGAGTTTTTCCCACGATTCTTTAACTAAATTCGCATTTTCTCGTGATTGTTGAACGAAATTCTCGTTTTTTGCGATCCTTTGACGAAATTTGCTTTTTCTGGGATTCTTTAACGAAATTTTCGTTTTTCCATGATTATTGAACGAAATTCGATTTTTTGCAATTCTTTGACGAAATTAGCTTTTTTTCGCGATCTTTTGACAAAATTCGTCCTTTTTCCCCGATCCTTTGACGAAATCGGTGATTTTTTCTGCAAACTATTGACGAAATGGATTTTTTTCGGCAACCATTTGTAAAAATTCGCGATATTCTTCCGTGAAATTTTTTATGTTCGAATTCTCGGATTGATGACCGATTATTGTTAAACCTTTCTCTAATTTCTCAGCGTTTTGTTTACGTAAAATCCTCTTGTGAAAATGGATCCTGTCTATAATGAAATCCTTCCTTATGCAGAAAAAGGATTATCGTCTTGTAGAAAAAAACCCACACAGTAGCACCTGCTAAGATAAAAATTGTCTAAAATAGAATTTGTTTTCTATCTTGTCTTTTTCCTCTTTGTAAGAAGCAGTCTATTTGAAAACATTAATTAAAAACTCATGAAAACAGAACTTGTCTAAAACAGAATCCAGCTTTAAAAGAAAAAAAAAATCATGGTTATGACAAAATGAATTCCCAACAATTATACCTGCTAAAACGGAAACATGTATAAAACGAAAAATTGTTCCTGCGCCTTCTGATCTTGTCGATGCAGGTTTTATTATGCTTTGTCTTTAAACGATCAAGTTAAAATTTTCATATCTTGCCACTGATTTATAAAAAAAGTTTGACAAATCCAAAATCTACGGGGGGGGGGGGGGGGGGGGGCTCAAGCCCCTCCTTGCCCCCCTATATGGGCGCCTTTGCGAGCTTATCTAGGGCACGGTAGAGCTTCTGGGTGAAACACACAAAAATAAGATATAATGCGATCATCAGGGCCATCGCTAAGACTTTTTATTCGGGGGGAGAGGACCTTAAATTGCTAAGTCAAATTTCAGTACTTGCCAACTCATTGAGAAGCTAAAATAAATAATTCTCGACGTTTACCAACTAGTTTTATAATTTTACCAAGTTACCACAATTAGAAAATGTAATATAGTTCTTATTTGTAAAAAGCTTAATAATATTCCCAATTATATTTGTAACTTTTGCCAAGTCTCTCAGAAATAGAAAGAGTATTATAGTTTTTTTATAAAGTTTTAAACAAATTCGCCAACTAAGTTTGTAAATTTTCCAAGTGTAATAGCATTGGCGAACGTTTGGGAGGGACTCCCCTCCGCTCTCCCCCCCCCCCCTTAGCGAGGGCCCTGGAGATAATTTTAAATGGATCCTGTGGATTTAGTGCCCGTAAATTGTTAATAGGATTAACACGGAAAATAACGGGCCACTGTGTGCTTAGCCGCCATATATCGTTATTACGGCGATTACTATAACGG
Source organism: Maratus speciosus (assembly GCA_963932465.1). Lineage (NCBI taxonomy): Eukaryota > Metazoa > Arthropoda > Arachnida > Araneae > Salticidae > Maratus > Maratus speciosus. The sequence continues at coordinate 507,918,501 of OZ010796.1, read as the reverse complement.
AGCCCTGTGTGTGTTTGCAACTCATAAATTATTAAAACCTCAATCACTTTAAAGGAGCCCTGTGAATTTTGCGTACAAAAACCGTTAAAACCACAATAATTTTAACAGAGCCCTGCGCGTTTTACGCCTATAAACTGGTAATACGGCAACCACTATAACGAAGCCTTGAGCATACAGGAGTCCATAAATGGGGTGATGCGTAATTAAATCATAAATATCTACTTCCCGTTGGGGTTTTTTTTTGGGGGGGGGGGGGGGAGGAAATGTGCTATATTTTGGCATAAAGTTTAAAATCCGATTGCTAAAAGACGAAAAATACAAAACAATTTATACAGCTCCAAGTCAAAAAATTAGAATAATAGAAAAAAAAAAAGAAATTGTGAAAAAATGTTTTTTATGTAGCGCTTATGCTAAAAGTAAAACAGGATAAAACTTAATATTGTAAGAATCTACATAGTTTGTAGAATCTTTTAGCATAAAATTTAAAGGAAATAATACAAAAATTAAAATAATTATTCTCACTTGGAAAAAATCAAAATATTAGAATAACCATTTACCTGGTTCAAAATATTAGAACAGTGCATTGTAAATAATACGTGTTTTTTTCTTTTTTTTAAAGCACAAATAATTATTCTCTAATATTTTGTAGTATCGCCAAAACATTTTATAACAGCACGAACTCGCTTTGCCAAGCTAGCTACAAGTGGTTCACAATGCTTTCTGTCCAGATATGACCATGTCGACTTTATGCAGCAAATAAGTTCAACTTTGTTTTTTGGCGCAATATATTGGCAGCCATTTCTTCATTATTCCCCACAAATTCTTTACTAGATTTAAATCCGGTTAATTAGCCGGCCAGGGAAGTACGTTAATTTGGTGTTGGCTAAGCCAGTTCTTGCTAGACACTGACCTGTGTGAAGATGCAAAATCATGTTGGAAAATAAAATCGTCACCACGAGGATCTTCCGACGATGGTATCATGAAATGACCAAGGATTTCTTGATAGATCATCGCTTCAGAGCAACAGTGGGACATCTAATAATAATACAAAATGAGACATCTGACTTACTGCTATGAATAACTGTGTTTGCATCTAGTGGAACAACTTCTGATACGCAAAGTTATATTTAATACTATATCTCAGATGTGTTGTATAAAAATTCCTTACTGTTCCACTAGATGCAGACTCGGTTTTTTATAGCAGTGTGTCAGACATCTCATTTTCGATTATTTCTAGGTGTCCTACTGTTGCTCTGAGGCGACGATATCTCAGAAGTAATCATTTCGTTAACGATACATAGCCTTTCAGGACCATCTGCAGTCATGCAAGCCCATACCATTACACTGGCTGCAGCAAATTTCATTGATCGTTTCATGGAATCCTTGTCATTCGCTTTTTGCTTCATTCACCATACACGAACACCTTGATTACGATATGTTACGCAAAACACACTATCATCACTAAAAAATATCTTTTTCCAATCATCCAGACCCCATAAAAGCCTTTTTTGCACCACTTCACTCTTTCCCTTTTCTGTTTAATAGTCATTAGGGGCTTTATCTTTGGTACACTAGATTGAAATCCAAGTTTATGGAGACGTCTTAGTGTTGTAGATTTACTCACATTAACACCGTGTTCTTTCCACTTTCGATGCAAATACCTTACACTTCTAAAACGGTTTTTTAGCAATACTCTTTAACTTTCTATCATCTCTCTGAGTAGTTTCTGGCTTTCGGCCGCTATTCAGATGCTTGTTTTCAAAATGTCTGTTGTTAAAATACTGCTTTATTGTTCTATTAACACTTGGTTGAGAACATTTTAAGTAGCTGGCGATATTTTGTCGATTACGACCTTCTTTATGCAAATCAATAATACGATGTTTGTAAACTCCTTTATGTCGGACGAACAACCCATATGTTTTAAAATGAAAACAATGATGATGCAAAGCATTTTTATAACTTAAGAAGAAGTCCCGCAGAAGCTAATTTTATGATTAATTTATGCAACCTTCTAAATCAATTAGGAAAATTCATAAGTATTCCAATTTTGTGAACCACCTATTTTAGTATTCTAATATTTTGAATAAGGAAAATAATTTTACAAAAATACAATAAGCACTCGAAATTTAATCTTTTACAGTTTTAACTTTCTTTAATAACTTTCAAATTTATTAAAACATCAACCGTTGTTCTTTTTCAATAGTACTACACTGAAATAAAGCTAAATGGAATTCCAGATACAAATGAAATGAATTATTCTAATTTTTTGATTTGAAGTTGTATAATATGAAATTAAAAAAAAAGACTAAACAAAATTTTACTTGAAAAAATGTCTTGTGAAAAATATCTAGCCAAAAATCAGTAATAGTTATTCGTCTAATCTTCCATAATCAGGTTTATAGACAAGTTTGGTGACAAACATTAGCAATGCTGGCAAGAATGTAGCTTCAAGATTATGAGAGTGACAACAATGGTTAACACGTTCACTGCCGCAAAAAGTAAGAATTTCTTCTTTAAAGTCGTTTGCCACCATAAATTCTGAAAGGTAAATTTCGCTTTACTAATACAGCGAAATTTCTGCCAATAAATAAGGCAATTATTTTTATTTTAAAATAATGGTGAGAAAGTAATAAATTAAAGTAACGAATATTAAAGCTACGAGTACACTCGTAGCGTGGCAGTCCACGTGTTAAACATTAAAATTGATTTTGTGCCAAACCACGCACGCTAAAATACACAAGTTGATTATAGACTCGATTACGGAAAAGTCTTTTGTTTTGGATCTCCAATATTCCCTTGAATTTCTAAAATCGCTGAAATAGGGTTTAACCATTTTTTTAGTAGATTTATTCCGCCTTAGGAGTTGAGTTTTAAAAAAATCCCATTTTAATGGATCCCGTAGTATGTGTTACGAATATATACCCAGGAATCATATAAGGAGTCATAGAAATTTCCAAGTGGGTGAAAAATGTCCGAGCCAGGTTTCGAATCAGGGACGGCTGAAGCCGCCAATGCTCTGCCAACTGAGCCATCTCGGACGAATCTGGAGGACCTAATTCACCCAGCTATCCTTAATGATCACAGCATCTGGTCTGATATCTAAATCAGCTCAATAGAATAAATAACAGGATATGGAACTCCAGAAAAGATGGATACGTAATTATATTTAGATTAATATAAATTTTATAAATAATATATATTTCATTTATGACTCAGTTGACAGAGCATTGGCGACTTCATCCAAGAGGTCCCTGGTTCGAATCCTCGCTCGGACATTTTTCAACCACTTGGAAATTTACAACTACAAATGATATGATTTATTTACCAATCGAATAATTGTGTTAAAAATTAATCTAATATACCAAGGAGTTCAAGTTTCTAGCTTCATTATTTTCGTCTTTGCACTGATGAATCAGTCAAGAAAAAAGCCTTTTGTATACAGGCATAATATGTACCTTATAAAAAGGATTTTTACTATATTTCCACGGAAAAGTTCTATCCGTTAATTCCAGAAAACTCTGAATGGAAATGTTCTTTACATTTTCCCCCTTGTATCGGTAAAACAGATTAGGCACTTTTCAATTACACCAACACGATTGTCGCCACGCATAATAGTTGGCGCCAAATGAAACATTTGAAAAAAATTAACATTGTTGGTACGAAATTAATCCTTTAAGAAAATTATCAGATTTGAAGATTACAGACTTTCACGAACTATTTTATTAAATGAATTCAAATATATACTTAAAACGAAAGAACAAATAAATATTATACAGTAAAGCAATAAAATATAACTCAATTTAAACTGCAAACGGTTCTGCTCTGTCTTTTATTACGTCATTTTGCAATACCATATAATCTCTCAACAGATTGGCTATGACATCCAGTGTTAAAGTCAACAAAATTATATTTGTGATTTACTGTGAAATGTTCGCAGCTGGCATCTCAGAAAAAACATTTATGTATAATTCCATAGACCTGCAACATTTTTATTGCAGTTTCCTTCTCATCAGGCAACTGCTAAATGATTGCATTCATCTCAGCGTAAATGAAAAATGTAATTCATAACTTTAAAATATTTCCGATTCGAAAATAGCAAATTAAGATCTTTTGCGTGGATGCAATTAAATAATTATAATAATAACAATAAATGATTCACGTCCAATAAATAGCAAGTCACAATATTTGGCACACTTCTAAAACTAAAACTAATTTAATTGGTTCACACGTGAACGACGTCAAAAGCTTTTCTGATCTAATTCTCTGCAGGAAACAAAGTCTATATTTCTGACCGTGTTTTGAAAATCGGTAAAAATTGTTATCAATTCAATTCTTTTTCAAGCTGTCAGTCCGTATTGGTTTTCTTCAGTCACGTGACTCGTGCAATTACAATATAAATAGAAATAGTGCGTACTATATTTAATTTCCTTTACAGGGTCGCACAAAAAATTCAGATACACCATCGTCTACGAAATGCGAACGATAATTGCTAAAAAAGCGCTTTCATTTGCGTTATCCGTTTTCATGCTTAACTAAATTTTCGCATATCAAGGAGTGTTTATAAATTGTATATATTACACAGCCATCTCCCCCCCCCCCCCCTCAAAAAAAAGATCGAAGGTATGAATATCTACGATAAAAGTTGGTGAAGGTACTTTTCAACCTTTTCACGATTTTATGTGAATTAAATTTTACTAAGGTATGTTGTGCGAATAAAATAAAACAAATTAATATACAGACGTAGGAAAGGATATGGATACATTGTCGAGAATGGTTGGTATCTACCGGTAAAACGTTTTAATTAATGTTATGCGTTTTCCAGCTGAATGTAATTTTAGTGCATTTTATGGTATGGATAAAAATAGGTAAATCATATACAGTACTCCACAAAATAATTAGAAGATATTTTCGTCTAGGGGCAATGCTTTAACTTTGTTAAATGCACTTCGATTGTCATAAAATTGATGAGTAGATGAATGAGAATGTATGGATGTATGAATGAATGAAAATGATTGAATAAAATTGCATGAATGAATGAATGAATGAATGAACATGAATTAATAAATGAATGAAAATGAATTAATGAGTGAATTAATTATTAAATGAAAACGAATTAATGATTAAATGAAAATGAATTAATGGGCGAATTAATAATTAAATGAAAATGAATTAATGAATGAATAAATGATTGAATGAAAATGAATTAATGAATGATTACACGAAAATGAATGAATGAATGATTGAATTAAAATGAATGAATGAATGAGTGAAAAAATGAATGAAGAAAATGAGTGAAAATGAGTGAAGATGAAGGAATGAACGAATGAGTGAAAATGAATGAAGGAATGAATGATATGAATTAAGAAAATAAAAGATGAAAATGAATCAATGAATAAAAATTAAGGAATAAATTAATGTAAATCACTGAATGAGGAACAAAAATGAATGAATAAATAAAAATGAATGAAAAGGAAGAAAGAATGAATGAGTGAAAAGGAGTGAAGGAAAATTAATGAATCAAAGAATGAATTATAGATAGATAGATAGACAGGCAGTCAGGCAGACAGATAGATATACAGGTAGACAGACAGACAGATAGATAGATAGACAAACATACAAACAAATAGAGAGACAAACATACAGAAAAATAAATAGACAGACAGATGGACATATGGACAGACAAAAAATACACAGATAGATAGATAGACAGACAAATATCTATATATAAATAGACAACCAAATAGATACATACAAAGACCGTCATGTAGATAAATAGGTAGACAGACATATAGATAGACAAATAAATGTGCAGGCATATAGATAGTCAGGCAAATAGATAGAGATAGACAGCCAGACAATTAGACAGATAGATAGATAGACATTTACAAAGAAAAATAAATATACAGACAGATAGGCATATAGACAGGTAGACAAACAGAAAGAGGGAGAGAGACAGACAGAGAGAGGGAGAGAAAGAGACAGGAAGAGAATGAGAACTCCCGGAGCAGTAAGCACTCATGTACTACTGTTTTAATCATTCTCAATTATCTCTAACTTTCGTTATACAAATATTTTTATGAAAATTCGGAAAATGTCCGTTTTATACGGCGAACGGTTAAAATTCGGCCGGAGTTCTGGCCAATATGTTGGAAAGTGTCTAAAAGCCGGACAACAGGCCAAATTCCTTGCGCCCACATTGATACACACAGACAGACAGAACCCAAAATCTTTTCGTGTCTCTACAGTAAGTCACAACTGATGTTTCAGCAATAATTATATGTATTTTACAAATTTACTTTTCGGTCAAAGCAAAAGATATTTTGTCATTAACTCCCTCGGGACAAGCGTCACATATACGTGCCATATATAGTATATATGATCCTGATTTCTGAGTATCACTATTTCCAAATAGTAATCTTCACTTTACCTAACTGAATAATTGCTGAGATTAAATATGGGGAGGTTACTTTTCGGAAATAGTGGTACTAAAAATAAAGTTCATTATACTCAACGCTCGTCCCATAATGAGTTAAGTTGCAAATTTTATAGTTTATTATTTTTTTTTTTGGTATTCCATTTTCATTTACGAAAATCCCTGTATCAGTTCACATGCATATGTATGTCGAGTTTTTTCGAAATGTGATTGCGTAACTAGTTTGAAAGAGAAAAGGTCTCACAAAAGTTCTTATATCTTATCTCGTTTTCGTAAGGGATGGCTATGGCAACTGCTAGTAAATAAAAAACTAACGCTTTCGACATTATTGTCGGAGTAGATAAATTGTCTTCTGCATTAGACAGAGATGGTAAAAAACGATAGAATAAATGTCTGGGGGCAAGGGTAACAGACAGTAGATAAACTGTCTCAGGATGACAGACCACAGATTGTCTGTTATAGAGAGAGTGTTTAACACTTTCGATAATAACCAAAACAGACATACTGTCTGTTATTTTGCTATTTTGCATAAAAGTGGATGAAACTAAACTAAAAGCCAAAGAGTAAAAAAGAATTTACACAGCAGGAAAACAACTTATACTTAGATATGGTTGTGGGGAACACTACTCTAAAAAATTAGATGATGAAAGCTGCAAAAGCTCATTATATGTATAATTTTTGTCCAGTCTACTTATGCCCTGAATGTCTTGCACCCTTTCATATCTACTTTAACTTTAGTACACATTTTATGTAATAAAAAAATTATAGCTGTCCTTAGGGATGTGCGACAGGTGCAAAAAAGTTACAATTTAATACAAAATACTTAAATATTTAGCATTCGTGTTTTTGAAGGTGGAGGTCAAAATTGAACAAATTTTTCCAACAGAGGGAAATATATTTAGGCCTGGATTCGAACTTGGGATCGTGGCTATACGCGCCGGTGTTCTACCACTGAGCGACCCAGGTGATATCAAGCTTGATACAGTTCACTAACACGCCGGATTTATCAGACCTACAACCGCGACTAAAATACATTACGCGTGGAAATCCATTGCTCCGTGGATAATAATTATATATATATATAGGTTGGTCATAAAAAAAAGTCCCCGATATATGAACCCTTAGTGGCCTAACGACTCAACCAATCGAAAGAAAATTTCACATATTGTTATTTGAAGGTATGCGCTCGAGATCGTGATTTAAAGAATTAGAGCTCTTACAGTTATGGTTGCTGAGAAAAAATTTCGAAATTTTCTAATGGCAACAAGCACATTTTTCCTTCGCAGATTCATCAGCACTTTGAAAAATCATAAAGGGCGTTGGAACGATACACGTATGACGAAAATTACCGGCGAAGAGCATTTGCAAAGAAGAGCAAACATTGTAAAGGACCAACGACAACACAACAGAAGAGGTGCATGACGCATTTTTCATAATTCACAGGGATAGACAGTAGAAACACTACTCACAGAACACCATGTACAAAGCACAGCGTGTGGAAAACCTTTAATAAGCAGTGTGGGAAGATTGTTTCTTCAATCAGGTGTTCGAACGTGCTAACAGGATGACACTTACAGGGAAACAACGAGGTGAATTGATAAAGCTGTTGTATCTGAACGGGGAAAATGCTGACGAATAAGTGCGTGTTCATCGTCAAAATCATAAGCTACGACGAGGCCTGTGTTTCGTAAAAACTGTGCGTGATTTGGTAAAAAAAATTGAAGAAACTTGATGCACATGTGATAGACCGCGATCCGTACGATCATCTGTTCCTGTTGTAGTTGTTGCGGAAGTACATAATACGATTATCGCAGGTCCATTGCATACTGCAAGAAGTGTTGCCCGTAATTTGAATGTACCGAAAAAAACAGTCCTCAAAATTCTGCGTTCTGTTCTGCGGATGTTTCCTTATCGATTCCAGTGCCTCCAGATGCTGCAACCTGGAGACGAGTAGCAACGTTTCGACTTTGCGAATTATTTCCCATAAGATATAATGAAGATAGCAGGTGGCCGCTGCAGATATTATGGACAGATATGGGGCATTTCTCCTTAACGGAAAACTCGAAGAACTCCTTTCATTGGGCTGACAGAAATCCTCACGATGTGCTACCAACGCTTTTACACGAAGCTAAAGTGACTGTGTGGTGCGGCGTCACAAGCCCATTCATTCTCGTTCCGTACTTCTTCGAACAGGTCACTTCCACAGCTATGAAAAAGTTCTCCATCACAAGTGCTCGGCATACAACAATGTTGCAGAATTACATAATTCCAGAATTGCAGCAGCGAAATGTCGTTCATGACATTATGCAAAGTTCGTGCTCCTCCACACGTCAACACATGTGTTAGACAAGTGCTGCAACAGCTCTTTGGTGATAGAATAATCTCGCGTAACTTTGCAGTTTCGTGGCCACCGCGATCCCCCAACTTCACTCCGATGCATTTCTCGTTCTAGAGTTATGTGAAATCGAAGGTGTATACATCAAATCCAAGAGGTTTGTCAGGATTCAAAAATGCCATAAAACGTGAAGTTGTACAGATTCCTCCTGCGATGTTACGTTCGTCATTGTTGTCAACAATCCCCCTCATGCAACGCGTAAGGTGGCTCTGCGAAGGTGGGCACGTTGAAAACTGCTAATTCCAATAAACGTTTTCTTTTTCCTCTTCTCTCTTGCTTTGTCATCGGTGCTATATAATGCTCTTCTTTGCAAAAGTTTCACGCGGGCAATTTTCATCATACGCGCATTGTTCAACGCCATTTATGGTTTTTCGATGCGGTGATGAATCTACGCAGATAAATTGAATTTTTCGACTTTTTTCCACTCTTACCGTAACCGTGAGTGCTCTAGTGTTTTAAATTATCACGATATCTACACTGTAAAAAATAGTGGGAACGTTTACTATTCTAACAGGAACTTTTCTGATAGTACCGGATATGTGAGAGCTATTTCTATTTTCTGAAACAACCGGGAATGTTCCTGGGTGTTTCAATTTAATTTCCCTCGTACTTTCCGTGTAACAGAGAAAGCGCCTGTACGCATGCGCTCCAAGTATTTCACCACTATTTCTTCTTACTCCTTTACGCTGAAACGGACGGGAAGCAATCGCCTAAAGTGAAAGTCAGCTCGTGTGTATGAGATGGCGGCGTAGGACCACGTGTATTTGAATTCGCTTTTATTTTGAAAAAAAAAAAAAAACCAATATTATAACATTTTTGTTATATTTTGTGGGTATTTTTTATTGCGTTTTAAAATTATGCAAGAAATGTATCTTGGATATTATCAAAGGACTTTTTCAGAGCTTTGGAAATTTAGTAATTTTGAACGCGGAACGATCGTAATTCTGGGTAAGTGTTTTCTTTTTTTTTAACCATCTACAGTATTACTTTTACTTACTATTATTTATTATTACTTCTTTATTAGTTTTCTTTGTTGCAGTACACGAAAAGAAATTAATAACCTATTTATTTTTTTAATATATCAGACTTTGTTTTGTCTGTTTTTTTATTATAATATACATACATGTGTGCATGAAAATAAGATAATATAGTTAAACTTGATGTTCATACTGATTGCGGTATCGTATTCTCCTTTTTACAGCGTGTTCTTAACAAATTATTAAATGCGTTATAACTTAAAAGAAAATTTATGTATTATATTTTAATCAAACAAGCTGAAGGTTCATTGTCATTTTACTTCTGTATTGTTGATTGCTTTTACGTAAAAAATACGGTATTGTGAATAAAAATAAACAGTAAACTATTCTTACAATTATAGGATTTATTTTTATAAATCATTATAGTAAATAAAATTGATTCATTTGTTTTGCTGTTTCCTAAAAAGATTTCAAAAATTTCATTTTTTATATTCGCCTTTTTTCTTCTCCAATTGTGAAAGAAAAATAAAAAGAATCGTTTTAAGATCATTAACTTGTTTAGTACTCAGGTTTAGATATGTAAATCCCCCCCCCCCCCCCCCCCACACACACACACACACACAAACACACACTTTTTTTTTTTTTTTTTAATGCTTCGAAAAAATTAACCATTTCATTTTTTGCGATTTGAATTTTATTTGTTCATCTAAATGTTCTTGCTTGAAAAGAAAAATGTTTTCTTCTGATTTTGCAAGACTGAATTGTAAAAAAAAAAAAAAAATACTATTGTTATTTAACATATGCACTTTACAGTACACAAAATTGAAAAATTTTAGATCATTAACCATCAGCTTATTTTATGAAAATATAGTACACAAAATTTCTTGCTTTAAGTTATAAGGCATTTTAATTTATTAATATTATGCTGTGAAAAGCATAATACGATATTGAATCAACAATAACATAAATTGCAATCATATCTTATTTACATGCACTAATAATAATAAAATGTTATGTATTAAAATGTCTGTGCAACAAAGAAACGCTAATAAAGAACTAAAATAATAAGTAAAAATAATGCTATAAATGATTAAAAAGATAAGTAAAACGCTTTTCGAAAGAATTTATCATTCCATTTTCAATAATAATACAGTTCAGGAACTTTAATGTTACTTGTTAATCCGCATGGTTAAAAAAATATCACTGCAAGATGTTAAAACGCAATAAAATTTTATCTAAATTATGAAAAAGTTATAATAATATTGATTTTTTTTTCAGAATAAATCCAAGCAGATATATATATATATATATAAACTCAGAAAAAAGATCATTCAGAAATGAACTTCCATATAAGACTCTTTCATAAAAATTCATTTAATAAAATTGGCTTCTTCACAAAATCCATTTTACTAAACTAAGCCCCTTTCACAAAATAATCTTCAATAATTGAATGTTCAAATACTAGTGCTAAATTCAACTTGAGTAAATAATTAAAATTTATGTAAAAAAGCTCAAATAAATGTACTAAAACTACTTGCAGGTGCATTACACATAATATAAAATTATTTAAAATATATTAGAAATGTCTTAAAAATTTTAATGTATTTTTGAGATATTTCTAATGTATTTTAAATGATTTTACATTATATGTATGCACCTGCAAGTAATTTTAGTACAGTTATTTGTGCTTTTTTATGTAAATTTTAAAATAATCCCCGTCTTCAGAAAGGTTCCACATATATTCAGAAACCTTTCCAATTCGTAATAAAAGGTTTCCTATACATTCAAAAACATTTCTTAGTCTTCAGAAAGATTTCATATGTATTCAGAAACCTTTCCGATCCGTAATGAAAGGTTTCCGATATATTCAGAAACATTTCATTGCGAATCGGAAATGTTCCGTATTATAACCGAAACAGTTTTCTGCTCGAATCTGAAACCTTTCCGTTAGTATCGTGCAGCACAGGTCTCCGTTACATTCGGAAACGTTTCGGAAAATTTTTTACAGTGTAGCGCATACCTTCAAATAACAATATCTGAAGTTTCCTTTCGATCCGTTGAGCGATTAGGTTGCTAGGGGTTCATATATCGGGAAAGTTTTTTAAGACCACCCTGTATATGAGATTTCAACTCAAAATACTATATTTTTGTAGGTGGGGTTTCGCTCAAGTATCCCTTTAAGACAGGAAGATATTTGGTAGAAATGAAACATTTTGGTGGTTTCCCCTAATTAATATGGTCATATTTGATTGAAAAATATTTTTAAAAACACCAGAAGTCAGGTTATGCCAAGGGAGGATCCACGCAATTCTGTGGATGCAGGCTCGACTTTAAATCGAATATAAAGAGGAAAATGTTTTTTTTTTTCTTTAGGATCACCTACACAATTGTATAGGTCAGGCCCAAAAGGGATACATATAATTTATCATTTATTTGATTGTGCGTTATTTATTTCAGGGTAAATTTATAAATTAAAAAAAGCTTATGTATAAAACGTTTGCTAAAATGCTCGCCAATTGTTCTACGTGTAGCTTACATTACCTCGTTCCATTCAGTCTTCAAAATAACCCTACTTGCAGCCAGTGGCGTTAGCATCAGGGGATGTTACACCATTTTATAACCAATACTATTATATGCTGAATTTGGGTTTATTTAATCTTTGAACATTATACGATTAAATAACATCAAATTTTGTGCATAATGATAGTGGATTTAAAATGATGCAGCGTCCTCTGACGCTACGTCATTACTAAAACAAGTAAACAAAGACTAGCTTGTGCATAAGGAAAGGGCAGTTGACGTCACTGAAGGTCAAATTGCTGTGGATCAGCAAGAAAATCTGCCCGTTCTTTATAACTTCTACTGTACGCACGAGTTCGAACAATTTGATTGGCCTACGTTTAATAGGTCTATGACATGATTGGCCTTACGTCACAGGCCCGTAGCTAGATCATACTTCCAGGTCGAGCAAATGTTTTCCCAGGAAGGGGGCGGGCAGATTATTTCTTCTTATTTTTTAATCTCTTATTCGTATTTCTTCAAAAATTTGTACTGCAATTTTCGAGTAATTTTACTTAGGTAGCTTTCATTACATAAAGTTACTTATGGCAGCCGTTCGGAGGAAAGCGATTTCAAAAAATTTTGGTATATTTTCATCGATCATGACCCCCAGACCCCGAAACCATGCTCCGTTCAAAAGTTGATATATATATATATATATATATATATATATATATATATATATACAGATATATATATATATATATACAGATATATATATATATATATATATATATATATACAGGGTGATTCATAAATATCGAAACAATAGGCTATTTTCTTAAATATTGCCCCTAGACCCATACTTCCAATTGCAAAGTTTCATAAAAAAAGGTGCAAAATTTAATGACATAAGTTGCAACTCCATAGGGGGTCTATTTGAAAAAATACGAAAATTAAGTTTTTATACGGCCCCCGTAGTGTAAAAATTCCAATCAGGAAAACTTTCCTTATCCATTCCTGAATTAAGCACAAAAAATTGCATCTTCATATCTGAAAAACTCGCAGAGCTATGACCGTTTAAATAATTCATCAGGTTTTAAGGGATTAGACACAAATTGAAATGCGTGCAATAGAAGAAACAATGTTACTTTAAGAGTTCTAGGAAACATGTAAAAAATATATTTGTTGAGAGAATTTTGATTTTTTTTTTTTGTTGTTGTTGTTAATGTTGTGTTTTGGTGATGGTTAACCATATAATTTGCAAACAAAATCACATCCTAATATTTCTTATAAAGTAGTTTTTTAAAAATTTAAATGTTTAGTATTTTTTTTAAGCGGATTTAATTTAAAATCTTTATAACTCGAAACATTATTAATCGGATTTCAAATTTTTTCCATTTAATTAAATAGGAAAGTATAATTTTAGTTTTGTTTCAGGAATTTTTTTAATTTTAATTTTTAAAATATTAAAAATATTTATCTAAAAAATTATGTAACTTATTTTTAAAAAATCATATTTTCAAAAGTAAATTGTTTTTCAAATTTGCCGAAACAAAATTAATGTAAAATAATCAAAAAAGACATGTTCCAAGTTCGCACCTTTTTAATTTACGATTAAAAAAACATCATGCAGAAAAACGCATTTAAAGTTTTAAACATTGATTGGCTCCTAATAAAATGTTTAAATGCATTTTAAAAATTGCACGTGAAAAAGTAACTTCTTTCTGTAGCTTAAACTTCCGATTCAGTTTAACTTTTGCCGTTTCCACCACCTTTTTGTTCTACTTAAATGTCCATAAATAAATGTTAAATGTATAATTTGAAACAATGCTTTTTCTAACATGCCGATTAAGAGTTTTTCATAATTTTTGCTTTACAAATTCAGGCTTTTTATCGCCCCGGCGAGGCCGATAAAAAAGTCTGCATTCTGGGGCCGGGCCAGACCCGGGATTAGCGACTTTTTTCTGAAAACTCGGTCAGGGCGAGCCTAACGTATTTTTTCATACCGAACCGGGTGCTGGTGTGATTTATGACGGCCAGTTATCTATACGAGGGATGTGGGCCGAAGGGGGTGCGAGTGCCTTCCATGGAGGTCTTTCTAAGGGAACCTAACCCGCATTTACGCAAGGATATCCAAGGTTCGAAGAAAACCACTGAAAACTCCGAACGATTGGGCCGAAAGGCGCGATTGGGTTCGAACCCAGCATGAGAGCAGAACCTCTCGGTCACTGGTTATACCGAAGAGGGACTGGCTTTCTTATTCCTAGGTCTCCCCTGGGCGAAATTTTCACTCCCGGTCCCGAGACAACCCCTATTAGAATCATCTCTGACTGACCTAATCCGTGCAAAAATAACTAAAAATTGGCTCAGCCCAAAAACTTTTACAACACATGCATATATTTTTAAATGGTCATTATTTTACAATAAAAATTTAAAATTCATATTTATAAAGGATAGTAGATTTTAAGGCAAAAAATTAAAATACAGTAGAACTAGTGAAAAAAATCTGCCTAAGACGGAATCCTTTCTTAAACGGAAAAATCTGTTGATTCATGGAAAATGAATATAATAATACCTGAGAAAAAATAGATTACATATGCAACTCCTAAGAAGGGAACTTGTCTATAACGTTTTTTTTTCTTTCCTATGTGATTCCATCTTAAAAGATTTTACTTTATAGCATTTTTCATATTCTCCATCAGATGGAATATGTATTAACGATATTAAAGGAGAAGTGAATCATTTACATATAAATATAAATTCATTAATAAAGCAAATAATCACAGCTTTTGGCGCTTCTTTAAAAATAATAATTATAAACATGAAAAAAGAAAAGATGTAATAAGTATTTTTGGTCAGAACTCCTCCATACGAAACAACTTTTAACCATATCAATGTAAAAAACTATGTAGAAATCATACGAGTTGAACTTTTTTCCAGGCAGGGCCGAACTTTTTTCCCTATGGGTCGTTTCGGGACCGGACCTAGATATTTCGGCCCGTTCAGATCTCTAGTTCAGACCACCAGCATACTTTGAAAACAGGTTTAACGTAAAATTTATACGCTGTCTATTTTATGTCCAAAGGAGAGGCACCGTCTAAGGTCAACTTTTAATAATGTACAATTTGTGGCTGAATTTGCATTCAAAAAATGTGATTCTTGCATTCAAAGATGAAATCTTGCATTCAAAATAAGTCAAAAACTCGTCGCTCAGAGGCATGGATAAATGGTGTAAGTCACGAATTTTGGATTTTGATATCTCTGCGAATTTTGAAGATATCGAGATGAATTTTTTTTGTGTTTAATTCAGGAATGGAAAAGGAAAAATTTCCTAATTGGGAATTTTACTCTACGGGAGCCATATAAAAATTTAATTTTTGCATTTTCTGATATAGACCCCCCCCCCCATGGAGTTGAAACTTATCTCATCAAATTTTGCACCTTTTTTTATTAAACTTTGCAATTGGAAGTATGTGCCTAGGGGCAATATTTAAAGAGATAGCCTATTGTTTCGATATTTATGAATCACCCTGTATATATATATATATATATATCATCTTTGTCACACTGTTACTCTCGTATTTATGAACCGATTTGTATGTAACTTGTAACTTCGTGTATACATAGTGCATACCAATGCCTCGACCGAGATCGTTGGCCAGCTTAATCCGCCATCTTGTTTCAAAATGGCGGCAATTTACATTTAAAAAAAAAAAATTCATTTGAAATGTTTACCAAAAAATTGAAAATTGAAAAATATTTTTTTCTTATGTGTTTTACCTTGATACAAAGATTTCGGAGCATTTTTTGTTTCGTCTATATCTTAAAAAATGGCTGAGTTATAGCACTTTGAATTTCTAGCTTGGCTGACATTTTGAAACGACCTGATATTTCTCATGTGATAACAGGCGTATTTATGAATCGATTTGAAGATACCTTGGTGTATACATAATACGTACCAATGTCTCGACCGAGTTCGTTGGCCAGCTTCATCCGCCATCTTGTTTCAGAATGGCGGCCATTTAAATTTTTTTAATTAAAATTTGAAATGTGGTACCAAAAAATTGAAAAATATTTTTTCCTTACGTGTTTGACCTTGATACAAATTTTCCGGAGCAGTTTTTGTTTCGTCTATATCTTTAAAAAGTTCTTCCGGCCAGTGCCGGGAGGCAGAGGTAGCTTTCATATTCCTTATTTTTAAAAAGCTAGCTTATATTATTCAAACACACAAAGCTCAATTTAGTGGACACCGATTATAGAAGATTGAATACTAATTTTTATCAATACTAAATCATTATGAATGAGAATTTCGCGAAATTAGTCAGCCTTATCAAGGCTAATTTTATTTAAAATAACTTATATTTGGTTTTGAAATTCGGTGATATCTTGAGGTGCCTGCCCCTTTAAGACAACATGGTGGATGAGGCTAAACAGTGAACATTGTCGAGACCGTATTAATTCCTGTGCACATGCTCACTGACATCGGAGTCGCTTGATATATACGAGTGCTGTCGCAGGCAAAAAATCAGATTTTTCAAAATGCCACCTACATAAAGAAATTCAAACTGCTATAGCTGAGCCACTTTTAAAGATAAAGACAAAACAAAAAAGGCTCCGTAATCCTTATATCAAAGTCAAATACTTAAGATAGAAACCTTTTTCAATATCTAATTTTTTTGCACCTCACTTTAAATTCAATTTTAGGTAGCTTTCTTTACAAAAAGCTACCTATTGCAGCCGTTCGGAGGAAAGCGATTTCAAAAAATTTCGGTATATTTTCATCGATCATGACCCCCAGACCCCGAAACCTTGCTCCGTTCAAAATTGATATATATATATATATATATCAATATATACAGGGTGATTCATAAAAGATGGGCAGAACTTTAAGGGGTTATAGTACACTTAAAGACAAATAATATTAAATAGGAGACTAAGGGTCCCAGACGTATTCCCAAGGAGATAGGGGGCATTAAAGTTTAGGGTCCGAAATTTCAAATGATTATAAAACATGGAAAAATTGGTCGATTCGTTTGCGGTTTTTGCAAAAAATTTTCTTTATGCCAGTATTTTCTTGAAATAAAATTTTAAAGTTCAATTTCAAAAAATGCCGATAGGGGGCGCTTTAGACTTTGGAGTAACAAACAACTATTTTTTAACGTTATTTTTTGTATTTCTTTAAATGATTTCGAAAGCTTAGACTTAAACTTAAATTTTGATCTAAAAATCTGAGTCCTAACGAGTAGTTAAGTAGCGTAAACTGAAATTTGAAATTTGAAACCCTTCTCCCCCCAGAACAAAAATCAGTTATTCCCGATCTTTGTGTCGTAGATTAGGCTCTAACTACTGCCGCGTTTTGCTAAAATTATTCTTTATGTCAGTATTTTCTTGAAAATAAATTTTAAAGAAAATTTTCAAAAAATTCCGATAGAGGGCGCTTTAGACTTTGGAGTAACGAACAACTATTTTATACCGTTATTTTTTGTGTCTCATTAAATGCTTTCTAAAGCTTAGACTTAAATTTAAATTTTCAGCTCAAAATCTGAATCGCTGAGCGTGGTTCAGTAGCGAGGGGAGGGGGTTCAAATTTCAACTTCTGAACATAGTTCAGTTTGCACTACTTAACCATGCCCAACGATTCTGTGCTGTGATACGAGGCAAAAATACAACTTTCGTCAAGGACTGCATAGTCGGAATTCACTCATAAAGGCACTGGCACAGTTGGAAACGTCGCTCATGCAAACGTTAATGCTCCATTCCTGACGCTAGTCACCGGGTGAAGAAGGAAACAGAAAGTATGCAAATGTCAAATGGGGAAGAAGAAGAACACGTATGCAAAATTTCGACACGATTCAGGCATAAAAACCACTGAACGGTGAGTCAAGTGTAAGTCGCTGTAGTAATGAATCGGAAGATGGTGCCCTTCACGAATAAGGAAAAGGCTGAGATGCATTTAATTTACGGAGCGGCAGATGGAAATGGTGCAGAGGCATAACGAATGTACAGAGAGCGATTTCCCAACAGGCGGTTGCCTAACCGCAAAACTTTCGAGCGCTTGCACAGACAGTTGTGTGAGACGGGATCATTTCTCGCTTCCCGGTCGAATGCAGGTCGTGCAAAAAAGGACGAATCAGTAGTTGTTGCAGAAGCCATTCTGGATGTAGTAGCGGCGCAGCCAAGTACAAGTACACGAACAGTGGCTAGGCAGGTGGATACCTCACAGTCCATGACTTGGAGGGTACTGAAGGATGAACATTTGCTCCCGTTTCATGTGCAACGAGTCCAGAAACTGTCTCCAGGGGATTATCCAAATCGTATTGAATTCGCCCGCTGGTTTCTGCAGCAGAACGCGCTAAATCCACATTTTGGACGAACTGTGCTTTTCACCGATGAATGTACCTTCACACGTGAAGGTACATTTAACACACACAATGCACATGTATGGGCGGATGTCAATCCACATGCTACGTATCCACATGCTCATCAGAGACGCTTTTCCATCAATGTTTGGGCAGGAATCCTCGGAGACCACCTAATCGGACTGTACCTTCTTCCTGAACGCCTCAACGGTAAAACATACCTCACATTTCTGCAACATGTGCTGCCAGACCTGTTAAACGTTGTTCCTCCACGCATCCGGCGGGTCATGTGGTTCCAGCACGATGGAGCGCCAGCCCATTACGTACGAGACGTCCGCAACTATCTGGACATCACATTTCCGAACAGATGGATTGGTCGAGGTGGTCCTGTTGCTTGGCCTGCTCGCTCGCCAGATCTTTCACCCCTCCATTTCTTTTTTTGGGGACGATTGAAGGCTCTTATGTATGAGACACCCATTGAATCCCCCGAGGAACTGGTCGCCAGACTTTCCGCCGCTGTAGGGGAAGTGCTCGAAAAGCCTGATGTTTTCGCGAATGTTCGCCGTTCCATTCTTCGCCGTTGTTCTGCGTGCATAACCTCTGGTGGTCACAATTTTGAACATTTATTGTAATTACATGTTAATAAATATGCTTTGGTAACATAATCCTAATTTGTGTCTTTTTACCTCGTATCACAGCACACAATGTGTGGACATGGTAAACTGAACTGTGCTCAGGAGTAGAAATTTCAAACCCCTCTCCCCAGAAACTTAACCACGTCTAACGATTCAGATTTTGGGCTGAAAATTTAAGTCTAAGCTTTAGAAAGCATTTAATGAGACACAAAAAATAACGGTATAAAATAGTTGTTCGTTACTCCAAAGTCTAAAGCGCCCTCTATCGGAATTTTTTGAAAATTTTCTTTAAAATTTATTTTCAAGAAAATACTGACATAAAGAATAATTTTAGCAAAACGCGGCAGTAGTTAGAGCCTAATCTACGACACAAAGATCGGGAATAACTGATTTTTGTTCTGGGGGGAGAAGGGTTTCAAATTTCAAATTTCAGTTTACGCTACTTAACTACTCGTTAGGACTCAGATTTTTAGATCAAAATTTAAGTTTAAGTCTAAGCTTTCGAAATCATTTAAAGAAATACAAAAAATAACGTTAAAAAATAGTTGTTTGTTACTCCAAAGTCTAAAGCGCCCCCTATCGGCATTTTTTGAAATTGAACTTTAAAATTTTATTTCAAGAAAATACTGGCATAAAGAAAATTTTTTGCAAAAACCGCAAACGAATCGACCAATTTTTCCATGTTTTATAATCATTTGAAATTTCGGACCCTAAACTTTAATGCCCCCTATCTCCTTGGGAATACGTCTGGGACCCTTAGTCTCCTATTTAATATTATTTGTCTTTAAGTGTACTATAACCCCTTAAAGTTCTGCCCATCTTTTATGAATCACCCTGTATATATATATATATATATATATCTGACCTATGTCACACTGTAACTCTCGTATTTATGAACCGATTTGGATGTAATTCGGTGTGTAGATAGTACACACCAATGTCTCGACCGAGTTCGTTGGCCAGCTTCATCCACCATTTTGTTTCAAAATGGCGGCCATTTAAATATTTAAAAAAAAATTAAAATTTGAAATGTGGTACCAAAAAATTGAAAATGGAAAAATATTTTTTTCTTATGTATTTGACCTTTATACAAAGACTCCGTGGCAGTTTTTGTTTCGTCTATATCTTAAAAAATGGCTGAGTTATAGCATTTTTTAGGTAGCTTTCATTACAAAAAGCTACCTATTGCAGCCGTTCGGAGGAAAGTGATTTCAAAAAATTTTGGTATATTTTCATCGATCATGACCCCCAGACCCCGAAACCACCCTCCGTTCAAAATTGATATATATATATATATATATATATATATCCATATATATATATATATATATATATATATGACCTATGTCACACTGTAACTCTCGTATTTATGAACCGATTTGGATGTAATTCGGTGTGTACATAGTACATACCAATGTCTCGACCGAGTTCGTTGGCCAGCTTCATCCGCCATTTTGTTTCAAAATGGCGACCATTTAAAATTTAAAAAAAAATTTAAAATTTGAAATGTTGTACCAAAAAACAGAAAATGGAAAAATATTTTTTTCTTGTGTATTTGACCTTTATACAAAGACTTCGAAGCAGTTTTTATTTCGTCTGTATCTTAAAAAATGGCTGAGTTATAGCATTTTGAATTTCTAGCGTGGCTGACATTTTGAAACGTCCTGAATTTTGTCACGCGATAAAGGCGTATTTATGAACCGATTTGGATGTAACTTCGTTTATACATAGTACATACCAATGTCTCGACCGAGTTCGTTGGCCAGCTTCATCCGCCATCTTGTTTAAAAATAGCGGCCATTTAAAATTTTAAGAAAAACTTAAATTTGAAATGTGGTACCAAAAAATTGAAAATTGAAAAAATATTTTATTCGTATGTGTTTGTCCTTGATAAAATGATTCGGGAACAGTTTTTGTTTCGTCTATATCTTTAAAAATGGCTGAGTTATAGCATTTTGAATTTCTAGTGTGGCTGACATTTTGAAACGTCCTGATTTTTGTCACGTGATAACGGGCGTATTTATGAACCGATTTTGATGTACCTTGGTGTGTACATAGTACATACAAATATCTCCACCGAGTTCGTTGTCCAGTTTCATCCGCCATTTTGTTTCAAAATGGCGGCCATTTAAAATATTAAAAATTTAACATGACATACCAAAAAATTGGAAAATGAAAAAGATTTTTTTCGTATGTGTTTGACCTTAATACAAAGATTCCGGAATAGGTTTTGTTTCGTCTATATCTAAAAAAATGGCTGAGTTATAGCATTTCGAGTTTCTATTGTGGCTGACATTTTAAAACGACCTGATATTTGTCACGCGATAACAGGCGTATTTCTGAACAGATTTGGATGTAACTTGGTCTGTACATAGTACATACCAATGTCTCGACCGAGTTCGTTGGCCAGGTTCATTCGCCATCTTGTTTCAAAAGGTTTGCCATTTAAAAAAAAATTAATTTATAATTTAAAATGAGGTATTAAAAAATTGGAAAATGAAAAAGATTTTTTTATGTGTTTGGCCTTGAAACAAAGATTCTGGAGCAGTTTTTGTTTCAGAAAATTTGTTCTTTTGTTTATATCTTAAAAAAATGGTTGAATTATAGCACTTTGAATTTCTAGCATAGCTAACACTTTGAAACGATCTTGTATTTGTCACGCGATAACACACGTATTCGCCTATTTCTATGGAAGAAGGCATGTGGATAGTATACATCAATATCTCGACCAAGTTCGCTGGCCAGCTTCATCAGCCATCTTGCTTCAAAATGGCGGTCATTAAATTAAAAATAATTATATTTAAAGTGAGAAGCAAAAAAATTAGAAATTGAAAAAGGTTTCTTTCTTAAGTATTTGACCTTGATATAAGGATTCAGGAGCATGTTTTGTTTGTCTTTATCTTAAAAAATGGCTCAGATATAGCAGTTTCAATTTCTAATGTGGGTGACATTTTGATAAATCTGATTTTTTGCCTTCGAGAGCACTCGTATATATCAACCGATTCCGATGTGAGTGAGCATGTGCACAGCAATTACTAAGGTCTCGAGCAAGTTCACTGGTTAGCCTCATCCACCATGTTGTCTTAAAATGGCAGGCACTTTAAGAAATCGCCGAATTTGACAGCCAAATATAAGTTACTTTAAATGAAAGCAGCTTGGATAAATCTGACTAATTTCGCGGATTTCTCATTCATAATGATTTAGTATTGATAAAAATTAGTATTGAATCTCCTATATTCGGCTTCCACTAAATTGAGCTTCGTGTGTTTGAATAATATAAGTTGGCTTTTTTAAAATAAGGAATATGAAAGCTACCTCTTCCTCCCGGCACTGGCCTTAAGGACTTTTGAATTTCTAGCGAAGCTGACATTTTGAAACGTCCTGAAATTTGTCACGCGATAAAAGGCGAATTTATGAACCGATTTGGATGTAACTTCGTTTATACATAGTACAGACCAATGTCTCGAACGAGTTCGTTGCCCAGCTTCATCCGCCATCTTGTTTAAAAATGGCGGCCATTTAAAATTTTAAGAAAAATTTAAATTTGAAATGTGGTACCAAAAAATTGAAAATTGAAAAAATATTTTTTTCTCATGTGTTTTACCTTGATAAAAAGATTCGGGAGCAGTTTTTGTTTCGTCTATATCTTAAAAAAATGGCCGAGTTATAGCATTTTGAATTTCTAGCGTGGCTGACATTTTGAAACGTCCTGATATTTGCCACTTGATAACAGACGTATTTATGAACCGATTTGGATGTACCTTGGTGTGTACATAGTACATACAAATAACTCAAACGAGTTCGTTGGCCAGCTTCATTCGCCATCTTGTTTCAAAATGGCGGCCATTTAAAAAAATTTTAGAAAATTTTAATTTAAAATGAGAACCCAAAAAAATGGAAAAATGAAAAAGATACTTTTGTATGTGTTTGACCTTAATACAAAGATTCCGGAACAGGTTTTGTTTCGTCTACATCTAAAAAATGGCTGAGTTATAACATTTTGAATTTGTATTGTGGCTGACATTTTAAAACGACCTGATTTTTGTCACGCGATAACAGGCGTATTTATGAACCGATTTGAATGTAACTTGGTCTGTACATAGTACATACCAATGTCTCGACCGAGTTCGTTGGCCAGCTTCATTCGCCATCTTGTTTCAAAAGGGTTGCCATTTTAAAAAAAATGTAATTTAAAATTTAAAATAAGGTATTAAAAAATTGGAAAATGAAAAGAATTTTTTTATGTTTTTGGCCTTGATACAAAGATTCTGGAGCAGTTTTTGTTTCTGAAAATTTGTTCTTTTGTTTATATCTTAGAAAGTGGTTGAGTTATAGCACTTTGAATTTCTATCATAGCTAACACTTTGAAACGATCTTGTATTTGTCACGCGATACCACACGTATTCGCCTGTTTCGATGGAAGAAGGCATGTGGATAGTATACATCAATATCTCGACCAAGTTCGCTGGCCAGCTTCATCAGCCATCTTGTTTCAAAATGGCGGCCATTAAATTAAAAAATATTATATTTAAAGTGAGGTGCAAAAAAATTAGAAATTGAAAAAGGTTTCTTTCTTAAGAATTTGACCTTGATATAAGGATTCAGGAGCATTTTTTGTTTGTCTTTATCTTAAAAAATGGCTCAGATATAGCAGTTTCAATTTCTAAAGTGGGTGACATTTTGAAAAATCTGATTTTTTGCCTGCGACAGCAGTCGTATATATCAACCGATTCCGATATGAGTGAGCATGTGCACAGCAATTACTAAGGTCTCGACCAAGTTCACTGGTTAGCCTCATCTACCATGTTGTCTTAAAATGGCAGGCACTTTAAGAAATCGCCGAATTTGGCAGCCAAATATAAGTGACTTTAAATAAAAGCAGCTTGGATAAAGCTGACTAATTTCTCGAAATTCTCATTCATAATGATTTAGTATTGATAAAAATTAGTATTGAATCTCCTACATTCGGTTTCCACTTAATTGAGCTTCGTGTGATTGAATAATATAAGTTGGCTTTTTAAAAATAAGGAATATAAAAGCTACCTCTTCCTCTCGGCACTGGCCGGAAGGACTTTTTTTTAATTTAATGGCCGCCATTTTGAAACAAGATGGCGGATGAAGCTGGCCTGTGAACTTGGTCGAGACATTGCTATATACTATCCACACGCCTTCTTACATCCAAATAGGTTAATAAATACGTGCGTTATTGCGTGACAACTATCAGATCGTTTCAAAATGTCAGCCATGCTAGAAATTCAAAGTGCTATAACTCAACCATTTTTTAAGATATAGACGAAACAAAAACTGCCCCTAAATCTTTGTATCAATGTCAAACGCACAAAAAAAACATTTTTCATTTTCCTTTTTTTTGATACCTCATTTTAAATTTTAAATTACATTTTTTTAAATGTTCCCTTTTGAAACAAGATGGCGAATGAAGCTTGCCTACGAACTCGGTCGAGACATTGGTATGTACTATGTACACACCAAGGTGCATCCATATCGGTTCATGAATGCGCCTGTTATCGCTTGACAAAAATCAGGACGTTTCAAAATGTCAGCCACGGTAGAAATTCAAAGTGCTATAACTCAGCTATTTTTTAAGATATAGACAAAACAAAAACTGCACCGGAATCTTTGTATCAAGGTCAAACACATACGAAAGAAATATTTCCAATTTTCAATTTTTTGGTACCACATTTTAAATTTTAAATTAAAAAAAAAATTAAATGACCGCCATTTTGAAACAAGATGGTGGATGAAGATGGCCAACGAACTCGGTTGAGACATTGGTATGTACTATGAACACACCGAGTTTCATTCAAATCGGTTCATAAATACGTCTGTTATCGCGTGACAAAAATCATGTCGTTTCAAAATGTCAGCCACAATAGAAATTCAAAATGCTATAACTCAGCCATTTTTTTAAATATAGACTAAACAAAAACTGTTCCAGGATCTTTGTATTAAGGTCAAACACATAAGAAAAAAAAATTTTCATTTTCCAATTTTTTATGCCTAATTTAAAATTTTAATTTTTTTAAATGGCTGCCATTTTGAAACAAGATGGCGGATGAAGCTGGCCAACGAACTCGGTCGAGACATTGGTATGTACTTCGTACACACCGAGTTTCATCCAAATCGGTTCATAAATACGAGAGTTACAGTGTGACAAAAATCAGATATATATATATATATATATCAACATTTGAACGGAGGGTGGTTTCGGGGTATGGGGGTCAGGATCGATGAAAATATACCAAAATTTTTTGAAATCGCTTTCCTTCGAACGGCTGCAATTGGTAGCTTTTTGTAATGAAAGCTACCTAAAATGGCTGAATCATAGCACTTTGAATTTCTAGCGTGGCTGACATTTTGAAACTACCTGATTTTTGTCACGCGATAACAGGCGTATTTATGAACCGATTTGGATGTACCTTAGTGTATATATAATACGTACCAAAGTCTCGACCGAGTTCTTTCGTCAGCTTCATTCGCCATCTTGTTTCAAAATGGCGGCCATTTAATTTTTTTTTTTTATTTAAAATTTAAAATGAGGTACCAAAAATTTAGAAAATGAAAAAGATTTTTTTGTATGTGTTTGACCTTAATACAATGATTCAGTCCAATCCAATGATTACAGTTTTTGTTTCGTCTATATCTAAAAAAATGGCATTTTGAATTTCTATTGTAGATGACATTTTGAATCGACGTGAATTTTGTCACGCGATAACAGGCGTATTTATGAACCGATTTGGATGTAACTTGGTGTGTACATAGTACATACCAATGTCTCGACCGAGTTCGTTGGCCAGCTTCATTCGCCATCTTGTTTCAAAAGGACTGTCATTTAAAAAAAATTTAAATTTTAAATGAGTTATCAAAATATTGAAGAATGAAAAAGATTTTTTTTATGTGTTTGACCTTGATACAAAGATTCCGGAGCAGTTTTTTTTTTTTTTTTTGTATGTATCTTAAAAAATGGTTGAATTATAGCACTTTGAATTTCTAGCATGGCTGATATTTTGAAACGATCTGATGTTTGTGATAACACGCGTATTTATTAACCTATTTCGATGTAAGAAGGCATGTGGATAGTATATCGTAATGTCTCGACCAAGTTCGCTGGCCAGCTTCATCAGCCATCTTGTTTCAAAATGGAGGCCATTAAATTAAATAAAAAATTATATTTAAAGTGAGGTGAAAAAAAATTAGAAATTGAAAAGGGTTTCTTTTTTAAGTATTTGACCATGATATAAGGATTCCGGAGCATTTTTTGTTTTGTCTTTATCTTAAAAAATGGCTCAGATATAGCAGTTTCAATTTCTAATGTGGGTGACATTTTGAAAAATCTAATTTTTTGCCTGCGACAGCACTTGTATATATCAACCGATACCGGTGTGAGTGAGCATGTGCACAGGAATTACTAAGGTCTCGACCACGTTCACTCGTTAGCCTCATGCACCATGTTGTTTTAAAATGGCAGGCACTTCAAAATATCGCCAAATTTGGCAACAAAATATAAGTAACTTTAAATAAAAGCAACTTGGATAAAGTTGACTAATTTCGCGAAATTCGCATTCATAATGATTTTGTATTGATAAAAATTAGTATTGAATCTCCTATAATTGGTTTCCACTAAATTGAGCTTCGTGTGTTTGATTAATATAAGCTTGCTTTTTTAAAATAAGGAATATGAAAGCTACCTCATTTTCGCGGCACTGGCCGGAAGGACTTTTTCATTTAAAACATAAAATATTTCTAAAGCAAGGGTGAAATTTTAAAAGGTTCTTCCAAGTCATAATAGCAATATACCAAAGATAAATAAAATATTTGACATAAGGTAAATAAGTTATTTTTCCTTAATTCAATAATTTAATTATATGCGTGTTTTATGTTCGTTTATATTAATAATACATTCAGGTATAATTTATTAAATGATGGTTCATTATATGTACATCACATAACAAACAGATGATAAAAACCAAATAGAATGATTGGAACAAGTAACTGGGATATCTTTACACATGATTTAGGAGCAGGACTCTCTGTTTTCTCTTCTAGTTGATGCTTCTTATATATGAATGAACGAATACCCATATTTTCAAATATAACTTGTAGTCACCGATAAAGGAATCCATTCACGCACACTCACTTTTTTCCAAATTTATAACTTTTAAAACGAGAACGCCTTTTTTCCGCACTGTGACCAAAGATTGATTGTCATCTAAAATTTACAACGGTTGGGATAAAACAGTAATACATAGTGCATTATTTTCACAACCAGATTTTTCGGAGTCATTAAATCTATTCCTCGAAATCACTGACAGGAACACAAAATCTTTCAGGACGACCTTGCACAAACACAAACACAAGCCCTCACAGGAACGACAAATGGCATTTATATCGTGCCATTGTAATATTGTCAAAAAGCTACCGTAATTTCCGGCGTTTAATCCGCGGATCAAACAATTCTGTTTGGACCCACAAATTTTATTTAGTAACTGAAGGCAAATATTTACCGCGATAAAAGGTCACATTTTATTTTTAAAAATTTCTGGGTCGAAAAATTATTGTTTGATCCGCGGATTATACGTCAGAAATTACGGTAATTTTTAGAAAATATTTCCTATTGTTCGCACAAATTGTTTATGTAGAAAAATAATTCCTTAAGCAATTTAAATAATATATTTCAGAGGAAGGTCACACAGTTTCACAGGAACACAATTTCGCACCACAGAGGGTCCAGTGATATGAAAGAAAGTCACTGAATAGATTACTTAAGTACTAAAGGGTGCTAGGCAGTTCGGCTGCTTTGACGACCCTTGTGGTTGGCGATCTCTTAGCAGTACTAAATATAGTTTAAGTTGTTGTGCAATCTTAACTATAAGCGTTACAAACATGACAAAATGAAGAAGTAAAAAAGAAAAGAAAAAAGAAACTTCCGAGAGGCGGTAAATTCAAAGTTGTACATAGGCGTTCCATTTTTTTAAATATATGAAGTCTTTTAAATTCTCATGCTTCTATTACTAAAAAGAGAGAAACAACGTTTAAAAAACACAAATGTAAGTAATTTTTAAAAGCATATAGCTATTTCGAAGCCTCTAAGGCCCCATCATCAGTGCTTATAAATCAAAGATTAAAATAAATTAATACTATGGAACAAAAGTTCGGGGAGGCAGAGCCAGAAGGCGCACCTCTTTCTTTCTTTCTAACCGATGACCAGGCCCCTACCTGCCGGGATGCCCCAGCTTAACGGGTTTAGTACCTGGCATCGGGGCGAAAGACCACCTAACCGCCGCGAAGCGGCAATAAACCTGACATCATTACCTCGATCGTCATCCTATTTGCAGTGCCTACTGCTCGTTTGTGTATACTATGTTTTGCCGGTTACTTAACGTTATAACCTGTTTTTCGGCACCTGCACATTGCTGCTCATGTTGGTCTCGTAATTTAGAACCTTGATCAGATGACGAGACCTTCACCTGGCCAGGCACCTCCAGAGGTATAATTCACAGGTAACTTGGAGGACTTTGCACCCACGACGGATTTTACATGCACCAGGCGCCATTAGCGTACATGGCGGATTATAGCCAGCAGTATGCCTCGATCCCGCGGCCTTAGCTGCGGATTCGATGCTCTGCCAACTGGGCCACCGCTGCCCGAACTACTTCTGAATGACCTGGGGTTTAGAAGCCGAATTGTTGGTGCAGACTTGTCATAAGAAAAAGGATTGGAGGGGGTGAGGAAGCAAAAAAATAAAAAAATAAAATAAAAAATAAATAAAAAAGAATTAAAAAAAAAGAAATTAAAAAAAAAATGGAGCACCGCAGATAGACAAGTTGCACCAAAAGTTAATTTATGGCCGAAATGCTAGACAAACATAACGATGCAGGGGGATGGGACTCCGCCTATCTACCGTACCCCACCGCGTAGAAACTGACTCCGTAGACTTCCCACTGGAGAGGGTCCGGTAGCTTGTGCAGGCTATAGCCTATGTGCAACTAAGAATAATAAAGAGGCGGTAGTCAAAAAGGAAAAAAAAAAAAAAAAAAAAAAAAACCTGAAAGGGAAAGGGGTTAGCTTGTACATGTTATTACACTTAAAACTTACTTATAGCTATTTACTTAACTATCATTTATTACATATATTGTTTTAATATTATCCTATAGCACTAGGTGATACTAAACGAACTAGAGTAATTTACTTTAGATTACTTAAATATTGCCTGGCTATTTAAAATGAATTTATATTTTAACACTAGAACGGCGGTAGGGGTCATTTTGACACCTGAGTACTTTCGTCCTTTGATTACTTTTGTTTGCTTGGGCGAAATCGTTTGAAATTTTTTGACTTTTCCTAAATAGATAACATATATTTCTAAAAAAAAATTCAGCTTTCTAGATTTGTTAGTTTTTGAAATATGAACTTGTATTCCTAGAACGGCGGACGGGGGTCATTTTGACCACATTAGTAAAATACTCTTTGTACTCGAAGCTGCTTTTGTTGCTATACTATATGTTCGAGGAGCAATAAAAAAATGGTTTAGATTTATATTCATTGTCGTCCAAGGCATGAGGAATACTATTTTGCAAATAAACTATCTCAAGAGATAGATTCAAAGAAAGAAAAATATTTTTTAGGTTTGATGAAAAGACAACAGGATCTAGCAGACTACAGACTGATAAATTTGCTCTTGCATCTAAAATGTGGAATAAATTTATTGAAAATTGCAAAACATGCTACCGACCAGGACAAAATATTACAGTTGATGAACAATTGTTCGCATCTCAGGATAGATATAAATTTACGCAATATTTGCCAAATAAATCGGATAAATTTGGAATAAAATTTTTGTGATCTGTTGACGTTGATACTAAAAACCTCTTGGATGAATTTATTTATCTGGAAAAGGATGAAACAGCAAATCCTTAATTACGTTTATCGGAAAATGTTGTCGTGAAATTAACAGATCCCCATCTAAACGAAGGGAGGAATATTACGACAGACAGCTATTTTACTAACATCAAATTAGCAGAAATGTTAAAAGCTAAAAATACAACTTTGGTTGCACAATGAAAAAGAACCGAAGAGAAATTCCTATTTCATTGAAAATATGCGCAGTACTCTTTATTCATCGGAGATAGTGGAATGTGATAATATGGCACTTACCATCGTCTATCAAGCCAAAAGAAAAAAATGTGTTTTTCTACTGAGCTCATTACATTCTACTGTAAAAACTGAAGACGATCTCAAGAAGTTGCACGATTCAATAGAATATTACAACGCAACGAAGTATGGTATGGATATCCATGATCAGATGTGCCGATAATACTCCGTGAAATCGGCTTCTGGACGATGGCCTGTACATATCTTTTTCAATATTTTGGATCATGCAGCTTTTAACGCCTGGATAATATATAAAAGTGTATCAGACAAGCCTATCAGTAGAATAAATTCTCTATTAAATTAAGGAGATGTGTTCAGAATTGATCTTATGATTTCAAATCTCCCAAAGATCTTTCCTGAGTCTTCAGAAAAAAAAAACATGAAAAAAAAATAGATATCAAGAGAAAAAATGTCAAGTACAGACATGCAATGGCAACAAATCTCAAGAATTTTGCACACCATGTTTCAAAGTTGTGTACTGGAAAAATTGCTATTTTTTTTGTTACAACTGAATTAATTCCTAATGCGTGTGAACAATTTGGAGTAAAATGTACTGGATTTTTTTTTGTTGTTGTTACAACTGAATTAATTCTTAATACGTGTGTACAATTTGGAGTACTAAGCATTAAATAAAATTGAAAGAGAATGCTTAACATATTAACCATTCAGTTACACTTATAATGAAATAACGAAAACAACAGAGCATATTTCTCATTTATGGATTTAGAGAGTGAATCATTCGGCGAGTAAGTAGATGAAAATATAAATATATATTATTTTATAAATTGTGTTTTATTTTAGTTAACATTAGTTTGTGAAAACATTAATTTTAAATCGATTTTTATATCAAATGAATGAGTTTTTTGAGTAGACGTAGTATGATCCAATTAATCGCCCTGTTGGCGTTACATATACAGTACTTTAAAAATTCAATAAATTATCGAGTAATATTAAATATAATTTATGAAATACACGTAAATTACATATTTTTGCCAATGTATGGCATTTAAAATTGTTTTAGCGTTGTTATTTCAGTAGTTTCATTGAGGGGTCAAAATGACCCCTTCCCGCCGTTCCAGTAGGTAAGATTTTCCCGCCGTTCTAGTGTTAATCATTTCTAATATTATAATCGGGATTTTATTTATTAATTATTATTATTATTTTTATATTATCTTATGACAAGTTAACTATGAATTGGTATACTATTACTTAGCTAGGAGGCAATTGATAAGAGACTAACGAGCTGACCTAGTGCGATTAATATACTAATTTCTAATTGAACTAGCTGCTTGAGGTTGTAACTTAGACATAAGCTATGGGGGTTGGGTTTGACCTAAATTAACATTTAATTTAATAATTCATTATATTTGTCTAGTATAATATACTTATTCTGAGGAGGTTTCCTTGTCTTGGTATTTGGTCACTGTCGTGGTGGTTGTTTTTTTAATATTTTGACGTATTCTTGTGGGTCTTTTCTTTATCCTTGATTAGATATATGCTTCTCACATACCGTGAGATGCTTGTCTCTATCGTAGGTTGTTTTCCTTTATGACTATTAATGGTGGATGTCTAAATTTGAGGTTTTGTCACTTTGTGAAGTTGCCGCTGATGGTTTGACGACTTGTGGTCTTTAATTGTGACCCTTTGAGTTGGCTTTGATCACTTAACAGGTTCATTTTCCTTTGTTTGTATGTTACCTTGATACGTGAATGCGCACATAGCGATCAGTCCATTGTAACCTAATGGCTGTTATCACGATTTATGCAACATTGTTGCGAGCTATTTGAAAAGGCTTGTGCACTACTGGAGTGGGGCTTGTTCCATGGCCGTTAGTCCGTCAATTTTTTTATGATGACTGTGTTCACAAAATGTATCGTTATAATTTCTCCTTTGTTGTAGTTGGCTTGGTTTAGCATGTAGTTGGCTTCTCTGTTTCATATTTAAAACACATCTTTTCCTTATCCACTTAACTATCTTCCAATGATTCTTTGGGTTTGTGTGAGTGAGCCGTAGCTATCAGTTCATCATAAATGACTTCCACCTCTCAGAAGTGCGATAAATCGATTTTTTTTTCTTTTGCAAGTAAAAGGTTCCTTCACCTGCGGCCGCGGTCAACTTAATAATTAGACTCGGACCTTTTTTTTTTTTTTTTTTTTTTTTTTTTTTTTTTTGGATCGGGATGTGAGGCGCACCTCACATCCCGACCGTCAACAGCGAAATGAAAATAACTGTTGATAAACAGCCACGGACTCGGTATCACGTGCTCACAGGGAGACCAATCAAAAACCGCCCAGATGCTCCGGAAGAGTTCAAATGAAGCTGAGAAAATTAAGCTGGAACATCTGGGCGGTTTCTGATTGGTCTCCCTGTGAGCACGTGATACCGAGTCCGTGGCTGTTTATCAACAGTGATTTTCATTTCGCTGTTGACGGTCGGGATGTGAGGTGCGCCTTCTGGCTTTGTCTCCCCCCCTCTTTCATTCCATAGTTTTAAATTTTTTTTTATCTTTGATTTATAAACACTGATGATGGGGCCTTAGAGGTTTCGAAAAAACTATATGCTTTTAAAAATTACTTACATTTGTGTTTCATAAACGTTTTTCTCTCTTTTTAATATTGACACAAAGTACAATCCTCTCCCCCTTTTATGCTTCTATTACTATCTTTTATTATACACTTCTTAAAACAATTAAAGGATATTGCACGTCTTACATAAAATAACAGTATATTTCAAATGAAAATCAAATTTCAAACTTCAAAGTAATTGCTTAAAAGGCGCAAAGGCCAACATAGTGAAAAAGATTCCAAGCCGGGACTCGAACCCGGACCATCAGTACAGCGCACTGACGTTCTACCGACTAAACCACTTGGAACGATACCTAGCTCGGAAAATTTCTCACTATTATATGTTGGCAAGGCTACAAACGCAGCACAAGATGGAATATTTATCGTGAGTCACTTGGAATCTTTTTCACTATGTTGGCCTTTGCGCCTTTTAAGCAATTACTTTGAAGTTTGAAATTTGATTTTCATTTGAAATATTGTAGTGACTCACGATAAATATTCCATCTTGTGCTGTGTTTGTAGCCTTGCCAACATATAATAGTGAGAAATTTTCCAAGCTAGGTATCGTGTTCCAAGTGGTTTAGTCGGTAGAACGTCAGTGCGCTATACTGATGGCCCGGATTCGAGTCCCGGCTTGGAATCTTTTTCACTATGTTGGCCATTGCGCCTTTTAAGCAATTACTTTGAAGTTTGAAATTTGATTTTCATTTGATATATTTTATGCAAGGCGAATATTTCTCTCTGGAATAATTTCCCTGTATTAAAATAACAGTATAAGCGAAATGTTTTTGCAGAAAATGAAAGAAGAGGGTCATTAATGCAAATTTTGAGTTTGGCGTCAAAAACGACGCTTTAGCGGCAACGAATTGAATTTGGCTTTCAACTGACAGAAAGAAAGTGGAAAACAATGATCGACATTCAGTAAGTTCTTTGTTTCGATGAGTGAAATGTCTATATGAAGTCATTTAACCTAATCAAAAGCTTGGAGAGTTGTTGGGCAGTTAGAAGGGGGCCAAACACAAGCAGAAGTAGCAGGAGCCACTGAAATTTCGCAAAGTGTGATTTCCAGGATCTGGAACCGTTTTCTGGGGACTAGAAATGCAGGCCGAAGACTAGGGCAAGGTCGTAGACGTGCACATAGGCCTAATGTGGATCTATATTTAACGCTAACGACTCGGAGGCACCGAAATATGAATGCCTCTCTTCTTCTAAAACACGTTCGCTCGGCTACTGGTACCACAGTTTATACTCAAACTGTCCTAAACAGGCTCCACACAGTAGGTCTGCATGCTCGCAGACCAATGGTATGTGTTACGTTAACAACAAGGCACCGTGGCGGCCCCAGAGAGTGGTCAACCGAACATGTGAATAGGAGGTAAAATGTATGGCGCAATATTCTTTTCAATGACGAGTCCCGTTTTTCTATTCATCCTGATAATAGGCGCATTTTCATCTGGAGGGAACGTGGCACTAGAAACAATCCTGCGTTTGTGCAAGGAAGTGCCAAATTTGGCAGTGACGGCGTGATGGTCTATGCTGGCATCTCCATTGATGGAAGCACCGACCTCCACGTCATACAAAATGGAGCTCTGACCTGTCAGCGATATAGGGATGAGATCTTCAGACCTACTGTAGTCCGCCTTACGCTGCAGTAATTGGAGATGACTTCATGTTAATGGACGACAATTACAGGCCACATCGTGCTCAGTTGGTGGATGATTTCCTTTTCGGGGAAGGAATCATACGAATGGAATAGCCAGCGTGCTCTCCGGACATGAACCCAATAGAGCATGTTTGGGACATTCTAGGCAGGCGAGTTGCTGGCCGCCTACCACACCGAAAATCTGTCCAAGAACTGGAAAGAGCTCTTCTGGAGGGGTTGAACAGAATACCCCAGCTCCTCATTAATAGCCTCATTGACTCCATACCTCAAAGGTGTTCAATGTTGCTGGCCGTCTGGGAAAACCACACCCCCTCTAAAAACGATTTTCTTTGAAGGAAACACCTTTTTTATTCGTTTTTATCATATGCACAAATTGTGCATTTTTCCTTTTGCACCCAAATGCTCAAAACAATGCATTTTTTCTGCCAGACTTGTGTAATTTTTTCCTCATATAGCCTACCACGTCTGTCGATCATATATCAGTCAACCAAACAATTCCCTAGCCGCAAGATTCATCCACAACGTCAATATCCTTTAATTGTTTTCAGCAGTGTATATTGAGAACTGAAAAAGTCGTAAATTATAGAAAAATAAGAAATTTTTTTTTACATAAAACGCTATATTTTCAAAAGTTTATAAAATGGATTTTTATGGAAGAATATTAAATTAATACAAAATTAATGAAAATATGTTGACACTGTATGATAAATTGCACCACATAAACATTTTGCTACAATAACACGAATTCATTTATGTTTAATATATTGCACAAAGATTATTGAAGACTTAATTAGCACACTCCAGTGCTGTCTCAGTATCAGACTAAACAAAACCATTTTTTGTTTATTCCGTTCTAAATTTTAGAAAAATAAACACTATTTATACAGAGTGTTTAGGGCCTAAGAGTCTATGCAAATATATATAATTTTTTTTTTTAGTTATTTTATTCCCTATCCATTTTTCATAAAGTACCACTGTTACTTTAATTACCGTGTATTTTTGGAAAACAGATATACGTAAACTTATTGGCCCCACCAGTGGCTGAGAGGTTCTGCTCTCAAAGCTGGTAGACGGGAGGTGCTGGGTTCGATCCCAATCGCGCCCGTCGGCCTAATCGTTTGGAGTTTTCGTGGTTTTCTTCGAACCTTGGATTTCCAAGCGTTAATACGGGTTAGGTTCCCTTAGAAAGACCCCCACGAAGGGCACTCCCCCTCCTGGGCCCATATCCCTCGTGCAGATAATTGGCCGTCATAAAATGCAACAACAACAACGTAAACTTATTGTTTATACTTAAGACTCTTGTGACATTAAGACCACATTCATGTGTAATTATTTCAAATATCCTCCACGAGGTTCCAAGAAATCAAACAGCGTTTTTTTTTTTTCATTTCCTATCAAAAAAATGCATGTTTCAGAAAATGCTATCAAAGTATCGATATTTAAAATTGATATTTGTTGCACAAATATTACAAGAAGATAGTCGTCAATAAGAAATCCACTTCGCTCAAGAATTCATCACGGAAGATAATGTTCGTTTCTTTAAAATATCAATGAGGAGCTTTACAAATTCATGTATGGAACGGGGAAAAAAGCAATTTTTTCTCTTTCTTATATATATGGGGCATTCTCATAATCTTTTGACTTTTGGGGAAAAAAATCTGACAAAATTAAACTTGCTAAAAAAACATTTTAATCTGATAGACGAATGTCTTAATGATTCAAAATAAAGAAAAAATGGTCAGCAGTGAAAATTTTTTTATTTAACTGAGGTTTAAGTTAAACTTGCGAGTTTAATTTTCCTTACCATTTTACCCCTATAACTTTTTATTTTCTTCTAAATTTTTACTTATAATGAATTTGCATAGTACCCACAGGACATTCAAATAAGAAATACTAACAATGTAGTACTTTTGTAAACTTGCGAGTTTAATTTTCCTTACCATTTTACCCCTATAACTTTTTATTTTCTTCTAAATTTTTACTTATAATGAATTTGCATAGTACCCACAGGACATTCAAATAAGAAATACTAACAATGTAGTACTTGTAATACAGAATTTTTGTATAACATTCCCTTAAAGGGATGTTAAAGAAGGGACGGTAAGGTAATAAAAAGGGGATGGTATTGGAAAAAAGGGACGAAATGGTAAAAAAAGTGACGGTAAGGATGGAACGGCAAGGAAAATTTCACCTATTTTTTAGGAAAATCATGTTAAGACTAAGTGATAGCCACAATGTTTATTGACTTTTAGAAACAGTTGTTAACATTGGATTAAATTAATTTTTTTTTAATTTACCTCGAAAAGTGCAGGAATAAACCTTAGGGACGGTGAGACTACCAATAAAGCCACGATGCTTGAAATTGATATTTAAATGCTGATTTAAATTCTACAGTAAATTTCCTGCCAAAGAATTTTAGACATTATTTCTCTAGCATACTTCTGCATGAGAAAAAACTTGAAAAAAAATCTGTGGCTGCATCTGAAATGATTTTCTGTATAATTTTAGAAGAGGGGTGGTAAGGAATCTAAAACCCAGGGACAGAGTTTAAAAAATAATAACAATCCTAAAAATGTGTGCAGGTTAATTTTTAGCTACATATTTATATAAAACAATAATTCCAGTTTCAGAAAAAAATTACACCGAATTATTTTTATTGAAACAATTTTATCCAGACAGCTCCAAACTTAAAAATCAGCATCAGGGACACGGGACGGTATAAGAGTTTTCCAGGTGTTTGTACCCCAACATCGTCCAAAACTTATTTATCTCGTTAATATTGTTGTGCAATCATGCAATCGGATGTTCACCAGTATATGAAATAAAAAAAAAACACAAAAAAGTGTATTAAAATAAAAATTATTATTCAGTGACATGAAAGTCAAAAGATTGTGAGAATGCCCCATATATATATATATATATATATATATATATATATATGCATGCATATTAAAAAATAATTTGTATTTACACATACTTTTCGGCATTAAACACATTGTATAAATAGTGTCTATTCGTTCTAAATTATAGCCCGGAACAAGTGTGTATACACGTCTAAATCTACATACTAATAAACGAACAAATCGTTCTCTGTATGTGTCTGTCTGTGTGTGTGCGATGGCTAGCGAAACCTATTGCACGTAGAAGTCTGAAAATTCAGGCGTGATTAGTCCAAAACAGGTCCTGATGCGCCCGAGGCTCAGATTTTTAATTTTTTTAAGGGCCGGGGCCCTGGGCCTCTTTAAGTTTTTAAGCACAAAATTGTTAATAACATGCCTCTTTTCAATCCGATCATAGTCGTTTTAGAGGTGAATTCTCCTTTCAGTTTCTGATCCATTTCTACATTTCAGTTAAGACCCTGGCACCCTTGTAAGGGGCCCAGTACAGGGCCCCTTGAAGTTTTAGTGCACTAAATTGTTAATAACATGCCTCTTTTCTATCCTATCTTCTTCGTTTTTGAGGTGAATTTTCCTTTCAGTTTCTGCCCCATTTCTACATTTCAGTTAGGACCCCTGTCACCCTTGCAAGGGGCCGAGTACAGGGCCCCTTTAAGTTTTAGTGCACTAAATTGTTAATAACATGCCTCTTTTCTATCCTATCTTCTTCGTTTTTGGGGTGAATTTTCCTTTCAGTTTCTGCCCCATTTCTACATTTCAGTTAGGACCCCTGTCACCCTTGCAAGGGGCCGAGTACAGGGCCCCTTTAAGTTTTAGTGCACTAAATTGTTAATAACATGCCTCTTTTCTGTCCGATCTTCTTCGTTTTGGGGGTGGATTCTCCTTTCAGATTCTGCTCCATATCTGACCCTGGCACCTTTGCAAGGGGCCCGGTACAGGGCCTCTTGAAGTTTTAGTGCACTAAACTGTTAATAAATTGCTTCCTTTTTATCCGATCTTCATTTTTGTCCCGTAGGGTCCAGAACCCCATATTTTTTTTGTGTGCCATGCGTTTTTCACACCCTAATTTTCTTATCTTCGCAGTGCGTAATTTTAAAATTGAGTCTTGAACTCTTCTCCTTAGAGCAACACTCACATATTTGTATTGGGGCCCTAGGGACCTTTTTTAAGCATTTCCGCAATTTTTTGCACATTTCTTTCAAATTGTATTCTAATGGTTAATTCGTACCCTATGCTTAATCTTGACTAATCGAAGATCTGAACTGCTAAGTACTAAAACGTTTTAACATGTTTTCATGTTAGGGCCCTGTTCTCAACTATCAGTTGGTCCTTTTTGGGGCCCCTATTATAACTTCCTTAAAAATAGTCCGATTCACTAGCTTTTTTTTTATAACAACATCTTAGGTTCTCCAGCTATTATATGAACGGCAAAAAAGTATTTCAGACTTCAACTACCACCAATTTTGAATATAAAATCCTGCGGCCCTTGGTGCATCTTCTTTAAAAATGACCCGAATTCCTTGCAGATTTCTTTACCATAATTCTAGCGTCCTCTGATTACATTAAAAACTACTAAAAAGTGTATTTATACCAAACTACATGCCAGTTAAGTCCCTTCCCCCTTGGGGCCCGGTACAATGCCCCTTGAAGCTTTTGCGCCATAAATTATTAATAAATTGCCCCTCTTAATTCGATCTTCATTTTTGGAAACATTTTTCCATTTAGTTATTCTTGGAAGGAGATTATTCTCTATGAAGGGGGGAAAAATAACGGGAATTTTATCTTATATTACATAAAAGTTATTTAAAGTGAAATAGTGGTTGATAAAGTAATCGGAATGTCGAATTTCATGCTAAATTGGACAAAAATTTGGAATTTTTTTTTGTTTATTTAATGTTGTTTTGATCGGAATGTTTCGATCTTGCGCTAGGTGGGGCAAAAATTTTTCCAGGTCGGGCTGTCTCCACCTAGTTACGAGCCTGCTTTATCGCCAAGACGATTCCTGCGACTACGACAAAATGCAGTGGTAGATTGGTTTACGGAATTGCTTGTTTGTAAATATGCCCTTTCCTTTTCAGATCCAAAATCTTCTCAACCAATCAAATTTTACTTACTATAGATCAGTTCGCTTCACGTGGGTTTTACTGTAGAACAATAGAAAAAGCTGTAGGACACACAAATAGAAAAAGCATTGATAAAGGTAGCGATAGCTGTCCTACACTGTTAAAAATATCGTGAAAAATTACCTCTGTTTTTAAAGGCTATCTATTTTCTGACCAATGAAAACGCTTCATAGGTGTTTATGTAGCGTTCTCATTCAGGGACGTAGCTTTAGGGGGGAAGGGGGGAGTCTCCCCCCCCCCCCAATACGTTCAAATAGTTGGGCGCCACAGAAGGTTTATGGGCGCCGTCAGGCGCCCGTAAAAAAGGATTTATCAGTAGTAAAAAGTAACTATAAAATAATTTTATTTTAAATATAAAATTACAAAGCGAGTTACTTTATACACACAAAACTTGTATTAGGTATTCAGTTTTCGACCTGTTACTTCCACTACCCCCCCCCCCCAACCCATCCCGAAGAAAATTTATAAATCCGGAATGAAAAAAATTGAAAGCAGGAATTGTAATCAATTGCAGGATAGAAGTACAATTATTTCCTTATTATCGCGGTAGTTGTTGGTCACCCTTGGCAGTAGAAAAAAAGTGGAAAGAAGTACCTGGACGGATTAGAAAAGTTCGCAAATATGCTCAATAGTTGGGCGCCATGAAGCCCAGTGGCATAGTGGCCAGACCATCTATCAGCCGCGCTGCAGGTCGAGAGTTCGACTCCCGACTGGACAAGCTTCACTCAGCCTTTCATTCCTTTGGGATCAATGAAATGAGTACCAAGCTTCCTTGGGAATTAAACCCCGAGGGTCCCGCGTTTGACTGACCACCTGACCGGGACGTATGCTGCATAGCACCTCGGAGCCCAGGGTCAAGAAAACAGGGATGGGCAGTGTCGGCCCAGATCCTTCATGGATTGTATAGCCACAGAAATTAGTTTAGTTTAGTAGGGTGTCACAGAAGGTTTAAGGGTGCCGTTAGGCACACACAAAGAAGGGATTTAAATTACTACATCTATTTCCTAAAAAAACAATTTATATATATGCGGAAGAAAAAATTCCGGAAACAGGAATTGTAATCTAATGCTGGACAGTAAATATAATTTGATCCTTAGAAATACAGTTATTTCCTTCTCGTCTAGATTGGTCACCTTTAGCAGTAGAAAGAAAGTGTGGAAACAACTGAAAGTGATAGTCTGGGATGAGAACAGTTTTCCAATATATTCAAGTAGTAGGGCGCTATAGAAGGTTTAATGGTGCCGTCAGGCACCCACAAAAAAGGGATTTAAATTACTACATCTATTTCCTAACAAAAACAATTTATATATATGCGGAAAAAAAATTCCGGAAACAGGAATTGTAATCAACTGCTGGACAGTAAATGTAATTTGATCCTTAGAAATACAATTATTTCCTTCTCGTCTAGATTGGTCACCTTTAGCAGTAGAAAGAAAGTGTGGAAACAACTGAAAGTGACAGTAGGGATGAGAACAGTTTTCAAATATATTCAACTAGTAGGGCGCCATAGAAGGTTTAAGGGCGCAGCCAGGCACCCTCAAAAGAAAGGGTTTAAATTACTACCTCTATTCCCCAACAAAAACAATTTATACATCCAGAAGAGAAAATTCTGAAAACAGTAATTGTAATGAATTGTGAGACAGTAAGTGTAATTCGATTATTCTTATCTGAGTAATTGTTTGTCACCGTTGGTAAAAGAAAGAAAGTGAAAAGACATGGAAGTGACTGGAGGGGATTAGAACGGTTCACAAATATGGTCAAGTAGAAGGGCGCCCCACACGGTTTAATGACGCCGTCAGGCACCCATAAAGAAATGATTTAAATAGTAGTTACAATTATTTGTACAAGCACTTTAAATGATAAATTATAAAGTAAGTTACTTTTAACATACCATATTTGTATAGGAAATTTAATTTTAAAATTATTATTACCTCTATTCCCTAACAAAAGCAATTTATATATGCTGAAGAGATAATTCTGAAAACAGGAATTGTAGTCGATTGCGAGAGAGTAGGTGTAATTCGATCCTTAGCAGTTCATTTTATCCTTATAGTCTAAGAGCTAGCAACGTCAAAAAACACGTCATTTTATCAAGGCTCATTTTTCTATATGTTCTTCCGTTTTATGGTGTAGTACGTTTGCAACCGGTCTGGCAGTCGGGAGACGTTGCGTTTACCAGTGGCAGAAGGGGTTATGCAGGTCAAAAAACTTCAAAATTACGTCATTTTATCAAGGCTCATTTTTTTATATGTTCTTCCCTTTTATGGTGTAGTACTTTTGCAACCGGTCTGGCAGTCCGGAGACGCTGCGTTTATCCGAGGCAGAAGGGGTTATGCAGGTCAAAAAACTTCAAAATTACGTCGTTTTATCAAGGCTAATTTTTTTATATGTTCTTCCCTTTTATGGTGTAGTACGTTTGCAACCGGTCTGGCAGTCCGGAGACATTGCGTTTACCAGTGGCAGAAGGGGTTATGCAGGTCAAAAAACTTCAAAATTACGTCATTTTATCAAGGCTCATTTTTTTTATATATGTTCTTCCCTTTTATGGTGTAGTACGTTTGCAACCGGTCTGGCAGTCGGGAGACGTTGCGTTTACCTGTGGCAGAAGGGGTTATGCAGGTCAAAAAACTTCAAAATAAAGTCATTTTTTCAAAGCTCATTTTTTTATATGTTCTTCCCTTTTATGGAGTAGTACGTTTGTAACCGGTCTGGCAGTCCGGAGGCGTTGCGTTTACGAGTGGCAGAAGGGGTTATGCAGGTCAAATAACTTCAAAATTACGTCATTTTAGCAGGATTTTTGTTTGGAACATTTGTTTATACTAACTATTTGTGATAGTAATCCATTATTGCCAGGCGTTACCAATGTCGCTAAGACCCTGCCAGATCCCCATTTATAGATAATATATTACTCTTTGGCTATCAGACGATCTATAATAAATTTGCCAGACACAAACGCGGTTGCAAAGTTAATGCCAGACGGCTTTAAATATGGCAACCGAAGTGCCTGTTACAAGAGTGGTTTATAGTTTAAAAATTATAAGTTATCTTTACGTCATTTTATCAAGCTTAAAAATTACAAGATATTACTCTTTGGCTAGCAGACAACCTATAATTAATTTGCCGGACACAAATTCGGTTGCAAAGTTAATGCCAGACGGCTTTAAATATGGCAACGAAAGTGCCTGTTTCAAGAGTGTTTTATAGTTTAAAAATTATAAGTCATCTTTACGTCATTTTATCAAGCTTAAAAATTACAAGATATTACTCTTTGGCTAGCAGACAACCTATAATTAATTTGCCAGACACATATTCGATTGCAAAGTTAATGCCAGACGGCTTTAAATATGGCAACGAAAGTGCCTGTTTCAAGAGTGGTTTATAGTTTAAAAATTATAAGTTATCTTTACGTCATTTAGTCAAGCATAATAATTACAAGATATTACTCTTCTTCGGCTAGCAGACAACCTATAATTAATTTGCCAGACACATATTCGGTTGCAAAGTTAATGCCAGACGGCTTTAAATATGGCAACCGAAGTGCCTGTTTCAAGAGTGGTTTATAGTTTGAAAATTATAAGTCATCTTTACGTCATTTTATCAAGCTTAAAAATTACAAGATATTACTCATTGGCTAACAGACAACCTATAATTAATTTGCCAGACACAAATTCGGTTGCAGTGTTAATGGCAGACTGCTTTATATATGGCAACGAAAGTGCCTGTTTTAAGAAATGTCATCTTTTGTAGGGATTTGGCTTCATTTAATGACAGTCAACCATTAATTGTTAACATAGTAACAATCGTTTCTTTGTAAATATATATATATACATATATAGTGTTTGTCGAAAAAAATGTTTAATTTTGTGTTATTAATGTAAATTTATGTAATTGTATTTTTAAAACTATAAAACACTTTTTAAATAGGTACTTTCGTTGCCATATTTAAAACCGTCTGGCATTAACTTTGGAACCGAATTTGTGTCTGGCACATTTTGCAACCGAATTTGTGTCTTGCAAATTAATTATAGGTTGTCTGCTAGTTAAAGTGTAATATCTTGTAATTATTACGCTTGATAAAATGACGTAAAGATGACTTATAATTTTTAAAGTATAAACCACTCTTGAAACAGGCACTTTGTTTGCCATATTTAAAGCCGTCTGTCATTAACTTTGCAATTGAAATTAGGCCTTTTAAATTAATTATAGGTTGTCTGATAGCCAAATACCAATATCTTGTAATTTTTAAGCTTGATAAAATGACGTAAAGATAACTTATAATTTTTAAACTATAAACCACTCTTGAAACAGGCACTTCGGTTGCCATATTTAATGCCATCTGGTATTAACTTTTCAACCGAATTTGTGTCTGGCAAATTAATTATAAGTTGTCTGCTAGCCAAATACCAATATCTTGTAATTTTTAAGCTTGATAAAATGACGTAAAGGTGACTTATAATTTTTAAACTATAAAACACTCTTGGAGTAGGCACTTTAGTCGCCATATTTAAAGCCGTCTGGCATTAACTTTGCAACCGATTTTGTGTCTGGCAAATTAATTATAGGTTGTCTGCTAGACAAAGAGTAATATCTTGTTATTTTTATGCTTGATAAAATGACGTAAAGATAACTTATAATTTTTAAACTATAAACAACTCTTGAAACAGGCAGTTTCGTTGCCATATTTAAAGCCGTCTGGCATTAACTTTGCAACCGAATTTGTGTCTGGCAAATTAATTATAGGTTGTCTGCTAGCCAAAGAGTAATATCTTGTAATTATTATACTTGATAAAATGACGTAAAGATGACTTATAATTTTCAAACTATAAACCATTCTTGAAACAGGGACTTCGGTTGCCATATTTAAAGCCGTCTGGCATTAACATTTCAACCGCATTTGTGTCTGGCAAATTAATTATAGGTTGTCTGCTAGCCAAAGAGTAATATCTTGTAATTTTTAAGCTTGATAAAATGACGTAAAGATGACTTATAATTTTTAAACTATAAAACATTCTTGAAACAGGCACTTTCGTTGCCATATTTAAAGCCGTCTGGCATTAACTTTGCAACAGAATTTG
This sequence comes from Maratus speciosus, assembly GCA_963932465.1. Lineage (NCBI taxonomy): Eukaryota > Metazoa > Arthropoda > Arachnida > Araneae > Salticidae > Maratus > Maratus speciosus. The sequence goes on along the minus strand of OZ010796.1, from coordinate 507,873,709 downwards.
TGTCTGGCAAATTAATTATAGGTTGCCTGTTAGCCAAAGAGTAATATCTTGTAATTATTATGCTTGATAAAATGACGTAAAGATAACTTATAATTTTTAAACTATAAACCACTCTTGAATCAGGCACTTCGGTTGCCATATTTAAAGCCATCTGGTATTAACTTTGCAACCGAATTTGTGTCTGGCAAATTAATTATAAGTTGTCTGCTAGCCAAAGAGTAATATCTTGTCATTTTTATGCTTGAGAAAATGACGTAAAGATGACTTATAATTTTTAAACTATAAACCACTCTTAAAACAGGCACTTCGGTTGCCATATTTCAAGCCGTCTGGCATTAACTTTGCAACCGCATTTGTGTCCGGCGAATTAATTATAGGTTGTCTGCTAACCACCGGTTGTAAACGTACTATACCATAAAAGGGAAGAACATATAAAAAAATGAAACTTGATAAAATGACGTAATTTCGAAGTTTTTTGACTTGCATAACCCCTTCTTCCACAGGTAAACGCAACGTCTACGGACTGCCAGACCGGTTGCAAACGTACTACACCATAAAAGGGAAAAGCATATAAAAAAATGAGCCTTGATAAAATGACGTAATTTTGAAGTTTTTTGACCTGCATAACCCCTTCAGCCACTGCAAAATGCAACGTCTCCGGACTGCCAGACTGGTTGCAAACGTACTACACCATAAAAGGGAAGAACATATAAAAAAATGAGCCTTGATAAAATGACGTAATTTTGAAGTTTTTTGGCCTGCATAACCCCTTCAGCTACTGGAAAACGCAACGTCTCCCGACTGCCAGACCGGTTGCAAACATACTACACCATAAAAGGGAAGAACATATAAAAAAATTAGCCATGATAAAATCAGGTGACGAAAACGTTGCTAGCTCTTAGACTATTATCTCAGTAATTGTTGGTCATTCTTGTAGTAGAAAGAAAGTGGAAAAGGTTGAAATAACTAAAGGGGGGGGGGGGGGGTAGAACAGCTCAGAGAGGGTGAAGGTTGTCTAGAAGACTCCACGGGCCGAAATGTCTAAGGCCGGACACGCCCCAATACAAAACAAAGCTATCTTGGTTTGTTTTAAAAACTAAAAGCCTAAACCTGGAGCCTTTACAAATTCAAAAACCCAGAACGGCTCAATTTTTACAAAAAAATCCGATTTTTCTTAACATATAATTAAGACTTTCTTTTAAAGAATGCTGCATGCATATTTATGCGAGATTTTGATAGTAAGATAAAGTGGAGTAAGAGTGCGCGATGTATAAAAGTTTGCAGAGCGATTATCTAATCCCAAAACAGAGTTTTGCATTTACCTACAGTAATGAATGTCATTACATCGTTTACAACTGTAGCTAAATGCAAAACTCTGTTTTGGGATTAGATAATTGCTCTGCGTACTTTCGTAAACCGCACACTCTTGCAACACCTTACCCTATATTTCAGACTATAGGTGCGCAATCCATAGAATACAGAATAGCAACATTAAGGAACACTTAAACTCTTAGACTTTTACATTCAAATAAAGACTCATTAAAAAAAATTAGTTTAGAATAAATGTAACAAATGGTTAACAAAAATACATTTTGAAGCTGTATTGTAAAAAAATACATTTTTGAAAATATTTCTTCGTAATTCATTAAAGTATATTTCCAAAGATTCTATTATCACTATTCTTTTTACAAAATAAAATAAAATGTAATATAATATAATAATAATAATAACAATAATAATAATATAATGTCCTGCCCGACACGTCCTAGTAACAATTAAGTTAAAGTCCAGCCCGGAACAAGTATGTAGAAAAAATGTACGCCTGAGAATGGCACGAGTCGACAGGAAAAAATAGGCCCGGGCTAAGACACAATGCAACTGCCCAATGCCGATTTCTACGTTGGGCATGTTAAATTTCTGTATTGTGCTGTGAAACTAGCTCGGTTCGGGCAACACATTTACAACGTATTTTTGGTCCAACCAAGTCCATTGAAAATTGTTCATATTTCGTCGTCTTAGTCCGATCCCTTTAAATTTGGTATAAAATGAACATGCCTTACGCAAGTCACCTCGCCAGTCTAAGCTCTGGGGAGTCCTTATGTGCATCGTGTCAAGCAGGACTGTCGTAAGCCAGTGATGCCGCCATGACACATTCTACTGGCCAAAGAAGAGCACCGCCGAACGCACGTCACTTTCCCTGCTCCCCAAACACCATTGGACAACATGGTCGCAACGACAGTAAAACCAAAGTACTCGAGGATTAAGCGGCGTAGTTCGGGGATCACACCTCCGAGTCCCCCGAGAGTTTTGAGTGTACCAGACACTTATAGGAGCGCCGGGCCCTCGGTCATAACCCCCAGGTTTCCAAGATATGCTATTGTATTACTAAGAGCTTCTGGACGTGAAAATCTACAGAGATAGGCACAGGCCCATTTCTTTAAAACTTGGTACATCGAGGTCCTCTTAATTTTTTTTTATCTGCCCGGCCCATTTGAAAGTTTGACTTTATTTCATCCTGTTCCGGACTCCGGCCGTGCAGATGCAGACCTTTAAGGTTGTCATATAGCAATTCCGCTGTAAGAATCCTCTTAATAAAAAGTTCCTCCACCTAAAGTTTGAATTCTTTGAATTCCCCTCTTGTGCAAAATGTGACAACAGTGCATTCCGGTCATTTGGAGGATTGGAGACTTATGTTTCTTGAAGTGAATGTATATATATATTTTTAATTGTTGATGATTGAGCAGAATGTAAGAGCATTTACAGTTGTTTACTTTAATTAAAGCTCAAATTCCTTCCAAAATATTACTTTTGACACATTTGTAAAATCGCCATCTTCTGTTCGCAATATAAAATTTCACGTATTTTTAACCAGTTCTCTAAGAATCAAACAGCACTGGAATTTTTCTGTAAAAATCAAAACTGATATTTTAAACAGGCTTTCGAGACGTGATAGTGAGAGAAGTGATCACCAGGTAACAATCAAGCTACAATTCATTGCGTGTTTGACATATTTAAAAAGAAAAAAAAAAGCTTTCTCGGTTCGTCGGTTCGTTTGTATTCGAATATGAAAATCTGAAAGTTTGATGCATGTAGACATGAAATCAACATTCTAACTGTGTTGCATCAAACATTTTTGCATTTTCGAGAGGGGGAAAAAATCTAAAAAATTCTTTCTTAGAACAAAACTTTTTTAGAACAAAACTCATTTAACACTTTTTAACTTTGTTCAAAAGTTTTTGTATTTGCTGCATAAATGTATTCAAATTGATTAATGAGTGCCAAATGTGGCGGGCGGAAAACTTTCCAAAATTTACGGTATATCGTAGCAACTATACCCTTATAATAGATTATTTACAATACTGCTTTGAGTTAATGAGGAATGTCTAAATATACTACCATAGTTAGATGTGCCAACCCCAAAACTTTTTTCTATCTCATACAGCTTAAATTTCAAAAAGTAGCTACATATGTTAATACTTCAATATTGTTAGTTCAATCCTATACCAACTTTGATTTTCATCTTAAATTTGTACCTCATTCAATTAATCGGAATCAAAACGAGTTAATTTCGAACTGATATTTATTAAATTCAATAGTTTTGCGTTATTCTTTTTTACAACAACTATTTGCGAATTGCCGGCTTAGCAGGACGCGAATTCCCGTCGCTACACAAGCCGTCGATGGACAATAGAACAACAAAAAATCAAAAAATTATACAACAATTGGCGATTCAAGCGCTCGAATACGCCATCTGGTGGTGAAAAGATGTAACTTCTCGCTTCAGGATACTGTCGTGCAAGCGCATTGCATTACATGTATTTTAAATTTGTTCTGAATGATTATTCTTTTGCACAATTTTAGATTTCCTGTGACATTTGTGCTCTGTCGTATATGACAAAGTAAAAACGATCCGAATTCGAATATCTAAAACTTTCAAATGCATTTACAATAAAGAATTATTTCAATGGCACTTTAGCATTAGTTAAAGGGAAATTAAAGGGACAATTCTCCTGTACCGAAGGCTGTAAGCAGCGCCTCTATAGGCCGTTTTAATTCCCAATCGCTATCACAGAACCTCTTTTCGGCGGCATATTTTTAAATTCAGGGAGGACCTGTTTGCCATAGCCAAAAACATGCACAAAACATTTGGTTCAGTTTTATGCATAACTTCATACACTTTTCGATGGTAAAAAATGGAAAAGTCACAGGCATCGCTATTGCAGCACCCACTGGCCATAGCCAAAAACATACACAAAAAATTTGGTTCAATTCTATAGATAACTTTAAAAACTTTTCGATGTTGCAATAATGAAAATGGACAAAAATCGCTATTGCAGTGCCCCATACAAGCAGATTATTTTCAACTTCAGGGAGGACCTGCTTGCCATAGCCAATACATTACACAATAAATTAGGTTCAATTCTATGCATAACTTCGTACACTTTTCGATGGTACAATGGCGACACACGGACAGACAGGCATTTTGTATAGACATGTTTTTTGGTATATCTGACCCCTAAAACGTGTAAACCAGAAGTAAAAAATATTTAGATTACAATACTTTCTTCTATTGAAGATAGAAAATGGTAAAAATTGCCTGTGAACCTAGTTTCTGAGATCTTTTCTTCCGGATTTTTGAATTTTTAACTAATAATACAGATACAAAATGTAATCAATTATGAACAATCTTGCCGCTTGGAGTTTTTACATACCCACACAATATAATATATTTACATTAGGTAGATATATATTGTGATACACTGATATATCTACATATATCAATCAACAGTGCAAAATGTGTTTTGAAAAGGTGAAAATATTAATCAAGATAATTGTTGTGTAAAGCATCACAGAAGATGAATTATACATAAAAGACATGATGATAGCACGGATTAGGGCTACTATATTGTGAATTGTAGGAACTTTAGCACGGATAGAGACGACGTTGACGGGGAAGGGGGGGGGGGCGAAAAATGAAAATTATAAAAGAGCGCCAAAATCGGGTCCTCTCCCCCCCCCCCCCAATAAAATTTTCAAGCTACGCCCAGGGTCCGCTTAACACTTCGGAATAGTGGAAGCCCGACGTCACACAGGGGGCCCCCTATTACTCTACAAATTGCTTTTTTATTTACGAAATCTCTTTTTCGTATGCGTAAATAATTTGGAATTTTACCATCAAAGCTTAGAGTAAATAACATTTTTACTATTAAACTAAAACTACCCATATAAAAGTATTTTATTATATGCTTAATTGTAAATAACCAATTTATTTTGTAAATGACAAATATGGAACTATAGTTGAGAATATGTGAATTTCAAAATATTTTTTGTGATTTACAAAATGCCATATAGTAAGAAGAAAAAAGTTTCATAAGAAAATTTTTGAATTTGCGCCGGATTTTTGAATTTGCCCCCTATTACTCTACAAATTGCTTTTTTATTTACGAAATCTCTTTTTCGTATGCGTAAATAATTTGGAATTTTACCATCAAAGCTTAGAGTAAATAACATTTTTAATATTAAACTAAAACTACCCATATAAAAGTATTTTATTATATGCTTAATTGTAAATAACCAATTTATTTTGTAAATGACAAATATGGAACTATAGTTGAGAATATGTGAACTTCAAAATATTTTTTGTGATTTACAAATTGCCATATAGTAAGAAGAAAAAAAGTTTCATAAGAAAAAAAATGTATTTTTTACAGTGATTGAGTTTTTTTTTCTAAAAATTAGTTTTGAAAAGTAAAATTGGGGGCCCTTTTGTATTTCAGTGGGTAAGCACGGGCTTCACGAGCCTATTCCGTAAACAGGCACTACTCTTCAGCACTCTCTGTATAGCTTTTAATCTTAAATTCTATAAAAAAATTACTGTCGGGATGTTTTTGTGATTGGAAGGTAATATCTGCATGTCTCTTAGTGATAGGTTGTAAATGGAAGCCCTCGTCGCTTAACGGGTTGGGTTGGGTTGATTTTTGACGGCCAATTATCTACACGAGGGATATAGGCCCTAGGGGGGAGTGCCTTCCGTGGAGGTCTTTCTAAGGGAACCTAATCCGTATTAACGCATGGAAATCCATGGTTCGAAGAAAACCACGAAAACTCCAAACGATTAGGCCGACGGGCGTGATTAGGTTCGAACCCAGCACCTCCCGTCTACCAGCTTTGAGAGCAGAACCTCTCAGCCACTGGTGGGGCTCGTCGCTTAACGGATAAGGCATCTGTCTCCTAAACCGGGGATTGTGAGTTCGAATCCCGACGAGGGTAATAATATGTGTCCGCTTATATTTCTTCGAGCCGTGGATCTTCCATGCGTTAATACGGATTAGGTTCCCTTAGAAAGATCCCCACGGAGGGCCCTCCCCCCGGGCCTGTATCCCTCGTGTAGATATATGGCCGTCAAAAATCAACCCAACCCAACCCGCTTATATTTCATTGCGTTTCTAGTACTCTTCAGCACTCTCTGTATAGCTTTTAATCTTAAATTCTATAAAAAAAAAATTATAGTCGGAATCTTTTTGTGATCGGAAGATAATATTTTCATATCTCTTAGCAATTGTCCTTCACCTGAAGCCCTCGTGGCCTAACGGACAAGGCATCGGTCTCCTAAACCGGTGATTGTGGGTTCGAATCCCGCCGAGGGTGATAAACCTTTTTTATGGAATCGCAGGTTGATGTACGGAGTTTTATAAATTAGCAAACAAGTATTTCCTGTTCCAACAATGATTCAAAGTCGTTTAGGACGGACATCGATATATTGTCCAACTATTTGTATCTTTCAGAAAGCCGAAGTTTTGTTTATCGCATGAGCTATTTCTGCATCATTTAAATTCTCTTTGTCCGCTTATATTTCATTGCGTTTTTAGTACTCTTCAGCACTCTCTGTATAGCTTTTAATCTTAAATTCTATAAAAAAATTACAGTCGGAATCTTTTTGTGATTGGAAGGTAATACCTGCATGTCTCTTAGTAATAGGCCGTAAACGGAAGCCCTCGTGGCCTAACGTATAAGGCATCGGTCTCCTAAACCGGGGTTTGCGGGTTCGGATCCCGCCGAGGGTAATAAACATTTTTTATGGAATCGCAGGTTGATGTACCGAATTTTACAAATTAACAAACAAGTATTTCCTGTTCCAACAATGATTCAATGTCGTTTATGACGGACATCGATATATTGTCCAATTATTCGTATCTTTCAGAAAGCCGAAGTTTTGTTTATCGCATGAGCTATTTCTGCATCATTTAAATTCTCTTTGTCCGCTTATATTTCATTGCGTTTCTAGTACTCTTCAGCACTCTCTGTATAGCTTTTAATCTTAAATTCTATAAAAAAATTACAGTCGGAATCTTTTTGTGATTGGAAGGTAATACCTGCATGTCTCTTAGTAATAGGCCGTAAACGGAAGCCTTCGTGGCCTAACGGATAAGGCGTCGGTCTCCTAAACTGGGGATTGCGGGTTCGAATCCCGCCGAGGGTAATAAACATTTTTTATGGAATCGCAGGTTGATGTACGGAATTTTAGAAATTACCAAACAAGTATTTCCTGTTCCAACAATGATTCAATGTCGATTATGGCCCCACCAGTGGCCGGGAGGTTCTGCTCTCGAAGCTGGTAGACGGGAAGTGCTGGGTTCGATCCCAATCGCGCCCGTCGGCCTATTCGTTCGGAGTTTTCGTGGTTTTCTTCGAACCTTGGTTCTCCAAGCGTTAATACGGGTTAGGTTCCCTTAGAAAGACCTCCACGGAAGGCACTCCCCCCTTAGGGCCTATATCCCTCGTGCAGATAATTGGCCGACATAAATACAACCAACCAATGTCGTTTATGACGGACATCGATATTTTGTCCAATTATTCGTATCTTTCAGAAAGCCGAAGTTTTGTTTATCGCATGAGCTATTTCTGCATCATTTAAATTCTCTTTGTCCGCTTATATTTCATTGCATTTTTAGTACTCTTCAGCACTCTCTGTATAGCTTTTAATCTTAAATTCTATAAAAAAAATTACAGTCGGACTCTTTTTGTGATTGGAAGGTAATACCTGCATGTCTCTTAGTAATAGGCCGTAAACGGAAGCCCTCGTGGCCTAACGGGTTGGGTTGGGTTGATTTTTGACGGCCAATTATCTACACGAGGGATATAGGCCCGGGGGGAGTGCCCTCCGTGGGGGTCTTTCTAAGGGAACCTAATCCGTATTAACGCATGTAAGATCCACGGCTCGAAGAAAACCACGAAAACTCCGAACGATTAGGCCGACGGGCGCGATTGGGATCGAACCCAGCACCTCCAGTCTACCAGCTTCGAGAGCAGAACCTCTCCGTGGCCTAACGGATAAGGCATCGGTCTCCTAAACCGGGGACTGCGGGTTCGAATCCCGCCGAGGGTAATAAACATTTTTTATGGAATCGCAGGTTGATGTACGGAATTTTACAAATTACCAAACAAGTATTTCCTGTTCCAACAATGATTCAATGTCGTTTATGACGGACATCGATATTTTGTCCAATTATTCGTATCTTTCAGAAAGCCGAAGTTTTGTTTATCGCATGAGCTATTTCTGCATCATTTAAATTCTCTTTGTCCGCTTATATTTCATTGCATTTCTAGTACTCTTCAGCACTCTCTGTATAGCTTTGAATCTTAAATTCAATAAAAAAAAAAATTATAGTCGGAATCTTTTTGTGATTGGAAGGTAATACCTGCATGTCTCTTAGTAATAGGCCATAAGCGGAAGCCCTCGTGGCCTAACGGTTGGGTTGGGTTGATTGTTGACGGCCAATTATCTACACGTGGGATATGGGCCCTAGGGGGAGTGGCTTCAGTGGAGGTCTTTCTAAGGGAACCTAATCCGTATTAACGCATGGAAAATCCACGGTTCGAAGAAAACCACGAAAACTCCGAACGATTAGGCCGACGGGCGCGATTGGGTTCGAACCCAGCACCTCCCGTCTACCAGCTTCGAGAGCAGAACCTCTCAGCCACTGGTGGGGCAAGTGGCCTAACGGATAAGGCATCGGTCTCCTAAACCGGGGATTGCGGGTTCGAATCCCGCCGAGGGTAATAAACTTTTTTTATGGAATCGCAGGTTGATGTACGGAATTTTACAAATTTCCAAACAAGTATTTCCTGTTCCAACAATGATTCAATGTCGTTTATGACGGACATCGATATATTGTCCAATTATTCGTATCTTTCAGAAAGCTGAAGTTTTGTTTATCGCATGAGCTATTTCTGCACCATTTAAATTCTCTTTGTCCGCTTATATTTCATTGCGTTTCTAGTACTCTTCAGCACTCTCTGTATAGCTTTTAATCTTAAATTCTATAAAAAAAATTATAGTCGGAATCTTTTTGTGATTGGAAGATAATATTTACATATCTCTTAGCAATAGTTTTTTAACGGAAGCCCTCTTGGCCTAACGGATAAGGCATCGGTCTCCTAAACCGGGGATTGCGGGTTCGAATCCCGCCGAGGGTAATAAACCTTTTTTATGGAATCACAGGTTTATGTACGGAGTTTTATAAATTAGCAAAGAAGTATTTCCTGTTCCAACAATGATTCAAAGTCGTTTAGGACGGACATCGATATATCGTCCAACTATTTGTATCTTTCAGAGAGCCGAAGTTTTGTTTATCGCATGGGCTATTTCTGCATCATTTAAATTCTCTTTGTCCGCTTATATTTCATTGCGTTTCTAGTGCTCTTCAGCACTCTCTGTATAGCTTTTAATCTTAAATTCTATAAAAAAATTACAGTCGGAATCTTTTTGTGATTGGAAGGTAATACCTGCATGTCTCTTAGTAATCGGCCGTAAGCGGAGGCCCCCGTGACCTAACGGATATGGCATCGGTCTCCTAAACCGGGGATTGCGGGTTCGAATCCCGCCGAGGGTAACAAAGATTTTTTATGGAATCGCAGGTTGATGTACGGAATTTTAGAAATTACCAAACAAGTATTTCCTGTTCCAACAATGATTCAATGTCGATTATGGCCCCACCAGTGGCCGAGAGGTTCTGCTCTCGAAGCTGGTAGACGGGAAGTGCTGGGTTCGATCCCAATCGCGCCCGTCGGCCTATTCGTTCGGAGTTTTCGTGGTTTTCTTCGAACCTTGCTTCTCCAAGCGTTAATACGGGTTAGGTTCCCTTAGAAAGACCTCCACGGAAGGCACTCCCCCCTTAGGGCCTATATCCCTCGTGCAGATAATTGGCCGACATAAATACAACCAACCAATGTCGTTTTTTGACGGACATCGATATTTTGTCCAATTATTCGTATCTTTCAGAAAGCCGAAGTTTTGTTTATCGCATGAGCTATTTCTGCATCATTTAAATTCTCTTTGTCCGCTTATATTTCATTGCATTTTTAGTACTCTTCAGCACTCTCTGTATAGCTTTTAATCTTAAATTCTATAAAAAAAATTACAGTCGGACTCTTTTTGTGATTGGAAGGTAATACCTGCATGTCTCTTAGTAATAGGCCGTAAACGGAAGCCCTCGTGGCCTAACGGGTTGGGTTGGGTTGATTTTTGACGGCCAATTATCTACACGAGGGATATAGGCCCGGGGGGAGTGCCCTCCGTGGGGGTCTTTCTAAGGGAACCTAATCCGTATTAACGCATGTAAGATCCACGGCTCGAAGAAAACCACGAAAACTCCGAACGATTAGGCCGACGGGCGCGATTGGGATCGAACCCAGCACCTCCAGTCTACCAGCTTCGAGAGCAGAACCTCTCCTTGGCCTAACGGATAAGGCATCGGTCTCCTAAACCGGGGACTGCGGGTTCGAATCCCGCCGAGGGTAATAAACATTTTTTATGGAATCGCAGGTTGATGTACGGAATTTTACAAATTACCAAACAAGTATTTCCTGTTCCAACAATGATTCAATGTCGTTTATGACGGACATCGATATTTTGTCCAATTATTCGTATCTTTCAGAAAGCTGAAGTTTTGTTTATCGCATGAGCTATTTCTGCATCATTTAAATTCTCTTTGTCCGCTTATATTTCATTGCATTTCTAGTACTCTTCAGCACTCTCTGTATAGCTTTGAATCTTAAATTCAATAAAAAAAAAATTATAGTCGGAATCTTTTTGTGATTGGAAGGTAATACCTGCATGTCTCTTAGTAATAGGCCATAAGCGGAAGCCCTCGTGGCCTAAAGGTTGGGTTGGTTTGATTGTTGACGGCCAATTATCTACACGTGGGATATGGGCCCTAGGGGGAGTGGCTTCAGTGGAGGTCTTTCTAAGGGAACCTAATCCGTATTAACGCATGGAAAATCCACGGTTCGAAGAAAACCACGAAAACTCCGAACGATTAGGCCGACGGGCGCGATTGGGTTCGAACCCAGCACCTCCCGTCTACCAGCTTCGAGAGCAGAACCTCTCAGCCACTGGTGGGGCAAGTGGCCTAACGGATAAGGCATCGGTCTCCTAAACCGGGGATTGCGGGTTCGAATCCCGCCGAGGGTAATAAACTTTTTTTATGGAATCGCAGGTTGATGTACGGAATTTTACAAATTTCCAAACAAGTATTTCCTGTTCCAACAATGATTCAATGTCGTTTATGACGGACATCGATATATTGTCCAATTATTCGTATCTTTCAGAAAGCTGAAGTTTTGTTTATCGCATGAGCTATTTCTGCACCATTTAAATTCTCTTTGTCCGCTTATATTTCATTGCGTTTCTAGTACTCTTCAGCACTCTCTGTATAGCTTTTAATCTTAAATTCTATAAAAAAAATTATAGTCGGAATCTTTTTGTGATTGGAAGATAATATTTACATATCTCTTAGCAATAGTTTTTTAACGGAAGCCCTCTTGGCCTAACGGATAAGGCATCGGTCTCCTAAACCGGGGATTGCGGGTTCGAATCCCGCCGAGGGTAATAAACCTTTTTTATGGAATCACAGGTTTATGTACGGAGTTTTATAAATTAGCAAACAAGTATTTCCTGTTCCAACAATGATTCAAAGTCGTTTAGGACGGACATCGATATATCGTCCAACTATTTGTATCTTTCAGAGAGCCGAAGTTTTGTTTATCGCATGGGCTATTTCTGCATCATTTAAATTCTCTTTGTCCGCTTATATTTCATTGCGTTTCTAGTACTCTTCAGCACTCTCTGTATAGCTTTTAATCTTAAATTCTATAAAAAAATTACAGTCGGAATCTTTTTGTGATTGGAAGGTAATACCTGCATGTCTCTTAGTAATCGGCCGTAAGCGGAGGCCCCCGTGACCTAACGGATATGGCATCGGTCTCCTAAACCGGGGATTGCGGGTTCGAATCCCGCCGAGGGTAACAAAGATTTTTTATGGAATCGCAGGTTGATGTACGGAATTTTAGAAATTACCAAACAAGTATTTCCTGTTCCAACAATGATTCAATGTCGATTATGGCCCCACCAGTGGCCGAGAGGTTCTGCTCTCGAAGCTTGTAGACGGGAAGTGCTGGGTTCGATCCCAATCGCGCCCGTCGGCCTATTCGTTCGGAGTTTTCGTGGTTTTCTTCGAACCTTGGTTCTCCAAGCGTTAATACGGGTTAGGTTCCCTTAGAAAGACCTCCACGGAAGGCACTCACCCCTTAGGGCCTATATCCCTCGTGCAGATAATTGGCCGACATAAATACAACCAACCAATGTCGTTTATGACGGACATCGATATTTTGTCCAATTATTCGTATCTTTCAGAAAGCCGAAGTTTTGTTTATCGCATGAGCTATTTCTGCATCATTTAAATTCTCTTTGTCCGCTTATATTTCATTGCATTTCTAGTACTCTTCAGCACTCTCTGTATAGCTTTTAATCTTAAATTCTATTAAAAAAATTATAGTTGGAATCTTTTTGTGATTGGAAGATAATATTTTCATATCTCTTAGCAATAGTCTTTGAACGGAAGCCCTCGTGGCCTAACGGATAAGGCATCGGTCTCCTAAACCGGGGATTGCGGGTTCGAATCCCGCCGAGGGTAATAAACCTTTTTTATGGAATCACAGGTTGATGTAAGGAGTTTTATAAATTAGCAAACAAGTATTTCCTGTTCCAACAATGATTCAAAGTCGTTTAGGACGGACATCGATATATTGTCCAACTATTTGCATCTTTCAGAAAGCCGAAGTTTTGTTTATCGCATGAGCTATTTCTGCATCATTTAAATTCTCTTTGTCCGCTTATATTTCATTGCGTTTTTAGTACTCTTCAGCACTCTCTGTATAGCTTTTAATCTTAAATTCTATAAAAAAAATTACAGTCGGAATCTTTTTGTGATTGGAAGGTAATACCTGCATGTCTCTTGGTAATAGGCAGGGAACGGAAGCCGTCGTGGCCTAACGGTTGGTTGGTTGTATTTATGACGGCCAATTATCAACACGAGGGATATAGGCCCAAAAAGGGGGGTGCCCTTCGTGGGGGTCTTTCTAAGGGAACCTAACCCGTATTAACGCTTGGAAATCCAAGGTTCGAAGAAAACCACGAAAACTCCGAACGATTTGGCCGACGGGCGCGATTGGGTTCGAACCCAGCACCTCCAGTCTACCAGCTTCGAGAGCAGAACCTCTCCGTGGCCTAACGGATAAGGCATCGGTCTCCTAAACCGGGGACTGCGGGTTCGAATCCCGCCGAGGGTAATAAACATTTTTTATGGAATCGCAGATTGATGTACGGAATTTTACAAATTACCAAACAAGTATTTCCTGTTCCAACAATGATTCAACGTCGTTTATGACGGACATCGATATATTGTCCAATTATTCGTATCTTTCAGAAAGCCGAAGTTTTGTTTATCGCATGAGCTATTTCTGCATCATTTAAATTCTCTTTGTCCGCTTATATTTCATTGCGTTTCTAGTACTCTTCAGCACTCTCTGTATAGCTTTTAATCTTAAATTCTATAAAAAAAAATTATAGTCGGAATCTTTTTGTGATCGGAAGATAATATTTTCATATCTCTTAGCAATTGTCCTTCATCGGAAGCCCTCGTGGCCTAACGGATAAGGCATCGGTCTCCTAAACCGGGGATTGCGGGTTCGAATCCCGCCGAGGGTAATAAACCTTTTTTCTGGAATCGCAGGTTGATGTACGGAGTTTTATAAATTAGCAAACAAGTATTTCCTGTTCCAACAATGATTCAATGTCGTTTATGACGGACATCGATATATTGTCCAATTATTCGTATCTTTCAGAAAGCCGATGTTTTGTTTATCGCATGAGCTATTTCTGCATCATTTAAATTCTCTTTGACCGCTTATATTTCATTGCGTTTCTAGTACTCTTCAGCACACTCTGTATAGCTTTTAATCTTAAATTCTATAAAAAAATTACAGTCGGAATCTTTTTGTGATTGGAAGGTAATACCTGCATGTGTCTTAGTAATAAGCCGTTAACGGAAGCCCTCGTGGCCTAACGGATAAGGCATCGGTCTCCCAAACCGGGGATTGCGGGTTCGAATCCCGCCGAGGGTAATAAACATTTTTTATGGAATCGCAGGTTGATGTACGGAATTTTACAAATTACCAAACAAGTATTTCCTGTTCCAACAATGATTCAATGTCGTTTATGACGGACATCGATATATTGTCCAATTATTCGTATCTTTCAGAAAGCCGAAGTTTTGTTTATCGCATGAGCTATTTCTGCATCATTTAAATTCTCTTTGTCCGCTTATATTTCATTGCATTTCTAGTACTCTTCAGCACTCTCTGTATAGCTTTTAATCTTAAATTCTATTAAAAAAATTATAGTCGGAATCTTTTTGTGATTGGAAGATAATATTTTCATATCTCTTAGAAATAGTCCTTAAACAGACACCCTCGTGGCCTAACGGATAAGGCATCGGTCACCTAAACCGGGGATTGCGGGTTCGAATCCCGCCGAGGTTTATAAACCTTTTATGGAATCACAGGTTGATGTAAGGAGTTTTATAAATTAGCAAACAAGTATTTCCTGTTCCAACAATGATTCAAAGTCGTTTAGGACGGACATCGATATATTGTCCAACTATTTGTACCTTTCAGAAAGCCGAAGTTTTGTTTATCGCATGAGCTATTTCTGCATCATTTAAATTCTCTTTGTCCGCTTATATTTCTTCGAGCCATGGATCTTCCATGCGTTAATACGGATTAGGTTCCCTTAGAAAGACCTCCACGGAGTGCACTCCCCCCGGACCTGTATCCCTCGTGTAGATAATTGGCCGTCAAAAATCAACCCGCTTATATTTCATTGCTTTCTAGTACTCTTCAGCACTCTCTGTATAGCTTTTAATCTTAAATTCTATAAAAAATATTACAGTCGGAATCTTTTTGTGATTGGAAGGTAATACCTGCATGTCTCTTGGTAATATCCCGTAAACGGAAGCCCTCGTGGCCTAACGGATAAGGCATCGGTCTCCTGAACCGGAGATTGCGGGTTCACGTCCCGCCGAGGGTAATAAACCTTTTTTATGGAATCGCAGGTTGATGTACGGAATTTTACAAATTACCAAACAAGTGTTTCCTGTTCCAACAATGATTCAATGTCGTTTATGACGGACATCGATATATTGTCCAATTATTCGTATCTTTCAGAAAGCCGAAGTTTTGTTTATCGCATGAGCTATTTCTGCATCATTTAAATTCTCTTTGTCCGCTTATATTTCATTGCGTTTCTAGTAAACTTCAGCACTCTCTGTATAGCTTTTAATCTTAAATTCTATAAAAAAAATTATAGTCGGAATCTTTTTGTGATTGGAAGATAATATTTTCATATCTCTTAGCAATAACTGTTCAACGGAAGCCCTCGTGGTCTAACGGATAAGGCATCGGTCTCCCAAACCGGGGATAGCGGGTTCGAATCCTACCGACGGTGTAAACCTTTTTTATGCAATCGCAGGTTGATGTAAGGCGTTTTATAAATTAGCAAACAGGTATTTCCTGTTCCAACAATGATTCAAAGTCGTTTAGGACGGACATCGATATATTGTCCAACTATTTGTATCTTTCAGAAAGCCGAAGTTTTGTTTATCGCATGAGCTACTTCTGCATCATTTAAATTCTCTTTGTCCGCTTATATTTCATTGCGTTTCTAGTACCCTTCAGCACTCTCTGTATAGCTTTTATTCTTAAATTCCATAAAAAAATTACAGTCGGAATCTTTTTGTGATTGGAAGGTAATACCTGCATGTCTCTTAGTAATAGGTCGTTAACGGAATCCCTCGTGGCCTAACGGATAAGGCATCGGTCTCTAAAACCGGGGATTGCGGGTTCGAATCCCGCCGAGGGTAATAATCCTTTTTTATGGAATCGCATTTGATGTACGGAATTTTACAAATTACCAAACAAGTATTTCCTTTTCCAACAATGATTCAATGTCGTTTATGACGGACATCGATATATTGTCCAATTATTCGTATCTCTCAGAAAGCCGAAGTTTTGTTTATCGCATGAGCTATTTCTGCATCATTTAAATTCTCTTTGTCCGCTTTTACTTCATTGCGTTTCTAGTACTTTTCAGCACTCTCTGTATAGCTTTTAATCTTAAATTCTATAAAAAAATTATAGTCGGAATCTTTTTGTGATTGGAAGATAATATTTTCATATCTCTTAGCAATTGTCCTTCACCGGAAGCCCTCGTGGCCTAACGGATAAGGCATCGGTCTCCTAAACCGGGGATTGCGGGTTCGAATCCCGCCGAGGGTAATAAACCTTTTTTATGGAATCGCAGGTTGATGTACGGAGATTTATAAATTAGCAAACAAGTATTTCCTGTACCAACAATGATTCAATGTCGTTTATGACGGACATCGATATATTGTCCAACTATTTGTATCTTTCAGAAAGCCGAAGTTTTGTTTATCGCATGAGCTATTTCTGCATCATTTAAATTCTCTTTGTCCGCTTATATTTCATTGCGTTTCTAGTACTCTTCAGCACTCTCTGTATAGCTTTTAATCTTAAATTCTATAAAAAATTTACAGTCGGAATCTTTTTGTGATTGGAAGGTAATACCTGCATGTCTCTTAGTAATAGGCCATAAGCGGAAGCCCTCGTGGCCTAACGGATATGGCATCGGTCTCCTAAACCGGGGTTTGCGGGTTCGAATCCCGCCGAGGGTAATAAACCTTTTTTATGGAATCACAGGTTGATGTACGGAATTTTACAAATTAGCAAACAAGTATGTCCTGTTCCAACAATGATTCAAAGTCGTTTAATACGGACATCGATATATTTTCCAACTATTTGTATCTTTCAGAAAGCCGAAGTTTTTTTTATCGCATGAGCTATTTCTGCATCATTTAAATTCTCTTTGTCCGCTTATATTTCTTCGAGCCGTGGATCTTCCATGCGTTAATACAGATTAGGTTCCCTTAGAAAGACCCCCACGGAGGGCACTCCCCCCGGGCCTATATCCCTCGTGCAGATAATTGGCCGTCAAAAATCAACCCAACCCCAACCCTTAGAAAGACCCCCACGGAGGGCACTCCCCCCGGGCCTGTATCCCTCGTGTAGATAATTGGCCGTCAAAAATCAACCCAACCCAACCCGCTTATATTTCATTGCGTATCTAGTACTCTTCAGCACTCTCTGTATAGCTTTTAATCTTAAATTCTATAAAAAAAAAATTACAGTCGGAATCTTTTTGTGATTGGAAGGTAATACCTGCATGTCTCTTGGTAATAGCCCGTAAACGGAAGCCCTCGTGGCCTAACGGATACGGCATCGGTCTCCTAAACCGGGGATTGCGGGTTCACATCCCGCCGAGGGTAATAAACCTTTTTTATGGAATCGCAGGTTGATGTACGGAATTTTACAAATTACCAAACAAGTATTTCCTGTTCCAACAATGATTCAATGTCGTTTATGACGGACATCGATATATTGTCCAATTATTCGTATCTTTCAGAAAGCCGAAGTTTTGTTTATCGCATGAGCTATTTCTGAATCATTTAAATTCTCTTTGTCCGCTTATATTTCATTGCGTTTCTAGTAAACTTCAGCACTCTCTGTATAGCTTTTAATCTTAAATTCTATAAAAAAAATTATAGTCGGAATCTTTTTGTGATTGGAAGATAATATTTTCATATCTCTTAGCAATAGATAATCAGCGGAAGCCCTCGTGGCCTAACGGATAAGGCATCGGTCTCCCAAACCGGGGATAGCGGGTTCGAATCCTGCCGACGGTGTAAACCTTTTTTATGGAATCGCAGGTTTATGTACGGAGTTTTTTAAATTAGCAAACAAGTATTTCCTGTTCCAACAATGATTCAAAGTCGTTTAGGACGGACATCGATATATTGTTCAATTATTCGTATCTTTCAGAAAGCCGAAGTTTTGTTTATCGCATGAGCTATTTCTGCATCATTTAAATTCTCTTTGTCCGCTTATATTTCATTGCGTTTCTAGTACTCTTCAGCACTCTCTGTAATGCTTTTAATCTTAAATTCTATAAAAAAATTACAGTCGGAATCTTTTTGTGATTGGAAGGTAATACCCTCATGTCTCTTAGTAATAGGCCATAAGTGGAAGCTCTCGTGGCCTAACGGATATGGCATCGGTCTCCTGAACCGGAGATTGCGGGTTCGAATCCCGCCGAGGGTAATAAACCTTTTTTATGGAACCACAGGTTGATTTACGGGTTGGGTTAGGTTGATTTTTGACGGCCAATTATCTACACGAGGGATATGGACCCTAGGGGGAGTGCCCTCCATGGAGGTCTTTCTAAGGGAACCTAATCCGTATTAACGCATGGAAAATCCACGGTTCGAAGAAAACAACGAAAACTCCGAACGATTAGGCCGACGGGC
The DNA here is from genome assembly GCA_963932465.1 of Maratus speciosus. NCBI lineage: Eukaryota > Metazoa > Arthropoda > Arachnida > Araneae > Salticidae > Maratus > Maratus speciosus. The sequence continues at coordinate 507,854,930 of OZ010796.1, read as the reverse complement.
GCGATTGGGTTCGAACCCAGCACCTCCCGTCTACCAGCTTCGAGAGCAGAACCTCTCAGCCACTGGTGGGGCAAGTGGCCTAACGGAAAAGGCATCGGTCTCCTAAACCGGGGATTGCGGGTTCGAATCCCGCCGAGGGTAATAAACCTTTTTTATGGAATCACAGGTTGATGTACGGAATTTTACAAATTAGCAAACAAGTATTTCCTGTTCCAACAATGATTCAAAGTCGTTTAGGACGGACATCGATATATTGTCCAACTATTTGTATCTTTCAGAAAGTCGAAGTTTTTTTATCGCATGAGCTATTTCTGCATCATTTAAATTCTCTTTGTCCGCTTATATTTCTTCGAGCCGTGGATCTTCCATGCGTTAATACAGATTAGGTTCCCTTAGAAAGACCCCCACGGAGGGCACTCCCCCCGGGCCTATATCCCTCGTGCAGATAATTGGCCGTCAAAAATCAACCCAACCCCAACCCTTAGAAAGACCCCCACGGAGGGCACTCCCCCCGGGCCTGTATCCCTCGTGTAGATAATTGGCCGTCAAAAATCAACCCGCTTATATTTCATTGCTTTCTAGTACTCTTCAGCACTCTCTGTATAGCTTTTAATCTTAAATTCTATAAAAAAAAATTACAGTCGGAATCTTTTTGTGATTGGAAGGTAATACCTGGATGTCTCTTGGTAATACACCGCAAACGGAAGCCCTCGTGGCCTAACGGATATGGCATCGGTCTAATAAACCGGGGATTGCGGGTTCGAATCCCGCCGAGGGTAATAAACTTTTTTTATGGAATCGCAGTTTGATGTACGGAATTTTACAAATTACCAAACAAGTATTTCCTGTTCCAACAATGATTCAATGTCGTTTATGACGGACATCGATATTTTGTCCAATTATTCGTATCTTTCAGAAAGCCGAAGTTTTGTTTATCGCATGAGCTATTTCTGCATCATTTAAATTCTCTTTTTCCGCTTATATTTCATTGCATTTCTAGTACTCTTCAGCACTCTCTGTATAGCTTTTAATCTTAAATTCTATTAAAAAAATTATAGTCGTAATCTTTTTGTGATTGGAATATAATATTTTCATATCTCTTAGCAATAACCTTTAAACGGAAGCCCTCGTGGCCTAACGGATAAGGCATCGGTCTCCTAAACCGAGGATTGCGGGTTCGAATCCCGCCGAGGTTAATAAACTTTTTTTATGGAATCACAGGTTGATGTAAGGAGTTTTATAAATTAGCAAACAGGTATTTCCTGTTCCAACAATGATTCAAAGTCGTTTAGGACGGACATCGATATATTGTCCAACTATTTGTATCTTTCAGAAAGCCGAAGTTTTGTTTATCGCATGAGCTATTTCTGCATCATTTAAATTCTCTTTGTCCGCTTATATTTCTTCGAACCGTGGATCTTCCATGCGTTAATACGGATTAGGTTCCCTTAGAAAGACCTCCACGGAGTGCACTCCCCCCGGGCCTGTATCCCTCATGTAGATAATTGGCCGTCAAAAATCAACCCGCTTATATTTCATTGCTTTCTAGTACTCTTCAGCACTCTCTGTATAGCTTTTAATCTTAAATTCTATAAAACAAAATTACAGTCGGAATCTTTTTGTGATTGGAAGGTAATACCTGCATGTCTCTTGGTAATAGCCCGTAAACGGAAGCCCTCGTGGCCTAACGGATAAGGCATCGGTCTCCTAAACCGGGGATTGCGGGTTCACATCCCGCCGAGGGTAATAAACCTTTTTCATGGAATTGCAGGTTGATGTACGGAATTTTACAAATTACCAAACAAGTATTTCCTGTTCCAACAATGATTCAATGTCGTTTATGACGGACATCGATATATTGTCCAATTATTCGTATCTTTCAGAAAGCCGAAGTTTTGTTTATCGCATGAGCTATTTCTGCATCATTTAAATTCTCTTTGTCCGCTTATATTTCATTGCGTTTCTAGTAAACTTCAGCACTCTCTGTATAGCTTTTAATCTTAAATTCTATAAAAAAAATTATAGTCGGAATCTTTTTGTGATTGGAAGATAATATTTTCATATCTCTTAGCAATAGTTAATCAACGGAAGCCCTCGTGGCCTAACGGATAAGGCATCGGTCTCCCAAACCGGAGATAGCGGGTTCGAATCCTGCCGACGGTGTAAACCTTTTTTATGGAATCGCAGGTTTATGTACGGAGTTTTATAAATTAGCAAACAAGTATTTCCTGTTCCAACAATGATTCAAAGTCGTTTAGGACGGACATCGATATATTGTCCAACTATTTGTATCTTTCAGAAAGCCGAAGTTTTGTTTATCGCATGAGCTATTTCTGCATCATTTAAATTATCTTTGTCCGCTTATATTTCATTGCGTTTCTAGTACTCTTCAGCACTCTCTGTATAGCTTTTAATCTTAAATTCTATAAAAAAATTACAGTCGGAATCTTTTTGTGATTGGAAGGTAATACCTGCATGTCTCTTAGTAATAGGCCGTAAACGGAAGCCCTCGTGGCCTAACGGATAAGGCATCGGTCTCCCAAACCGGGGGTTGCGGCTTTGAATCCCGCCGAGGGTAATAAACATTTTTTATGGAATCGCATTTGATGTACGGAATTTTAAAAATTACCAAACAAGTATTTCCTGTTCCAACAATGAATTAATGTCGTTTATGACGGACATCGATATATTGTCCAATTATTCGTATCTTTCCGAAAGCCGAAGTTTTGTTTATCGCATGAGCTATTTCTGCATCATTTAAATTCTCTTTGTGCGCTTATATTTCATTGCGTTTCTAGTACTTTTATGCACTCTCTGTATAGCTTTTAATCTTAAATTCTATAAAAAAAAATTATAGTCGGAATCTTTTTGTGATTGGAAGATAATATTTTCATATCTCTTAGCAATAGTCCTTCACCAGAAGCCCCCGTGGCCTAACGGATAAAGCATCAGTCTCCTAAACCGGGGATTGCGGGTTTGAATCCCGCCGAGGTTAATAATCCTTTCCTATGGAATCGCATTTGATGTACGGAATTTTACAAATTACCAAACAAGTATTTCCTTTTCCAACAATGATTCAATGTCGTTTATGACGGACATCGATATATTGTTCAATTATTCGTATCTTTCAGAAAGCCGAGGTTTTGTTTATCGCATGAGCTATTTCTGCATCATTTAAATTCTCTTTGTCCGCTTATATTTCATTGCGTTTCTAGTACTCTTCAGCACTCTCTGTATAGCTTTTAATCGTAAATTCTATAAAAAAAAATTATAGTCGGAATCTTTTTGTGATTGGATGATAATATTTTCATATCTCTTAGCAATAGACTTTCAACGGAAGCCCTCGTGGCCTGACGGATAAGGCATCGGTCTCCTAAACCGGGGATTGCGGGTTCGAATCCC